>CM041786.1:121485491-121863114 GCA_023375725.1 Nephotettix cincticeps | reverse complement strand
ATAAAAAATTAGGGAAACTTTATTTTTGCTTTTCTTGATCTCCCCAGTAAAATTTTTGTATTTACTTCCCTGTGGGAAATAGGTTAGATCATGGATATGTCTAAAGGGAATAGTTTTAGTTTATCTAAACAGCTGTTCTAATTCTTTTATATTTAAGTTTCAATACAATAGTTCAAGTAGTTTCTATGGAAACCTGTTACATGTTTACCATCTTAAAAATCACCAACACCCCCTCAGAGCTAAGACATATCCATGTCAAAATTTAAATAACACAAACCCACCACCACTAACAATGAATTTCAAACAAGACCAAAATAAAAAAAACAAATTATTATTTTTTTATTACTTTCTCCCCTTATACGTAGTATATGGAGAAAGTATTGTTTTCGTCAAAATTTTCGAATTTGAGTTGAGGGTGGATATATCCGTTTTGGGGTCCCCTGAATCCAAAAAAGTGGGTTTGGAGGTGATGTCTGTCCGTCCGTGTGTCTGTCTGTGTGTGTGTGTGTGTGTGTGTGTCTGGATGTGTACAGTGCCACAGCCTACCCCGTTGGTCCGATTTAGATGAAATTTGGCATGTATGTATATATTCACGGTATCTCCAGGCGTTTTTTTCATTTTTTTGAATTTTGGATTTTTAAGGGTAGTTCACCCCTAAAAACTCTTAAAAAACGTGAAAAATCCAAATTTCTCAAAAACGGCTCTAACGATTTTGATTATAATTTCATAGTTTATAGTGCACAGAGTACTAAATAATTTGACACCACCCGGATGTCTGTAAAAATGACGCTTCAAAAGTTATGGGCTTTTAAATGTCAGAAAAATCAAATTTTTAAATTTTCAGCGAAAACAATAAAAGTAAAGTATAATTTGACTGTCACCATTAAAACCTGCTTAAAAAACTAAACAAATTAGTATTGTGAATTATTTGTCTACGACTAACGGTTCCAGAGAAAAGTTAAATTTACTGTCCATGATAAACACAGTACGTTGTCTGAAAGCATCCAACGTTATTCTTATGGAGAATATTAAAATATCAATTTCTTCCTTATTTTTTAACCGTTTTCCATGAAACTTGGTATGAAGTGTAAGGTCAAATCACCCAACAGAACCAACTCAAAAAAGCTTGGTATTACCGGGGGGGGGGGGGTGTTTCCCCCCATACAGTTCGAACAATTAATTTAACTTTGCCTCTCTTGGTTTTATAATCAGAAACGGGATGATTATTTTTGAAACAATAAATTATTAAATGGTATTTATTTAGATGAACTTTGAAGAACATGAAAAATGAAATGAAAAAAAAATCTTTTATTTATACAGGCAAAGTTAGGGCCACTTGGCCCTTTCTTACACTTAACATGATGGTTTATTACAGATTGTCTTTCTTGAACTTGAACTTGAAGGGAGAAAGTATGTGTCAGTTCACTGGTACCGTTTATTATTTAGGCTATTATTATTTATTTATTTTTAACTGTGGTACAGTAATTATAATAATTATTTAATAATGAGATGGTGTATTGAAACATGTGATTACTTTTAACGATCCATAAATTTGGAACTGGTTCCAGCTGGTCTTGTCAGTAACAAAACTACATACTGCATTAATAATTTAATTTACCATGAACAGTAAATTTAACTTTTCTCTGGAACCATTATTCATAGATTAATGGATTAAGATACTACTTTGTTTAGGGATTGATGCTAAACTATTTTGAAAATTTATCGTTTACTATAATGTTTTGAAAAACTAGTTTTGTTTTAATCACATAACTTTTGAAAAATCATTTTTACAGACATGGTGTCATATTATTTGAGACCTTACAAAATATTAACCCGTGAAATTTCAAACAAAATCGTTATAGCCATTTTTCAGAAATTTCCTGGGCTTTTCACATTTTTGAGGGTTATTAGGAGTGAAAATACCTTAAAAAGTTAGAAAAATAAAAATAAAAAGTTAAAAGTCAGAGTTGAAAAAACACTTGGAGATACCGTGGGTATGTACATATGCAAGCTAAATTCTATCTAAATAGGACCAATGGTGTGGCTGTGGCTCTACACTCTCACGTGCAGACATCACTTCTTCGATAACCACTTTTTTGGTTAGGGGCCCTCAATACTGATATACCTACTGAAGAGAGCTCAATTTCTGAAATTTTAACAATAACAATATTTTAACACTCCTAAAATGACATCACTTTTGACGAATATTATTGAAAGCATCAGTGAAACCCCTCACGCCTCACGCTTGTTCTTTGAAGAGACTAAAAGCAAATTTTCTAGCAAAATCAGTTGATCACAGGATAATAATAACAAACTGTATGGACATTTAAATTCAGTATAAGATTAGCTAAAACAATTGAGGTTGTCCAAAAACTCTTAAACGACGACGACAACTTGGCCGACGCCGTAGCTCAGTTAGTAGCGCTCAGGTCTCACGTACGCAAGGTCGCGTGATCGATCCCCACCCGAGGGTTATATTTTTGTTCATTTATGCCATATTAATTAAGGGTTATGAAAACGGTTTTATTTAAACCATATAAATGTTTTCATTGAGCAGTAAATTTGTTTTAATTTTGCTAATTAACTTGTAAAAACATGTCTTATTCTACCCTTTGGGGGGGGGGTTTTACTCAAAAATTGAGTTTGTTATGTTTTTCATATGTAATTTTAAAAGATTTTAGATTTTATCTTTCACCAATTAGCCATTGACATTGTGGTTTAAGAAACTTTTAAAGTTTTTCTTTATCTCCAAGGTTACCGAGATATTAAAAAATCTAAACACAGTACGTTGTATTTTTGGGCTCCAGTGTTAATCTTATGGAGGATCAGGAAAAATTAATGTTTCACTTATTATTTAATATTTTTGGGTGAAACTTGATATTGAGCTTCATGTGGTTGAGATCCATACATTTATGCTTAAAAATCATGGTTTTTGTGTTTATCATGACAGCTAACCTGCATACTCTTCCTATGTTAATCATATAGAGTTTAGGTAAACTCCTTTATTTGTGGACAGGTGTTGATGAAACTTGATATAAATGGTCATAATATAAATTGTTTACGCTAGAAACACCTTTCAGCGTTCCTTACAGCAGCAAACCTGTATACCCATGTTAATCCTACCCTGTTACCCTGTTTACCATGTTAATCTTATGGAGAGTAGGCAAATAATACTCATATTTATTGACAGATAATTATAAAATAACTTGTCATATATTATTATTATGTTATTGATTTGGAAATTCGCTGAGTACACAGGTCTGCTGCGACGGGGGTATTTTAAATTTACCAACCTAAAAGAAAGTGTGTGTCAGTCCACTGGTACCGTTTATTGTTATTTTATAAAAAACAAACCTAATAGCAGTATATGTTAAGCGCTTGATGCACGATTGAAAATGGGTCAGATTAGAGAGCAGCAAAGTTAAGTTATTGGCTAGTTCTATTGGAGTTGAGGAAGCATTAAAAAGGATGACAATAGTACAGTAACAGAATGAACATTGTCACTAGTTCTATTGAAGCTCTATTATGGAGTATGAATTTTTGTTCCATGAAGAGGCCTTTAGCAATTTTATGTGTCAATTTGGCACAACCAAATCTGAAAGAAAACAGTTGAAGATTGGCCCATTTTTACGCTTCAAATTGTTCAAAACACTGTGTAGGGCTACACTCTCAGTTTCCACTGCGACGACGGATGCCAGAAAGGATATTTTAGTCATTTAAAACGGATAAAGACATACTTGAGGAATAGTACGGGTAAGGAATTTAGATTTTTTACTGCGGACATTTTTCATCACAATTTTTTTGTAAAACAAACAATTTTTGTGAAACTTTATTTTACATGAAATCGTGATGGAAAATTTCCGCAGTAAAAATCTTAATAACATAAATTCATCATCACAAATAATGAATTTCAAACAAAGAGTCCAGGTAAATTGTAGGCTCACCCTACATTGACCTGAGCCTTACTGCTGTGTATAAAAATGTATAGGGTACCGGACCTCTAGTGCAAGTCACATGGGCGGAGTTATATGTATGTTGAGGTCAAAGAGTGTTAATTTCCTAGTTTTAGTCACAATGTAGAATAAAAATAGGGAGAAGACACTTTTACCACAGTAAAAACTCATCTTATTATCTGTGTCAAATACAAAATAATAAAAAAATTGTTAAGATCGGTAAAATTAAAAATTTCCCCTTGTGGTTCCCCCTAAGTTCACCCATGGCAAGTATAAAAGGTATTTTTGATGATGAATTGGCGAGAAAATCACACAAGATTTTGTTAGAGATATAAAATAACTTGTAAGTACAGTAGTCAAATGCCGTACTTATTGTCAATTTATAATTTCAACTTATTGTCAGTTTATAATTTCGTAATCTAAATTTCCCATTTGTCCACAGATGATAAGTACATACGTACTAAAAAATCTACTATTTTCCTTATTTTATTGCCTAACGAGTACATTATGACATCACCCGTTCAATAATTCATAGCCAAATTTACAATATACATTGTATTAGCCATGACATAAACTAATATTACAAACATAAAACTAAACAAAATTTATATTTAGAAATTTTGTTAACCTTGAATTCTTGTTGATAACCTTTGTATTTACAACGGTTATAAAAATTTACGAGATATTACAAAAGAAATCATAGGACTACTTACTAATCTATATAAGATTAACCATCAGCGAGGAAGAAACGGACACTTTGTGATAATGTATAGTCAAAGGTGTAATAGCCTTTACTTGCTAAAAATGTTTGGGCTTTTTAAAGCGTCCCGATTCCCGAGTCTGTTATGGACTTAAGATTGATGGGTAGGGCATTGAAGAATTTAATTGAATTAAACGGCAAATGCTTTTGAAAGAAAGTAATTGAATGCGAAGGTACTCTGAGATGTGAATTGTTACGAAGTGGATAAGGATGGGTGATCATGGTTTGAAAATGGGAAAAATTTAATTTTAGAAAAGTGAGAGTTTTATGAATGTAAAGGGAAAGGCAGGATCTTTTATGGTATAAATACATTTTTTCACGTCAAATTAACCTTTTTTGAAGGCGGAAAAGGAATTGAGTTCTTAACAAGTTTCGTCACCCCACATGCTACTGCATAAGCTAAGTGCAGGTAAATCACACCCACAGTATGAAGTCAGAAGGACATTTTTATTTAAAAAATTGGCCAATTGTCGAAGAACGAAAATTGCTGGACTTATTTTTCTACAGGTAGCATTTATATGGCGTTAAAAACTAAGATTTTCGTCCAGTAACAAGCCCAAAACTTGACCTTTGTAGCGGTTTCTAGTCCAGTTTCATCTAAAATTAAATTTCTTTGTTTTGCATTGAATCTGAGTAAAATTACAGAAATATTTGTTATTACTTCGGGGGGAAGGGGTTTAGGCTTCTTCACCAAAATCTTTAAACTTGTATATGTGGGAAAGAAATTTAATGAGAAACTTAGAAACAATTATATTTGATATGTTGATAATTGTTTATGAATATGAATACAATTCGTTTAAGAATGAATTATGAATAGGAATATGATAATTATTAAAAATGTATCCAATAAGTAAATTTGTTCTTTAGATGGATAAAGGATATGTAAATTCACTGTCACCGTTCATTTGATCTTATTGATTTTATTTTAGAACTAACTGGTTCACCAAATCAAAATCAGTTGATCAATTTTTCATGTGGTTTAATTTAAAAAAAGGGTTTTTAGCGTCTGACTCGAGAATTGTTGTTGTGGTGAGAAAGCATGATTATAATTATCCTTCTCAGTTACCCAAAATTTAATTTCCAGACCACCTCGCGTTTTCTTCAAGCGACTGAAAAATGAAACAAATATGTTGGTGCACCAACATTCTCAAACATTCTCGGTCAGATTACTACGGTCAGTTGCTTCTTATTTCCTCGCCGCAAGCCCCCGTAGTGACATTTCCAAATTATGTGTAGACCAAACTCAATTCAAAAGCAGAGTGATTAAAAAGGGTTTACCCAATGTTTGTATATTCAACTTGTAAAACCATTAATGTGATTTACCAACCACAATTCAAACATTGTTCTAAATACTATATTTATTTGTCTAGCATTTATATAATCAATGCTATCAATCTACTTCTATTTATATAATCAATGGTACAGTCCACTAGTCCTAGTCCATTCCCACTGCCTGCCACTGCCTTTGTCAGTGTTGTCACTTGTCACTTGTTTAAGTTGTCTCCTCGCCTGAAGGTGCAGAGAGGTTATGTTGAAGTGAATATTCATTATTTGGGTAGTAATTGACTAAATAATTATTTCTTTTAAATATATTTTACCACGAAATGGAATTAGTGTCAAGCAGTCCTGACAATATGCAACGACGTTGGAGTCATCTGAAGAAAGTGCTTGAAAGATCTGGTCCGTTTTGTCATCCAGATTTTGAGCCGTCTTCAGAAAACTTGAATTTTATTGGTAACTCATGTAAACTTCTTGTTATTGGTGCAGGAGGATTAGGTTGTGAACTTCTAAAGGACTTAGCACTAATGGGATTTAGAGAAATCCATGTGATTGATATGGACACCATAGACTTGTCCAATTTGAACCGGCAATTTCTCTTTAGGAGGAAGGATATTGGATCGTCCAAAGCAGAAGTTGCTGCTGAATTCATTAACAAAAGAGTTCCTGGATGCAATGTTGTTCCTCACTTCAAGAAAATTCAAGATTATGATGAATCTTTCTACAGGCAATTTCATATTATAATATCTGGGTTAGACTCAGTTGTTGCACGTAGATGGATAAATGGAATGGTAATCTCTCTTTTGTCGTATGATGAAAATGGTGAGCTTGACCAATCCTCATTGATTCCTTTAGTTGATGGAGGCACTGAAGGGTTCAAAGGTAATGCTCGAGTAATACTTCCAGGAATAACAGCTTGTATTGAGTGTACACTTGATCTGTATCCACCCCAGGTTACCTACCCCTTATGTACAATTGCTAACACACCTCGACTACCAGAACATTGCATTGAGTATGTGAAAGTTATCCAGTGGCCTAAAGATAACCCTTTTGATGCTGCAATTGATGGGGATGATCCAAATCATATCAATTGGATATACGAGAAATCTTATGAACGTGCAAGTCAGTTCAATATAAATGGTGTCACTTACCGCTTGGTTCAAGGTGTTGTGAAGAACATCATACCAGCTGTATCATCAACAAATGCTGTAATTGCTGGTGCATGTGCAACTGAAGTCTTTAAATTAGCAACCAGCTGTTGTATGCCCATCAATAACTACATGGTTTTTAATGATGTTGATGGTATTTATACATATACATATGCAGCAGAGAAGAAAGAAGACTGTTTGGCCTGCAGCAATGTGGCCAAATGCCTCGAGGTAAAGAGTGGAGACATAAAACTTCAAGAATTAATTGACCATCTGTGCAATGATCCCATCTATCAGATGCGGAGTCCTGGTATAACAGCTTATGTAAGTGGAAAGAATAGAACTCTGTATTTGCCATTAGTTGCGAGTATTGAGGCACAAACCCGGGAAAACTTGAAAAAAACCCTTTTAGAATTAGGACTGGA
Organism: Nephotettix cincticeps; assembly: GCA_023375725.1. NCBI lineage: Eukaryota > Metazoa > Arthropoda > Insecta > Hemiptera > Cicadellidae > Nephotettix > Nephotettix cincticeps. The sequence goes on along the minus strand of CM041786.1, from coordinate 121,855,550 downwards.
AAATGGATCTGAAATCATGGTTGCTGATGTAACAAGTCCAAACACAGTTGTGTTCAATTTGAAGTTTTTAAACAAATTAGATAGTGAAATGGTTTTGGACTGAAATTTTAATTTCATTTCTAAAAAATAATCTGTGATTTCTCTAGTGATCAGATTTTGGTAAGTAGACCAACTATAACTTATAAGTTTTGTTAAACTTATAGATACTTTATATTACTTATGTATAAGGTTGGGACTATTCAAAGACATTGTTAATATTGGTTCCAGTTTTTGCAGTTAATTTTGAATATTGAATAGTTGGGTTTAAAACCCACTAACCTCGCTCCTCAAATCTGTATAAATCACCTATGTCGGTATAATCTCTATGTTGTTTTTTATATAACTAGGAGGCTGCTCAAGTTTAATAGCCTGATTTTTTGTTCTCTTACCAGTAGCTGTTTTTTAAGAGATAATAGGTAACTAAGCCTATTGTAATTATTATTATTTCTACATATTTGAAATTCAAGCTTTTGCAAAGTTTAAATTAATCTCTGCGAACAAATTATGTGAAATTTTACAAAAAAATAATGAAATGAAAGTGTTATAAGTTATCACGCTATGTAATATTCCACATATCAATAAATTCTTAAACAGTCTAGTCACAGAGTTTCATTGTATAACCTTTTTAATCAATACGAATAAGTATCACAAAAGCATAAACTTGGGGTTTAAATCGTTTTATCAAATTTTCCAATGTGATGTTTATTGACATGGATTAGCAATACCAAGGGGGGTTAGCGATTTGCAAAAGGTGTAACTTAAAGGAAGTAACGTAATTTTTCATGTGACCGGATATTTTTTATTTATGTTTGTCAAATGTTTTAAAATATTTTGTACTGTAAGCAAATCTCTTAAATACTAGAATGTTTTTACTTTCTCCCCTTATAGTTTATGAGAAAGTATTATTATAAATCCAAAAAAGTGGGTTTTGACGTGATGTCTGTCCGCCCGTGTGTCTGTGTGTGCGTGTCTAGATGTTTACAGAGCCATAGCCTACCCCGTTTGAGAGCTTATTATTTTATTTTCATAATGTATGGATCAGTTTAAAGTAAAAAAATACCTTCTCCAAAAGGTATAAAGTAAGGAAAATGAATTTCATAACTGTGGCTGCTCTTGTTTTCACAGAGAAGACGAACACAAATGCCTTTTTTAGCGTTACAGAGGGACAATAATTGTGATAAGACCCATTTTGGCTTTTCGGGGTTATAAAACATAGAAATAACTAAAAATATTATAATTCCAAGCAATGTACAGATAAAACTCTTACCAATTTTATCCATACAGCTAGATTATTATTAATCTTAAGTTTCTTCAAGATTACCATAAAGTCAGATTTGTAATTCATTATAACACATTTCTCATGGGGAACAAGCTATTACCGTAGGTCTCATGGCAAGACTTAGGCCAGGGACCATGTTATTTTTTGTCTTTAAGTGCCCAGAGGCCAAAAACAATAGCTGTTAAAATTGATATATAAATATGAACATGTACACTCTCTGTGAATACGATAACTCTTGTAAAAATGGTCCGATCGAGACCAAATTTGGTAGACATGTATTCCTACATTTGCTGGGATGAGTTCGTAAACCAGACATATCGGTCAATCGGAACAGGTAGTTTGGGGGGGGTTTTGTATACTCAAAAATTGTTTTTTTGTGTTTTTCGTATGTATAGTTTAAAAAATATTTAAATTTTATCTTTCACCATTAGAATCAGCTTAAAAAACTACACAAATCAATTCCTTCAAGGTTTTCTCTATCTCCAACGGAACGGTACCGAAATATTAAAAAACCTAAACACAGTACGTTTTATTTTGGGGCCCCAATGCTAATCTTATGGAGGGTAAGGAAAAATTAATATTTCACTTATCAATGTATATTTTCGTAAGGAACTTTATATTTAGCTTCCTGTGGTTGCGATCCATCCATTTATGCTTAAAAATCAGTTTATGTGTTCATCATGGCACTTAACTTGGTATTTACCTTCATGTGGTTGAGATCTTATGCTTCGAATGCATAAAAATCACAGTTTATCTATCATGGCAGCCAACCTGCAGACTCTTTTCCCATGTTAATCATAAGGAGAATAGGTAAACTTTTATTTATGGACAGATGTTTATGAAACTTGGTATGAATGGTCAAAGTAAAAATAATTTATACTAAAAATGCCTACTTTCAATGTTCCTTGCAGCAGCAAACCTGCATACTCTTTCCCATATTAATATTATGGAGAATAGGCAAATAACTCTCATATTTATCAACAGATATTGATAAAACTTGTCATGTATGTTATTATCATTATGTTATTGATTTGGAAATTCGCTGAGTACGGTACGTAGGTCTGCTGTGAATGAGGTATTTTAGTCATGCGCTTGGAGAACTTGTTTATGAATGGAACTTTTCCATTAAATGGTACTCTAATGGTAGGTAACTCAATGCTGCTGAATAGTGTGACATTACTTTATCCTTACATACTACCCAATGCTTTAAAAATGACGAACACTTCTTGTTAACTTAGTTATAAAACTATAGAGATTATTAGACGAACCTGTTTCTTGACAAATTGATGAGAGGATGCAGCAGTTGATTGGCCAAGACACATTCTGTACCAGGGCCTGTGGTGGTGTTGATGGTCTTGCCTTCTTATATATTGATCCCAATTTGCTGTTATGAAGTTTTAATAATAAACATTACTTTCATTATTTTTATTCAGAAAAGCAAATTTAATAATAGGGAAGGATTATTATTGAGGCTTTTTGGGTTGCAGATAGAGGAAAACTTAAGTTTTAACTATTTAGTTAGAACTAAAATGGTTACTAATTTAACTTTATACAAAAGTTATATCAGGATTGGTTTGATTTGCAGCGTTTAAACAAATTTGGTTCTAATAAACCTCTTTCAGACCCAAATCAACTGTTTTGGCACAATATAAGGCCATATTTCATCCACATATTATTGGTAGTTCTTTGACATTGGACATAAAAGACACATGGCACTGTGTATTGTAGTTATTAGGTATCTCTAGGATTCAATAAGATTCTATTCAATTGATCTTTGATTCAATAGGATTCTATTTGATAGATATTATGATTTCATTGACTTTTTGTATTTTACCTCATCCTATATAACTTCAATTAATAGAGGATTGGTTGATCTATAAGGTCACATTAAAAGTAAATCATACTATATGTAAAGGTATGGAGTTCATGGAAATGATACTAAAATTAATCATAGATTTATGTAAATTAAATGATTCTTGGTTTTGGCATGTAGGCCTAGAAATGATGAAAATTTTAATATAATCCTTTGATATATAAGGTGAATATATTAGACGAAGGATGGAGAAGTTCAAGGGAAATAATTTTAAACTATGAATATTACAATAAAAGTTAATTTTTTCATACCTCACTATTTTTTGTGTATAGATTTTTAAAATGCTGGTTTCCATGTTGTGAGTCTGGAAAAGTTCAATGACGTTGTCTGTTGTAGTGCCTTGGAGACCTCTTATTTTGCGTAAATCAGGCTTGTGTACATTCCAGAAGGAGTTTCTAGGCTGTCAATTGAATAAAAATCCCGTGGTAAACACCAGTTTTCTTAGGAATTATTGGTGAAATATGTCATAAATAATAATGTATTTGGACTGACAAATACATATATAATTAATTACAACCATTGTGTATTACAAACAGAGAAAGAGGACACATATTCAAAATCCAACATAGGAAGTCAAATATAATTTTTGTATGACTGGTTTTGATTTAGCAAATTATTTTAGGTCAATATCAAAATATGAATTTAAAATCTTGAAAATCTTCTACACTTTACTTAGTGAAATTTTTATGAAATTGTATTACTGTACATTAAATAAAGTAAGAACACTTGATTTTTTATGTCTATTTCCTGAACTAGACACAAAAAATAGTTAACACACCTCTGGGCCTGTTATTTTTTTATATACAATTTGATACATTTCAGACACTCAAATTTGATACAGTGCGATTATTTTCAGACATCGACAATAATTCATAATTAATTCTTTTTTTATTTTCATTTATAAATCAGATTGAAAATAATTTTTATTGTTAAATATATTACCTAAAAGTGACAAGAAATATCAGAACGATTGAGGCAAATATAAGAAACTATTTGGATGTAAATTAATTGCAAAAAAGTGGAAAGTGTTGGGTAAAGTGTGGTGAAGTGTTGGGTGCTGTGACTTACCTTGATCCCATCAGTGCAGCTGAGGGATGGAACCTTAGAAGCAGGGTCATGCACAATGGAGCAGTCACGGTGGGAGTCTTTGATGGATAGAAGAGCTAGTCCCTCGGAGGCAACCTGGTGGGTGATTGGCAGAACACGGCCATCGTAGCATGGCTGGAGCACTGATGTGGAGCTTCCTTGTAACTGCAGCAACAGGTGGTTGAGGAAAACAAGTTAAATAGCTACCTGATTGTTCAAGTGAAAATACAAAAAAAAATCATATTTATATTTATCACATTTTGATTACATTAGAACTGTGACAGGAATCTGATTTAATCAATGTTTTAGTGAAAACTTTGATGCTAAACATGTCAATGAATATAAATTATTTATTAGCTAATAAGCACTCTTTCACAAAGGGTTCACTCAAATTAATATTTGCTGTGTTGTGAAGTATTTAAGTTAAATCCTTATAAGTCTTCAGTTTATCCTTTTTTTCTTGGGATTTCAGAATAAGAAGTTTGTTTCAACTAAGAAACAAAGTTGTTATGGTTTGGTAATCCACAACGATTGTGAACCTAAAGGTGAAATGTCCACCCCTTCATGCTGAGGTTCTCAGAGTAATTGAAGATAAAGGGGATATATTATTCACCTCGCTTGAAACTTAATCAATGACTTCTTTAGTTCATTTACATGTCTACAAATTTAAAATATTTAGATTACCAATAAAGTAACAATACATCTGAACCACATTTAACATATCTGTATCAGTGATACTTTTTACTGTAAAAGATTTACCACAGGATTTCCTAAAATTGTATAAAGACATAATTATCTTACCTTGAAAGGCATTCTGCTAATTATTCATCTGCCCTAACTTGAAAATGTTAAAAACTTAGGATTTAATGTCTGGTGTTTATTATCTTGATGGAATGTTTTTGTTTAGAAGCAATTTTTAGGTTGGTTTTATATGATACCCATATGTTTGATGCTATAACAGAAGTGCCTATAAATGAAATAACCTGATACAGAGCAATAATTCTGTGTTTCTATGAAGTTCTGCTTCATTTTGTAGGTTTGTAACAAAATTGAAATATCCCAGGTGGCCTTTAGAATTGAAAATTCCAAAAATGGGACAAACCTAAGAAACTATTTTTGTAAAATATTTAAAATTAATGAAATCAGATAATCTTATGAAACATTATAAAAACTTTTGAACTTTAATGCATGTTGTTGTACACAATGTAAAAGTTATCTAACTTGTCCTTTAATTGCTTGATTAATTTAACTGAAGATTGCACCTGTGAAATTAAGTGTAAAGAAGTTTTGACTTGTTAAAGATTAACAGGTATGTTAAGAAGAAATTTTGTTCCTTGTCATGGTAAATGACATAAATGAGCCTTAGTGCCTGCCAGTCATGGGTGGAGTTAAAGGGGGAAATGCCCTCCCAGACCTCTTAAAATTTTTTGCATTTTTATCACCAATCTTAACAGTTCCACTATAATGTTTTATTTGACACATATAATATGATGAGTTTTACTGTAGTAAAAATGTTTTTTTTCTCTATTTTTAGGCTCTATTGTGACAAAAACTTGGAAATTAACTCCGTGCCCCCCCAACGTTTAATCTCTAACTCCGCCCATGCTGCCAGTGTCATTCTTTATGTCGATGACACCACTATGACTAAAATAAATTAAAACTGTAGATCAATCAATATCTATTTTAATATTACACATTTTACAACAGCAAGGTTACAAAAGTGCAAAAACCCGTAAAGTTTTGTCCGCACTCAAACAGATTAACAAAACTTGCATGCTACAAACATGTTAAAAAAATAATCACAGTATACACAGATTTTCTCGGGTTCTTATCTGTCTTAACTACAATATTTAATTACTTTTCCACTAAATCACAAACATAAATAATACTTCTAAAATTTTATGTAAAAAATTCCAGTCCACATTCTCAATAATAAATAATAGATACAATAAAAAAACTAGTAGAGAGATATTGGTTGACTCTGAAAATTCCAAAGACATTGTTAAAACTTAGTTGTCTACAAATAAGTTTGTGTTAAATGAGGAGAAACCTTGTCATCTGCTTTTTGAACTGGTCCTTCCAGCGGATTTTTGGTCTGCCTCTTTGTCGCCTTCCAATTACATTCCTACTCGATATTTGATGGATAATGCTACTTTCATCTCTTCTAAAAACGTGACAAGTTCTTCTTTACCTTCTGCTTCTTGGCATCTACGACCTTGTATAGCTCTTTGAAGAGTTCTCTGATTTCCTGATTACGTTTGATTCTCCACGTGTTTCATTCCTTGGTTGGTCCTACAACTTTACGAAGTATCTTATTCTCAAATGTAACAAGACTTTTCTCTATGTTCCAGGTTTCAGTTCCATGTAAAAGATTAGGTCTTATCAGCGGCACACTCAGAAAATAATTATGGAGGAGGCTGACCTCTGGGCCTTGAGTCCTTGACTCCCTGGGCTAAATAATGGAAAATTTCCTTATAAAATCAGTATTTTATAGAAAAACTGGTTGATATAGCCTTGTATGATTGATAAGTTTTCAGTGGTGAAAATCTTAAGCAAAATATGAATGTGTGAAAGTTTGTTTTATCATAAATCGTTAAAAAATCAATTGCATTTATGTGGTTTTGTTTGAGAAAAGCTTGCCAAATTTCCATTTCTTCTTTTTTTACCGTTAAATGTAACTTCCCAAACCAGTATTCAGTATACGATGTATCCAATATTGGTGTATTTGAAAACAGAATGTAATTTTTTTTAAGAGCACTGGCTCTTCACTACTTCCACCTCCAATTTTGTTTTCTATTTATTTATCTTCAATCCTACACTTGTTTAGGAAAGTTATTTACCTTTAAGTTTACCTTTAACCTTTAAGTTATAAGTTATTTGTTTAGGAAAGTTATTCACAGCCAAATCAGAGAAGTAATTGCAAATGCTTACCGGTTTATGAAGCGCAAAATAGCCTAATATCCTTTATGTGTCTTTTGAAAGGTTTATTCATAATTTAATAAAATACTGTACCTTTAATTTAGTAAACGAGGAAATAATTAAATGTGTAAACATGTTTTCCTGTACAATATTACGACTATTCAACTCAAGTGTTATCATAAATTATGTAAAAAATAGCTCATGTATAAACTATAATCAGTGATAGTATAATGTAAAACGTTAAGTTATCCAGGAAAATGTTTGATTTCTGCATTATATAGTTGTATATTTTAAGTGAATTTTACAGTATAAACTACGCGACAGACGCTAGTTAAAACAGCCAGACACAGAGCCCATAATGCCTTTGATGAATGCACGTCTGGCCATAAGCATTCTAACAGGCTAGTATCCCATCCCCTCGGCTGAGCTGCGTCCCCATCACGCACGCACCTCTGGCCCTCCCTCTCGCGCCTGCCACCGGTCATGCTATACCTCTCGAGCTGTAACAGTTCTTTGGTTTTTGATAAAAACACAAACAAGGAATTTATAATAAGAAATACATCTCTGAGTTTTAACTTGTAATGATGTCTTAAGTATGATTTGACAAACCAATATATTTGTGTAAATATTTACCGGCAAAAAAAGATCTGTGAGCTCTGTCGACCAGAGATAATTAATTCTCTATTACAAATTGCGATTGGAATGATAAACTGATAATCCTTAGATTACAAGGTGAGCTTCGTAAGGTTGTTAATAGTAGCTCTAACTTAATATCATGAGTTAAAATTTAAAAATATTTATTTAGTATTATTCTCGATTTAATATATATGTACATATAAATTTTAACGACTATTGTTTTTGGCCTCTGGGCGCCTATAGACGAAAAAATAACACGATGCCGGGCTTAAGTCTTACCATGAGACCTACAGTAATAGCTTCTTTCCTATGGGAAACTCACTAAAAGCAACCTTATCTATTCATCCAGTTTTATCAAATGCATATTTATGTCAATATCTGTTGTAAACACTGAATTAAAATGCTTAAAAAAACAGCTTAAACTTTACCAAAAGGTCATAATATAACAGTGTTGATGTTTTATTTGAAATTGTGTTAACACACTATATACACTAGGATATATTTGACAAGAATGTAATGTATATTATACAATTATTTTAGTAGACAAAGATAATATATACTCTAGAAGCTAGCAAAAAACTTAGTTTCAACACCTAATAATCCCATAATATTTCTGATAAAGTCACACATTTTGCCTTTAGCAAGGCTCTGTACTGTACATGGTTTGTATGTTTGATTATTAACTAACAAAATTATCTCTAATAATAAAAAAAACCGTTTCATTAAATTTGCGGTATACATACAGGAAAAACACTGGCTTTTTAATACTATAATTTCATTTATAAAGTACAGCAGAAGATTTTTAGAGTGTATTGAGATGTACAAATGGGTGAAGGGAATAGTTCAATTGGGTATGTCCTTCAACATCTCGAGGCGCTGCTTGATGCGGAGTCGGAGGTACGAGGGCGTGAGGCTGATGTCCTGCATGAACCCAAGGATGATGCGGTCCACAATCCTTGTTAGCACTTGCTCCTTGCCAGACTCCTCGAACAGCAGCAGTGAGCAGAGCCGAGCCACTGGCTTGTTGTCAGGAAGATCTGGATCAGCAACAGGTTCAAATCACTTCTTATCATGGCATAAAATAACATGTTAACTGGACAACACTTGTGTCACCCAGCGGCTACGGGAAGTGCCAGCAATTTATTTTTATTGATTAACGTCGATACGTTCGGTTTTCTTGATTCTAATAAAAAAGGATTGAAAACAGAAAACACAGTTGCAAGCATAAGTATTTAGAAACTTTTTCCAGGGCAGGGCCCCCTTAGACACCCCAGATCACCCTTTCAATGTCGCCCAGTCTTACAGTACTGGTACTGGCAGTCTATCTAAGACCTGATTTCCTACGAGTGAAGAATGTCGTGGTGGTTACGTATTTTGCAAGTCTGAATAATACACATAACAGAAACTGTAGACCTCAAGTTTTGTACACCAAACACACTCAAGCAGTGTGAATGTGTAATTAGCAGCCAATTAAGCACAAGGTGTGATTTTTTTGGTTCTTTTTAGGCTAGAAATTTCTTCATTTGTATTACCATGGCTCTCAGCACTGTTGAACCATTGAAATAAATAACCTAATATGAGCAAGACAATGTGTTGTATTATGTAATATAACAATACGATATATGATAGTATGTTTATTATTATGTACATATGTAGTCATGTATGTACATGACTTGTTATAAAGTGTTTCATTTTTCCAATTCCCTCGAACTCCAGAGACAAATACCTGGTCCATATTGTTTTAAATTTGAGTTTCTTTTCAGTGCTCAGTATAACAAATAAATATCTAGCCTAATTTTGTTATTTTACATTTAATGAAAGTGATGTTTTATTTGTAGAAAATTTTATTAATTTGTTTACCTATAATAGTATAAATTTATTATTTTAATCCATTTTAAATAAGAGTCAGAAATTCTTATTCCTTGATTGAGAATAATTTTTCATACATAAGAATATTCTAAAAGTGAATGTGAAATTTACCCATTGAGGTAGTTGATTCAGCAGAGATTCTGTCGTAACTTCGACTCTCAATCACAGATCTGGCTCTGCTTGGGATCATTTGGAATATCTTGTTTGACATGAGTTGAATCTCTGTGTTAAGTTTTGCTTGTTCAATGAAGTTAAAATCTCCCACAGGAACCTCATAGAACTCATCTGGCTCTGGCTCCTTAAAAACCACTTCAGTGAAGGTATGGATAGATGGCTGGTGGCAGAAATTAAAAACATATATATAAATTCTGTCTAACTAATTAAAACAATGTAATGTTTTACTACGCTCTGAAATTAAAAATAACAGTTAAATTTAAAGAAAAACAATTCCAGTGTACTTTTTATGCTAAGCTATTATAATTTTAATTTCTAAACCCCTAATTTATAATATTCTTATTAAGTTATTTGGATCATGTAATTCACAAAATTTCTAAACCCCTAATTTATAATATTCTTATTAAGTTATTGGGATCATGTAATTCACAAGTAAATTTTTCGCAAGTAAACAACCTAGTTTCCAAAAAACCCATAAAAACTCATTTTAGCGAATTTCCTATAGGGAAGAAACTATTACCGTAGGCCTCATGGCAAGACTTAAGCGGGACCATGTTATTTTTTCGTCTTTAGGTGCCCAGAGGCCAAAAACGTTAAAAACACAATAAAGTTTTGCTCTACCTCCAACGTTTACAGAGATATCAAAAAATAAAAATCAATTGTATTTAGGTATTAACTTATTAGGTAAAACAATTGTATTAGCCAGTAACTCCAATGCTAGCTAATCTTATGGATGAGGATAAGGAAATACCCCCGTCGCAGCAGACCTGCGTACTCAGCGAATTTCCAAATCAATAATATAATAATAATATATGACAAGTTTTAAAAAAATCTGTCCATAAACATGAGAATTATTTGCCTATTCTCCATAAGATTAATATGGGAAAGAGTGTGCAGGTTTTAGCCTTTAGCCTTTTATAAAACAATGCTTGAGAAACATTTGTAAACCTGACTGATGTTTGTCTTAAATGATAACATGAAATTGTTTTGTAAGCGGATGGATATAAACCTTACTTCCTCATAATACTACACACAGGACATTGTAGACTGCGATTCTGGAGTTTACTAAGATAACCACAGTGGCACAGACGATAGTGTGACACTACATTGTGGGTTTAAGAATTTCTTTATAATTTGACAAATATATATTTAGTGTTCCCATATTAGAAAATTTTCAACTACACCACTGATTATGTTATTTATTATTTGACTAGTCATCACATATACTTCACTAATGCTTTAAGTTATTATAACATAGTATTATATATATGTTCAAGAAGTATGACAGCAGCATTTTATTTACCATAGGTGTTGGTGGTCTGTCCTTGATACTTTGTAGATGGTCTGGAGCCACCGCCAGTTCACCTTGCGATTTGTGGATTGGGATTACCGATGACTCAAAATCACTGGCCAAATGCACACAACAGGCAAATTAAAAAAATATATGAATTTAGTCTGTCAGAATCAGTATTAATTTTTCAAAGTTATAACTAATATTTTTTCCATAAGTATAAACATAATTTAACATTTTTAAACATATACTTATGATATCTTTGTTAGAACAATAGATCTGATATGGCATTTAATTTTAATTTTTCACTAAATACAGATCTCTATTTGATATTTAAATTTGTCTAAATATCATAATTAAAATAAAGTATTGAATTATTTTCTAAATAAGTTTTAAGTAAAGATTTGACTTGCAGGAAAGGTCCAGATAAAAGAATAAAAATTCATTTGTTTGATAATATAGTTTTTTATTGGAACGGCTGTGGCGTAGAAGCAAGGGAACAGGGGGAAAGATACCATAAGTTGGACTCGTCTGTTTGAGGGTAAGATAACTCGGAGGAGAGTCATAAAGAATCAACATGGTTATATTTCCCTTCAAAAAGAGGTATGGAAATGTGATTGACTGTCAGCGATCATGGACACTGGCCCGAGGGTAATGGCTTTTCGCACGGAAAGGAGACGGGGATTTAGCAAGCAGTTTTATCCGGGGTCGGACCATATTACTCGGTAAAGTGTTGTAGTGAGTTGTCAAGACGTATATTCTGGGCCGAATACTGTGTTGATCTTACTGGCAGCAGATAAACTTTGCAACAAGAATTACCAGTAAGTGGTGTGCGGCAATGTGGAATCGAGTACGTGACAGTCTCCAAACGGATTCGACACGGGTTAATCCATGGGATTATTTTGACCCAGTGTCAGTGAAGGCTCAGTTCAATTCCGCATATGAGACCTGAGTAATCGGTTTATGGTAGAGACAATTAGAATACCAGACCGCCCAAACGACCCAATGGTCCCCATGGAAGTGTGAACAAAGATGTTCATTGGTCAGCGATGGAGGGGTTCCTCAAATGTCGAGAGGCGAGATGACTTCATCACTTCCTTCGGCTTGGTATGGGATAGCGAGTACAGCACTGGCATCACAAAAGAAAACACGTTATCACTAAACCACCTTATTCAGGCCAAACATTGCATTTTGATTCTGGAAGACTCTTTAAAAATAAATTGTCTGATAAAAGCTAGCGAGGATCATTCATTAACTATTTAGTATTTAAGAATTTATTTTTTCCCTTAATTATTATTTATTACCAATGAGAGACATTTTTACATTTATCATTCATTTCTAAAATAAATAATTTTAGTATTTAACTGTCTTTGTATGAAAAGAGTTAGAATAGAATGATCCGAGATTCTAAACAGGTTCGGATATTGTTCACATACCCTTCTCACACACACACACACACGATGTAATAATTACATAAACACGCAACTAGAGTGGTGGGGCAACACTTCAACCTGATTGGTAAAAAAATTGTGGTGTGCCCTATATCTATCCTCAATTCTTGAATCGAGGATACCTAAGGCACAGTATGGACGTAGCTTAACGACGCTTTCCCCCCTCTCCTAACCTGATGTTAGTCGCTCAACATGTGCTCCGGGCTTAACGTGTAATTCGGCTGTGTCCCATAACGCCCTCTCAACCCTTAATCCCTCTTACTCTTACTCTACAGTACTTAATGACCACAGTGAAAACCTCTCTCAAGTTCTTTGTGTTTAAAGTAATTTCACTTAATTATTAGTGTTTTTTAATTGCTGCCCCTCTTCACTCATAAACTGTGTCGTCTCTGCCTTGTGTTGCGTACCTCGCATCTGTGTCAACCAAGTTGTCTCACCCCTGACCTTCCTTGCTTTGTCCTCTCCAGTGATCTGCCATTGTGTGCGCACACATCCCCCAGTGCACCCTCATCTGCACCACTACAACATCTGATGTGACTGTCGACCCCATGAGACGCCCTAAGGTCTTCGAGACACTGACAGCCCCTGGGTCTATGGTCTACGCTGGAGGTCCTCTAACTCATTCCAAACATCCAATGGAACAATGGTGAGTCATTCATTCATTCCAATTTGTATGAGTTAAGATCAGTGTGTGTCAATAGGCGTACCTTATTGTCTCGCAGTGACACCGTCCCTAGCGTGTAATTTCTCTAATTAAATTTTATCGTCCAAAAGTATACAATTCACTTTTTGCTAATCTCTCCAACTGAGATTTACTTTATCCCCCACATCCTACTCATTAACAATAAAATCATTCAAAATTGAATAATTCAAAATTTCAACATTAATGTTAAAGGTTGGAAAACCACAGCACGTGAAAAAAAGATAATAAAAATACTCTATTTTTAACTTAACTACGATCGTTACTTTCCTACTTATACCTGGTGCTGTTCCACAAAATTCTTGTAACTTGCAATGTTCATAATTACCTTATTCTGGCACTTTTACGATTTCCCAAAGACTGTAAATAAAAAACATAACTGTATATTACATATGAGGGTGAATTATCATATTGAGAAAAAATTAAATAATTACCTTTGTTGTCTTAATAACAAAAGTTAAAATAAACCTACAACTCATTCTTGTAAAAATTAAATTGTTCAGTAGCCAAGTCATAAAGATAACGTAACATAATGTTTATTGAATAAAATTTAATAATATAAGTATAAAAATATATCCATCATAAAAAGTTGCTTTTTGAATAACATTCACATGTATTTTTATTATATAGGTATATATATATATATATATATATATGTGTGTGTGTGTGTGTGTGTGTGTGTGTGTGTGTGTTATTCAATTATTAAATTTATTATTATTATTATAACTTGAGTTCTTTTAACTTAATAATAACTATATTAGCTGCCCTTACTTGTGAACTACATAATCAAATATATATATATTTATTTATTTTTTATTTTGTGTATTTCTACGCCAGTGGCATTTTTAACGTTTTGATGGGGAGCGGTCCAAACCCCGGTCTTGTTACTACCTAACGTCGACCTGTTGTTAGGAAGCATCATTAATTAGTAGCCCAATGACAAATGGGGACTGGGTCCAGATTCGACCCTTGCGGGATTCGATCCGGCGACCTTTAGTTTTGAAGGCGGGTATTATAACCACTACACCACCCAGCCAGTTAATATAATATATGTGTGTGTGTGTGTGTGTGTGTGTGTGTGTGTGAAATAGCAATATTTAGATAGATATATATGTGTTGAAAAATTAAGACCAAAAATTGACTTAGATTTGAGTGGCTTCAGGAGTCAATAAGTAAGTAAATTTGTGTTGAGCAGTAGAATGCCTAACTACAAAAAAACACAACACTCTAAATAAACAAAAACATCAACCTCAGTTTTTAGTGTATCTCAAGCTAATACTAATATTAGTAATTATTATCAGTTCAATATTTTCTCCTATGATGATTGTTGTGTTAAACATATTTCTAAAAAACATTAATTTTTCGTTTATAAATTATGAATCTTAGTTTATAAATGGATGTATTTTGTGACATGAACAGGACCATTGGGTATTAAAAAAATTGCTCTGTTTATAAATCTTAATAATAATAAGTGTTTCACGAAGCAATTGTATGATTACTCACCTGACTCCTGATAAGGGCTGATGAACTAGAGCGTGATTTTCTAAGGGATGCCCTTTCCTCAGTTTGTGACTTCAGTTCATCAATTGTCTAGAGGAAATAATCTTTTATCACTATGATGTACACTAAAAAATATTCACATAATGGGATGAACAAACTCAAAAGAAACACATTTTCAAGTCATTGTCAGTCTTGTTATTTTTGTCGGTAACCTTATTTTGTTAATACTTTCATGGTCCATATGCATATAAAAAACCTTAATCAATAATAAACGCTGTAATAAAAATAATCTTGATAATGATGAGTAAAGAATTTCTGATTTCCAAACTGAAAAAGTGTGTATTCTCTGTGGGAAATAGGTTAGATCATGGATATGTCTAAAGGGAATGATTTCAGTTCTTCTAAACAGCTGTTCTTATTCTTTTATATTAAAAATTCAATACATTAGCTCTAGTAGTTTATATGGAAACCTGTTTCAAATTTTCATCTTACAAATTGTCAACATACCCCCTCCCCAGAGCTAAGACATATCTATGTCAAAAACTACAAGGTACAATTACATATTCTACACAATCGTAATCCTTTCTAACTCATCATTTACAAAAGTAAAAAGTATTATCTGCAAAATTCAGTGTATGGTTAAGAAGTATTTTCCTACTTCACTATAACACACAATCCTGGCATTTCTGTTATATACATTGATTTTTGAATGAAAACATGAAACTATAAAAATAAATTTTCATCCGTAATGTCGTAAACATCAGAAGAGTAATTTTATAAGATTATACATTTTTTCACATAAACGGTAGGAGATTAATACATTCCTTATACTGCAGGATTTATCTTAATTAGTAATTAGAAAACAAACTCACAGTGAGCACTTTATTTGCAAACTGAGTCATTGTCCCTTGCAGCTGGTTGGCTGTGTATTCTACAATGGCTTGTTCCAAGATATATTTTATTGCTCCACACACCGGTAGTGGCTTAAAAACAAATCAAATTTGAAATTAAGATTACCTTATAGTTGTGTTTAAAGGATGAAGGATAAATAAAATATATCTCCCATTTTTACTAAAACAAGTAATTAGAGTGTAGCCCTATACTCCCCATATAGAATGCAATACTCATATAAAAACAGTCTCTAGTCAGTTTAGTTAATCAGTTTCTGAGAGACTCTTTGCTGTAAAAAACTTCCCCCTAAATATGTTCAATGTTTACAAAGTTTGGTTATTACAACAATTTTATACCATGATTAACCATTGAGGTTATCTCAGTTAACATATATTTGCTTATGTAATTATCTATTTAAAGTGTTATCCTGAATAACTTCTTCTCTCCAAGTGTCACTTCTGTGAACCCCATACTTCTCCTTTCCCAATTCTTCAACCTAAAGAGTCGCGTTTATATAGAGTCACATCTGTGAATCCTATTTTTTTTTAACACAGTTTTCATGATATGGCAAATATTTACATTGCTAATTTTTGTTGAGCTTCCCTTGCCTTATATTTTATATCCTGGGGACTTATTGTTTGTCAGCAACAATTAAAACATTCACATAGCATAAAACCATAACTTACAAACATAAAATAGCATCCCAGGATGACTGGTGTTTTGCTAGACAATACACTAACGTCCTGCTTCCTCAGGGAGCTGTTGTTTTTACGCTCCTCATGCACCTATGTTTTTAGGCATAACGCCGGACCACATGACCACTATATATAATTTTTAATATCTATTGTTTTTGGTCCTAGGCTTAGGTCTTGCTATGAGACTGATGGTAGTAGCTTCTTCCCTATGGGAAATTCACTAAAATTATATTTAAATACTTATACATATAGAAATAGATTATTGTTTTATCAACATTTAAATATCAAAACATTCATCCAGATCCATCCATAATTTTTTCATCCAAACAGATATATCAGTGTCAAACACTAATATTAAGAATAATATCCATTCTGAGCCAGTGGTGGTTGGTATATCCTACGTGCGACAGAACACGTATGAATGGTCGAGTTTTATTAGAAGTGTAATTTAAAGCACACTACTGCCCAATGAAAATTGTTTAGAGGCCAGTGTTCACTGATTTGTCTTGTACTGCTAGGAGGCTAGTTAGTTGGTCAATTAATATTATGTGTGTAGTAAACCACTCTACATTATTCTTGTACATACCACATTTTCCTGTTTTTCTAAACGACTCTTAGCATGAGCTATCACAATATATGGCTCCAGATCTAAAAAAAAGAATATAAATTTTTTCATGATGAGTCTAGAATCAAAATGAAATAAAAATAAATATATTAAATAGGAAGAGCACCTCACCATATCTAATTTCTCTTAGTGTTTGCTGAATTCGTTCATTCAAAGTTGCCATTGTTTCATCATCTCTAGATAAAAGACCTATACTCTGTAACAATAAAAGAACCATTAGTGTTGGCTTGTTCTACAGTTAAATTCTAATATATATTTTTTTTGATTGATTGTTAAATTCATTGAACATAATACTAGTAAAATTAATAATTATTGATATTTTAATATTAACAAAATTCTTATCAAAGATCGAAATGAGTTGTTCTGTAACTAAATAACTAATGTTAATAACTTATAATAGTCATTTGGCGCTTATAAAGAATATATATAATCTAAACTCAAATTCAATCATTTTGATGAAAACTATACTTTCTTCGTATACTACGTAACTTAAAAGGAAAGAAAATAAAATCATTTTTTATAAATCCTATTAGCTCATTAATTTTTAACTCCTATTAGATTCAGTTACATTGTTGTATTTTACCACAGACAGGTGTTATTTTAGCTATCTTTAAAGAAGTGTGTTCCCATTACATTATTTAAAGTAAATTATCAAGTATGCTATATAATTATCATAATTAAAGATTATGAATCAACCAATAATTTATATTGATGGTAGCTTACTATGAGACATAAATTCTGTTGGAAGGAAATTAAATGCAAATCAAATTTGATAAAGTAAGATAAATGTCATTAAAATTCAGATCACTGGCTAGTACTATCGAGGTCAATGTGTGCGACTTGCTTGTGTAAATCCCGACAGGGAGCAAAGCCCTGTGATTCCCCTACGAGCGAGAGAGACAGATAATCCTATATAAACAGCTGATTTGCAAGCTTGTATCTCCTATCAACTGGCTTATCTCACCAAGCAAGATGATTTTCTCACTGTCCATCTGCCTGTTCATGGTGCTTAACTTAGTTTATCCTGCACCAACCGAAGATTTAAATACTGTTCAATCACAAGGTTAGTTCTGTTTTGATAATGTTGAATTATTATTTTTTCAACTGATTTGTTAAATCTTGTTTTCCCATTTTTAGAATTTCATCAACTGCTTCTAATAAATGCTGTCTACAATTGTTGATTTTTATCTTTTAACAATAATTGAAAATGTTTAAGTAAATCGCTTTAGAATCAGGCAGTTTTTAATTTCTATACCCTTGAAAAGCCTAAACGGGCCTTCCAACAATACCTGTCTATCTGTTTGTCTTTCTGTCCGTTTGTTTGTTGGCTAGAGAAGGCATTTGTCTTCTTCAAGAAGACGAACTTTTGGAGAAAGTTTTTGTATTTGTTAAACTGACCAACATTCTATTCAAATAAAGTAGGTAATGAGCTTTAAACCCCTGTTTTACTTAATATGTGAGTTATTAAAAATGATTTAAGAAAAAGAAATAATCAACTGTCTTGTTAGGTTACTTTTAAAATATGATATTAAGTTGTTCGCATTGCTAATTAATTTTAATAAACCTAAACCAAAATTATACAATAAAAACTATATAATAAGTTGTTACCATAAAATGGTGAATTTTAGCAATTATATTATTTTACTAATAATAATATTTAGTAAATCAATCAAAATGAGTCTAATTTATAAATTATTGCTTAATAAATTGAACTTGATTTTTTTCTTTATTTGTTTACAGCTTTAGATTGATATTTCCCCAACACCGAATCATACAATCCTTCTAAACAGTGGATTTACTGCTAATTTAGCAATTCAAAGAACACCTCCTAATTCGGAAGAGTCAGTTAATCAATAGAGAATATATTTATGATGCAATTAATTGTGAAAATATATTGTGACCAAAACCATTTCTATGAGGCAATAAAGTAATAAATAATTAAGTAATTTAAATCATTTATTGGCTTTTAAAATATCCCTTAACGTGAAGGCTTTTAAGAGGGGCTCAAATTTAATTTAAATGATCCCACCTGAAATAATTACTAATACCCATGTCTAAAACATTTCTTACAACATTAGATAAATACTACGTTATTTTACTACGTTAATCCACAAAGACCATCCTCATAATTAGACCAATTCGTAATTCAGAGGCCGTGGTTCGGATTCCACGTTAAACTGTAGGTCCCTTAGTTGCCATGGGCTGTTGGGCTATTAATTAACGGTCCTGCCTAAGGAGCATGTCAGCCTTAGTCAGTAACAAGACTACAAGATCGCGCCACAATCATCCTACATTCATTCCTCATTCATACTTGGCTTAAAATACCTACCTGGGTAGGTCGCCATTTCAGTTAAAAAGTATAAAAATAAAGTATAAAGTAATAATATAATCTACAGAAATTTTTTCTCGTGTAAAAATGTTCAGTACACTACTATACAATGATTTGTTTTCATTGAAATCAGTTGTCATACCTATGAGGAGTGATGAAAAGTTTATTTATAATTGCTATTTCGTTTTCCTGTTGGTACTGAGATATCAAAAGTACACTGTGATTAAGTCTTAGATGCTGGAGAAATTCCAATCATGAGTTTGTAACAGATTTTTATATTTCAAGTTTAGGAAAGTTCTTAATTAATATTCTAAGAATAATTTAGCATTATCATATTATAAAGTGAGTACGTATTGTGGTAAAGAGTTTCGACATATTTTACATTTTGGAACGATATATGTTCATATATATGGAACGATATCACATCATAGTTGAAGTTATTTTGTGAAGTAGGTAATTTTATCTGATGTTATATACAGGAGTCAACGTCCGACATCCCCGTGCAACTTGCGAGGTGTTGGCTGCTGGCAAAGCACTCCTTCACTCCCGTTGTACAGCACACTGCCTGGTCCTACGGCGTGGCTACACGGGTGGACAGTGTAAGAACGGGCTCTGCAAATGCTCCTAATAACCATCCGTCTATATTTTTGTTAATTTTAATAGAATAATTTGTTCAAACTATGCAAAGATATTATTAGGTTCAAACCAATGTTCATTTCTGATGGTTAAACCTGTATTGTGTGAATTTTTTATGAATTTTCACATAAAGACAATAAGAAAAACAAAGGATCAGTCGACTCCTCAATAACCAGGTTAATATGGCTCTCAGACTGTCTGAAGTAAGAGCTATGGCACACTAGCGCGGCTGCAGTCAGTCACAGGTGGCCAGTTTTAACACAGAACCAAGTTGAACAGTGCACACCAGGCAAAGTCAAGTTGCTCGCAAGTTGCTCCGCTGGTCATGCTCTGGTCGCGTGACCAGATTCTTTGGATTTTGACCGCACATCTGGTCGCTGCTGCAGGACAGGACTAGTGACCAGTAAGTTAGTGGTTGAGAAAGCAAAGATTGTACACCTATTTTTCTGATTAATTTTTATAATATCGATGAGTACTTTCTTATTCCAAGGAAAATGTATTCTCTCTTGATGTCATTTTCAACTTTTCTGTGTAACTCTTCAAAAATGTTTTTCAACATAATTTTGAAGTTAAAAACTTATTATTCTCTCACAGTTCTTGATAAAGTATGGCAAACGGCCATTTATTGGATCTTACAGCTAGCACCATACTGGATACACATAACAGCTAACTCTTTCGACTTCCATAATGAGAATGTAAGAAACTCCTGAGGTCATGGCCGTTTCCCTGGTTTAGCCACACGGGTGGCGAATGTGTGCGAAAAGTCGTGGTCATGGCCCCATGGCCGCTGCTGCACCAATGTGCCATAACCCTAATATGGTGTGCAACTGTGATGTTAGTAAATGTCAATTAACATGTACATTATTGAAAGTTAAATATTTATTTACTGTAATTTTGAACTTATAGTTTTATTCTTAAACAAATAAAATTAAAAAAAAATATTTTTTGAATGTTTAACAATATATTGTAAAAATGTTGACAGTATTTATTTATTTGATTTTTTTGATTGACTGGTGTGGATAGTTTTCATACTCATTCTCAGTTCAGACACTGACTCATCCTCGAGTTCAGAGTAGTTTGGTTGTGTTGAGTGAAGAATGAGTATAATGTATATAGGTTTTTAACAAAAACCTGCTGATTTGTTTGCTGGATCAGCCCAAAATGTGAATTTTTAATATGACTTACAATTCAGCACTTACATAATGACTTACACTGACTTACATTATGACTACACTTACATAATGACTAATCACACTTACATTATGACTTACATATGCAGTTTAACTTCATTATGCCCAGTGATTGATTTTCCTGATTAATAGCAATAAATTTATTACGTATCTCCAATTCTTGACCATCACTCTTTTTACCTTGTAGATTCTTGTACTATAACTGTAGGAGAGAACAACATACCTTGCGGGATGCGTATGCTTCAGAGACTGATTTCATTATTTGTTTCATGCTCTTTCTTCTTTGGCTTTGCCTTATTTTATCCAGTGTCGATCGACATTTCCGCTCATTCAGTTGATCTAAATATTATTTTAATTAATTAGAACCCTCATATTTAACCATGGAAAGTTCCTTATGAGTGTTATGGTATTTACTACACAGAGTAGAGATACTGTAGCCCTATTAGGTAAAATATTGGGACGGTGATTTTTCTTGTAATCCAGGTACTTGGAGCCACAAATTGAGCTTAGTTATGAGCGGTGGTCAGTGTATGTGACACTCTCTGGTGTGGATTAGCATCCGCACTATTGAATACTGTGTTCACAACAATGACCATCCTACATTACACCAGACCATCATTTAGAGGCAAAAGTGGTCCCTTAGATACCATCGGCTGTTGGGCTACTAATTAAAAGTACAGTCCTGTCTAAGGAACATGTTAGCATTAGTCAGTAACAGGACTAAACGATTGTGCCACAATCATCTTATAATCATTTCTTATTAATACCTAAAATATCTACTTTGGTAGGTCGCCATTTCAGGAAGGTAATACATGATATGTTTCACATTGCTGGTTTACAAAATTAATTAAATAAAAGATTGTAATGTATGTTTTTGTATATTTTATAGTATATTTTTGAGAAGTTTAGTTTGAATACATAAAAAAATGTATTTATAAATTTGGAGTATTTTCGAATAACTATAAAGAAAATGAATAAGGAGTACATTTTACCTTCCATTCTCGCCCATTCTTTCTCCATGGCTTTCATATATTGCTGTCTCTCTTGCTCCATAGCTGTGCGTCTTTGATTGTACAGATATTTCTCCTTCTCTATGCGCTTTAGCTGCTCCTCAACTTTCCTCTTCCATCTGGCTTCTGCCTGAGAAAAGGTAACGAATAGTTACAGCATTACAGTTCGTTGTTTAAGGGTGCCTAACCCAATGTGCATGACCCAAGGGTACATAACCCAATAAAACCTAATCAAGAAGTGAGAGATGAATTTGAGTATCTCCCTAAAATCTTTAAATTTGGAGATGGCGATCTACCATAGGAAATAAATTTGATGAATGTATAAATCATTAATTTTTTTTAATGTTTGAAAGAAAATTCAAAACAATCGTTTTATAAAAAGTATTACCCTTTTGATAAGGTTTATAAAAAATTAAATCAACATTTAAAATTGCATTTTCTTATGTAATAAGGTTTCAACTTTGAAAGAGGAGAACATTAGTAACTGAGATTCAGATTTCAATTAAAAACAATATTGTAGGTTGTATTCAATATTCAATAGTAATTTATATTCTTTGTTCAAAATCCAATGTTCAAAATTAGGCAAATATGTTTTATTGATATTGAAAAACATGTTATATTGATTTTTCTGATACTGGTATTTAGATAAATTTATACTGACTGATCTATTGAATAAGAAAGTTGGTTCTTTGGAAGAATTTTATTAACCTTTGACTAAACATCTGGAAAAAAAATCAGCAATACTAACCCTTTGTCTGTTCTCCATTTCACGCTGTTTTGAACGCATCTCAAACAGTTTTTTCATCTCAATATCCTGTTTGTACCGGGTCTTCATCGCCTTAATCTTATTCTGTCGCTCAATGTTGGCTGCTGCCACAATTCTGCTGCGAATCTTGCGATCAAACGCTTCCATCCGCTCTTTGCGTTCCTGTACTTCCAGTACCTTTCGCTTCTCTGCTTCCGCTGCTCGATCGATCACACGTTGCAGTCGCTTCTTACACCTGAAATCCTTATATGTTGTTTATTTTACCATAAACCAAAATGGTTTTTGAGGTACTGATAACTATAACATTTTAATACCGCTAAACAATTTAAAATTTTCATTTTTTATATGTTGTTGTTTTGTTTAATATAATAACTCTGTTTTGGATAAGAGTAATTTTTTAGTACTTTATATTTTTAACTGAAATGGCGACTTACCAAGATAGGTGTCATTAAGCCAAGAATGAATGAGAAATGATTCTAAGGTGATTGTGGCACGATCTTGTAGTTTTGTTAGTGATTAAGGCTGACATGTTCCTTAGACAGTGGGCTACTTTTAATCAACAGACAATGGAATCTAAGGGTGCTACAGTTTAACATGGGATCTAAAACACTTTTGCCTCTAAATGACGGACTGGTCTAATTATGAAGACGGTCTTTGTGGATGAACGTAGTATTCAATAGTGCAGATGTTAATCCACACCAGAGAATGTCACATATACTGACCACCTTTGAAAACTATCCACAATTTGTGGCTCCAAGTACCTGGATTACAGGAAACGTCACCATCAGTAAACCAGTATTGTAAAAGAGAATTTAAAACATAACTCAAACTAACTGGTACTTAGAACAGGTTTATGTGTATGCGATTTTCCTTTTATTGATGTGGATATCTCTTAGCTCTAAGGAAGGATGTTGGTAATTTGCGCCACCAAAATGGACGTGAACAAGTGACGTCATAGCTCGGTATAAGAACAGCTGTTTAGACGAATCTAACCTATTCCCCCAGGGAAGTACATAAACATTTTTCACTCAGATCCTGATATGATATGATCATTAATTTTAGTTATCTCTGTATTCATCGAATTTGTAATTCGCCTAAATTTTCAGATTTAACATTTCAGTTACATTGTTACATAAAAAATAATGAGATATGATTTGCTTTTGTTCACCTGTATAGATTTTGCTGGGATTTTACTGATTGTTTTATGTTGGCATACTGTGTAAGATAAGGGAGCGTGCAATTTATTTACTATTATAGATATTTTTAATCTATGACTGTTGTAACCTGGTGTAAACAACAACTTCAATAGAAATAATGACAATTGTAGAAACAATTATCTTGGTGGGTTTGCTGGTTTTTAGAGCCAAGACACGATAAAAGGATTTACTGAGCATTAGGCCTACGTTTCAGCTACACAGTATCTGTGGCCACGTACTTCATCAGCCTCTCCATCTCCGCCTCCTGTAGCCTTTCCATGTTCTTGCGCCTCTGCGAGATCGCATCCTCCAGCCTCTTCAGCTTGGCTGCCTCCTTCTCTGCACTCTCAACGGCCTTCCCGACCATCAGTTTTTCCGATGCTAGATTTTCCTATATATTAGCAAATTGATTAGTCAATTAATTACTCAAAAGAAGTTAAGGCGGTGCGAGCGACATTAGGGACATTTGAAATCAGCTAGGTCAGCTCTAGTCTCTCTTATTCGTGACACATTTCATGCAAGCTTACTGAGTGATACGCCAAAGCATATTTATGATACAATCAACAAACAAAAATTAAAATGTTTATAGTCTACTTTTTTGCTCGCACCACCTTAATAAATGTAGGCTTTGCATTAGTTATTAATAGGAAAATATATTTTGGACGGATATACAATGTGATTCAGTCACACACCTGAATCAAATAGTTAAAATAATTAGTAAAGAAAAATTAATCTTCTCATCAATTTAATTAATTTATTGGCAATTCTTTGTCCCGTAAAGGCTTTAAAGGAAGAACGACTTGATGTTGAGGTTTTTATATTCCTTGAAAAGCTTTTTACTCAAATTGGAAAGAATGATATAATAACCCAAGGATGGTGATAGAATTAAATTGACTCATCAAAAATTTATTTACTAACAGAATTATAATTTATATTATCTATTTGTAAAGAGTTGTCAATTTTTTACGAATATTAGTTCTAGAAACTTCTTTATCTTGAACATTAAGATACAGAAGGATGACACTGACTCTGCGCTCGGCTTCGTTGCGCAGACAGTCACTGTACAGCTTGTACAAGAACTGGCGGTAGTTGTTGTACTCATCCACGCCGCAAGTCGCTCTCAGCTGAGGAATCACCAGACCTTGCTTCTTCAACACCTGAAGGAGCACAGTGCCAAATGACTACTAAATATAACATTTCTTATCAAAAAATGGAAATCAATGGTTTTTTTAGGAACATAGGTTTGAATAATATACATAAAAATGTTATTCTAAAATAATTTATCAATTGTTGTAGCAGCAGTTTTAGTTGAACTTATTTCCTGAAATTATTAAGTCCAGGGTGAGTACAATAGATGGCTAGCATAATCTTTATTTTTCATTTTAGATATTTACTCTACTCAACCATATAGGTTTAAAACTATGTAATTAGATTAGTTTAGATTAATGTGGTTTAACTATGTAACTATGTGTAGGTCTATGTATACATAGATCATGGATAGATATCAGTCTGAATATCTCATTCAGCATCAAAACAGCTACTCTCTCGACCATGTGAGTTCTGCCTTCATTTGGGTTTGAATTGGGCTTATAATGTTAAATTTTCATTGGCCCTTTTAGAACGTAAATTAATATTTTCCACTAAATTTCAAACTTAAAACTAAGTGTACCACGTTCATTTTGGTAAATATTGTCGGATATATTGTTTTATTGTTAATCATCAACAACATTTCTGTTAAAACCACTAGCCTACTGCAACATTGATCATCAAATATTGCAATATCAGTACAGTAATACTGCATATCAGTTTTAGCTAGAGATTGACTACTCTCTATACTGACCAATCAACCAATATTCCCCCTCATGGCACTCATTATTGAATTTCAACATAACCTAGTAGTAAGTTAGTAGTTGATCAGTAATTAGTACGGTAGCTCAAAAGCACTAGTGTGGCCTGAAAACTCTGACTTTAGACCTTAGCTAGAAGGTTACGCAAAGATTTACTATTCACTATGGGGGTAGCTCTGTATTGGTAAAAGAGTTTCCCCTTTACCCATAGGCCAACCATAATGAAGGATATATGTTAATTTATAAACATATAATAAGTTTTCACACAATTTTATGAGTTAATTTCCTCCAATAATATACATTATGCCTTACATAAAATCTAAACTATTTAGATTTTTAAATTCAAAGGAAATCATTTTTCTTTCATGATTATAAAAACTCTCAAGTATTTTATATTTTGATAATATATTTCGAATTAGTCAAATGGTAGCTCCGTAATGTGTAGGCTATGCGTTACCTCGAGATTGTTAGGTCTCCTCAGCCATTTGCGCAGATGGCCGTCGTGGACAGGGTCATAGTTGAACTTGATCTCGTGGTTGTGAGGATCAGACAGATGGAACTGCACACCAGGTGCTCCTTTCCACAGCTGCGGACAACAGGTTGAGGCTATTATAAGCACCACTGTACTTAAATTGTTCCAACAAAATGTATTAAATTACAACCTTGTTATGTACCATCAAATACAATTAGATTTTGTATAAAGTATAAAAAGATTTTTCTAGGTTTTTTCTAATTGTCTTTGGTAGCATTTAATAATAACCTTGTCTGCCTTGGTCAATGGTGAGACAGTTGTATTTTTCACAAGCAATGAGATGTGTGAAGAATTTGGATATTCATTTCATTTATTTGTCAAGTTCATTTTAAAATGTTCTTGACCCCACTAAGTAATCTGTGGGGTATCTACAATCATATAAATAATATATAATACATTTTTTCTTAATTGAAAAAAAATTTATACTAGATAATACAGAAAAGTGTTGCACATCATGAACTCTTGAAGATCTACATTCTTATACTGTATAAGATTTCTTTTATTTTTTATACATACCGATGTGTAATTGATAATTATAATATCTTGATAGTCTTTCCTCGAGGTTTCTCGGACCCTTAAAATTTTAAATTGTTAAACATTCATTAGACGTAGCAGCAGGAAGGCGCCGTGACGCACTCAGCAGCACAGCGCTGTGTCTGTTTTGTGGTCACCAACTGTACGGCGCTCGAGTTATACAGACTCGTAGATGAACATGTTTCATACTTACTAATACAGTACAGTATTATTTTATTGTACTTTTCCAACGCACATGTGTTTTTAATTACACTACATTTATGGACTTTGAGAAACTCCGTTTTCAATTGACAACTATTGAAAAACTATTTAATACTAAAAACAAAATACCCCTGACGCAGCAGACCTGAGTACTCAGCGTATTTCCAAATCAATAATATAATAATGAATAATAATATATGACAAGTTTTACAAATATCTGTCGATAAATATGAGAGTTAGCTATTTGCCTATTCTCCATAAGATTAACATAGGAAAAAGTATGCAGGTTTGCTGCTGTGAGGAACACTGAAAGTAGGTATTTCTAGCATAAATAATTTTTATTTTGACCATTTCTACCAAGTTTCATCAACATCTGCCCTCAGGATTCTGAACTGAATCGCCAACATACGTAAATTATTATTCTATAGAAATAAAAAAATACTAAGCCATCAAATTTTATTATACTATGAATATATATTTATATATTATCAATAGCGTAATTATCTTGCGTAACTCTGCAGAGCGGTGATGAAGGAAAATGCAATGTTACATATGATTAAAATATAAGTTTTTTCATTATAAAATTAATAAACCATTTGATAGAATGTAGGGTTCTGTGAAATGGAGGAAGAAGAGATAACGAGGGACAGCCCAACACCATCTAGTATCCTATCTGGCAGAATACATGTGGCGGTCGGCAGTGGCGGCTGTGGGCTGAGGTTGGGAATTCGTTCCACACACTTTTGGGCGGCGCAGACAAACAAACAAAGTCTTGCAAGTCTGTTATTTTTTATTTTTATGTCCATTATATCACACGACTAAACATACTGTATATTAATTTTATTTTTCCTTTCGGTATAACACGTAAGTAGTCCTACCATACCGGTAAAAAATATAATACGGTTTAAATTATAATAATTATAGTAGGGAGTTTAAATAATTTTCCCCCGATTATCGGTTTGTATTTCCTAAACTCTGGTCATTTGAGGATCTTGTCGGTATCATAGAACAGAATAATTAACTAACTACTAGCTATAATTAATTACCTCGTCAACAGTTCAAATTTCGTAATATTTAGTTACGGCCGTTCCGGCATTAAGATGCCATCTTCAGACAATAATGTTCAGCCACTTGTCGTCGTTAAATTTAAACACATACATACATTAAATTTAAACATACGAAACGGCCGTAACTAAATATTACAAATTTGAGCTGTTGACGAGGTAATTTAATTATAGCTAGTAGTTAGTTAATAAATCAGCTCAGGGGCTAGAAAACATGAACAGAATAATTAATTGTCCTCCACCTCCATTAACTGAACACCACTCAATTCCCCCGCAACTGTCATTCTAGAAGGTCTAACCATAGACATAACCTCAAGACTCAAGACTACCTTCTCGCCGAGTTTGCCTCTGGTGAAGATGAGCGGTCCGTCGGGTCCAGCCATGAGGGGTAGTTTGGCGTTGAGCGGCGCCTTGTCCCACATGGGCAGTCCCCCGGGCATGTGCGCGCGCCGAGGTCGAGGTACCGAGGTCTCCAACGCCGAGGGTGGCGGCCGCAGCATCAACATGTCCATGTAGCTGTAGGAGGCTGCCTCCGCGGCGACCTGCTGACGAGCCTTCTCCCGCGCCTCCCTCTTGCCCTTGGATTTGGACGATCTAGATGACATCGTCTCACTTCCACTAAAATGTTTAATTTAAAAAAAACCTCTAAAGTCCAAATGCGGTTGCAAATTTTATTTTGTAAACAAACACATATGTTTGGAGTTCCGATAAAGCCAATCATATTTTCAAAATAAACACAACATGAGATGTGATTGAGAAAAAAATGTAATTTGCATTATTAAGACTACTCTCTCCCCCTCCACGATAGTATGAGAAAATCTTGTTTTGTCGGAATTTTTGAATTTGATTTTTTGTGGATATATACATTTTAGTGCCTCCTGAATCAAAAAAATGGTTTTTAGAAATTATGTAAAATAAATAAAATAATAAATAAATAAATTCTTTATTCATCAAAGTTTTACAATTACACAAAATACAAGTTATACGTAATAAAACATCACAACAATAATTGCATCAAACTGAAAAATTGTATATTATTTAGAAAAAATACACATTTTTGTAAGCAAAATTAAACAAGTCATAATGTGATGAAAGAAAAAAATTTGTTTGATGAATCGGGTTGCCCCAAGGCTAAGCCGGAAGCCCGAATCGGGGTCCCTTCACTGAGTAACCATTTTAGAGCAGAAAAGAAAGTAAGTAGTACTACGCTCTAATACTACATGAAATTACAAATAAAATGAAAGTAAAAACTCTGCATGTGCTAAAACAAAGAAAAAAATCTATGAGCTAATAATTTGGAAAGGAATAACATATAATTACTGAATGCTTAATGAATCCTAGTAAAAATACACGTCATAAGTAAGTTTAAACATATATAGCTAAGAAGTTAAGTTAAGTTAGCCATGTCGATAAAATGTCAATAAAAAAATCCAGCAGCTGCAAAAGTGCTGAGTTCTATTTCCAAAACTAAATTAGAGGTCTAAGCAGCCCTTCAACTAAATAAGAGGTCTAAGCAACCCTTCAACTAAATTAGAGGTTTAATGTCTGTTTTGTGTCTGCCCGTGGGCGTGTTGGAATGCGTAGGAGCACAGAGACGAGATTATTAGTCCTATTTTCATGAAATTCTGTATGCATAGGTAACAATCCTTGGTATCTCGAAGCTTTTTTCATTTTTGACTTATAACCCTTAAAAGTTAGGGGTATTTTACTCCTAAAACCCCCAAAACCATGTAAAATGTAAGTTTATCAATACGGCTTTAACGATTTTGATGAAAATTGTATATTAATTTTGATTTATAGTTCCTTATGAGACAAACAAAATTACATCACCCGTATTTCTCAAAACATCGGGATTTAAAAGTTATTAGCATTTTAAATATAAAAACCCTTTTTTTATTTTCTTAGCTTAACTAATAAATATTTTGAATCATTAGTCTACGACTAACAGTTCCAGAGTAAAGTTCAATTTGCTATCCGTGGTTAGAAGCAGTACGTTGTCCGAGGGTGCTAATCAGGAGGGTGCCAATATTCTTAAGGAGAATATTAAAAAATCAATTTCTTCCTTCTCAACCGTTTTCCATAAAACTGGGTACGGTGTGCAGAATAAATTCACATCATCCAACAAAACCCACTCAAAACGTTTTTAGCTAGTTTTCTCTTGTTGTTAATTCAAAAAATTATAGTGTTTTTTTTTAATAATGAATCTATAAAGGATATTTTAACAAACAAAAAATTTGATGTAAGTTTTAATAAATGTTGATTTTTTATATTTTACTTGAGGGTCGAAGTAGTAATAGTAATAGTCTAGACCTGGTCAAGGCAAGATAGATTCTTCTTACAGACAAATTATGTTTTATTCCTCATAATTGGCTTAAATAACTAATGTTTCTCATACAGTTGTCTCTATACCTGTACAGTTTCCCTAATTATTGTTTTATGCCCACAGGAAATAGTTAGGGCCATTCGGGTCGCGGCTTTGTCAATTTTTAGCAGCCATAATCATACAATTTTGTCGTAGTTAAACTGTATTATATTACCATCTTCTTCCTGCATTTATTGTAGACCACAACAAAAATCAAATCGTTTCACATTGTCGCCATCATTTAAACTTTGCAACGATTGCAGTTTGTATGGAAACATCCCCAGATATTTCCTCTCGATATTCCATACAGTGGATTGCGGCATTTGAAGCTGCATACCCAGCCTCCGCGTTGATATCCTCGGTGTTGACGACTCGGAGTAATTCAATCTAAGCAACGGATGTTGATGGTCTTCCGGAGCTATTTACTTTACCCACACTACCCGGAACCTTGAACTTTCGAAGTCATGCATAAATTGAGTTCCTATTAGGAGGGATTTTACGGAAATGATTCCGAAATCGGCGTTGGACACTGGAGACAGAACGAGTTCCGAATTCAAATACATGAAAAGACTCTTCTGTGAGCGTATTGGCAATTCTTAAACAAATCAATAAATCTAACTTCTTTTGTCACACGTTTGGCATTGTTGACATCAATCAGCTGTTTGAGACAGTTGAGGGGTTTTCCGACTCATTGGTACCAACTGCAGTGATGTCGGACCTGTAGTTTTCGAGAAATTGATATTCAAAGTCGTTCACTTCTTTACTGTCCACCCGGTGTATTTAATAATTATTATTGTTTCTTGGTCTCTCTCTCTCTCTATGCCAAGAAAGTAAAAGCGACCGGAGACGGGCCTACAGATCAGCTAAGACTAGGTCGTTGGTATCTGCAATCATTCCGTACCTGCAAAAACGGTAAAACCGAAAGCGATTTAATTAAGTGGGGAGTGGCTGTCAATATTTTGAAAGTAATCAGGTGTTATCAAAATGCCCAATACTTTCCAACAGGTTAATACTAGGTTAGAAAGTGGCAACTAACTGGCAAGCCTGTGAGATGGTTGCGCGCGCAACATAGCACCCCCCTCCAAGTGGACTCGTCCACCTGTCGGTGTTGTCTTCCAATCAAATCACAGTTCGCAAAGTTCGAGTTACGAAGTCGCATCGTGTGTTGTGAATTTTGACACAACGGTACTCGTGTACGGTGAAGTGATTGTTGGATTCTTCTTGATTTCATAATTTATTACGGTAAGTCAAATTTTTACTTTCTAGGTAGTTTTACAGTGTTATTTTCAGATTGGCAGAGACAATCAGATCCCGTTACATGAAAGACGCGCATCCCAATAAAAATACTATTGTTTTGATTCGGTATTATGGGGATAATACCGTATTTACGAAGTATTATTTTACGTGTATGTTGGTATATTATGTAATAACATCTAAATTATATAGTAGTTTGTAAGTTTGTCCTTAATAAATACCATTAATAGATCTACTAAGATTTTATTTGAAATTGGTGTCATGGAAAATATTTTGTGCTGAAAATTTAAACTTTACATATATGTAGCCTATTTATTAAATGCGAGTTTAGCCCGTTGTAGGTCGTATTATTAAAAGAGACCCTGTAAAGAATCAAAAGAATATGACAAAGGATTTACCTTCTTTAATAGGCATAGGAATACCTTTTTCTTGTTTGTGTCTCGAATGATAAATGCTGTAGTACAGTATAGAAATTCATACATTATTATGTTTCGCAGTGTTGTGGGTTATGGAAATAAATCAACAAAATCTGGTGTATTTCAATATCTCTTTAAATTCTTGATTTATTATTTTTAGAAGTAGTTCACATAGAGTAGGCAAAGACAATTTTATTATATACACCCCTTTGGTGTAGGGTACACTTGTAAAAAATGTTACATGGCAAAATACATTTTTTCTTCAACATTAAGGGTATTATCATGAGATTTGTAGATGATTATTTTATTTTCTGATAAAATATAGATCAAATGTTATAAATCACTATGTATCGATTACTATAAATTTATTTTTTTTCGAGCCTTAAGAATATATATATATATAAGAACGTAATATGACGATCTATTGTCTGTCCAACAGTTCTTAACATTTTGTTATCACTTCCTAAGATTAACCCTGTGTCTGTGTCAAGGTTAAAGCCTGATTTATTTTCACCATTAATTGTATTGAAAGGCTACTTTGCATTTAGTTATCAGTCATGTTGAGTTACCAATACCTTAGATCAGATTTCAGCGCCATCGATACCTTCAACTCTTATTGTCTAGTTAAACAGGTATCTGTTTATTTTTGTTATCAGTGTAGACTTCACTTTGATTGTACATTAGCCTACAGTAACAAACTTTCATATACCGTAGTAATAGAAGAACCTCCCAAAGAAGATGAATTCTTCGCAAAAATTCTGGGCTATATGTGAATAATCTTGTGTACAAAATACGTTCATACAGTTCATTTTCATACAGGAAATTCACTTCTAGTCGTATTTACATTCAAGTTTCATGCAAAATCTCTACTAATATTGAAATAATGATTGTATTCCGTCATTATTAAAAACATCGTTTAAAAAAGTAAAATACAAATCCATAGGATAGGTTTTATCTAATTTTCCAGTAATAATTCCAGTAAACGTTTCAAACAGGATAAAACAATTTTATCAGTAATATAAATACTCTGTATTCTAATCTTTTGAATCCAGTTCATTACAAGAAAAGAAGTCAGTTAAGAACAGTATAATTTATAATTACTCTAGCTTAATGAGAACAACATTCCTTGTACTGTATTTAAAACTAATGTGGTTTTTGACCGCCAAAGTGACAACCCTCTTTTATAATAATTGTGTCTTTAAAATATAAATTATTTTTATGGAACACTGTAACGTTTTTTTATTAATGTATGTGAGAAAGTACAACAGTGACCGATTTTATGACAATTAAAACGCATTGGTGTGTTGGGGATGCGCGGCATAACGAACATGGAAATACATTTCAGTATTGTCAATCAGTATATCAGCGACCCCTCAAATTTAATATTCATACGGCATTTAAAAACCCATCCCGATTAAAAATGAATCAAGATTTTATCAAGCCTTTAAACAAAATATATTGCAATTGGTGAAGTAACAAATGATAGGCCTATATCATACAATATAAGTCTTTTAATGTTATAAAAGCTATCCCTAGTTATCAATATAATTGAAGTAATACATATGTCTCATGACTGCGAAAATTAGCCATTATAAATATGTATAGATAAAAAACATACCTCTCAATTTTTTTACAAGTAGAGAGTATTGAGGTGACACTAAAAAAATTCTTGCAGGTTATATAAAGGATGACCGTGCAGCCAAGTTTCAATTTTACTAATGCATTTTGAATTTGGGAGCTTTCTGCAGGTTACTGGTAGTTTTTTGTAATACTTGACACCTGCTACAATAAATATTTTAAATGTTTTATGCAGCATACATATAGCGTGTAATTATATCCATAGTACTCCTGATGTTTCAGTAGTGCACCTGGTTGGTCAAAACATATTCATCAATATTGAGTTTTACTTTGATTTAAATTTAAAAAATGTACATATTTAAATTTTGCTATAATACCTAAGTACAGTATCTAAACAATGCTGCAAAGGTTCAGAATTTGTCAAAATCATCAAAGGTGTAATACCAGTATCTTACTGCAACTAGAGCTTGTCCCCACAATTTCGTGCCATAAGATAATAAATAGTGTGAGTGAAAACCCGACAGTATTCTGAAGCTCAGATTTCAATAAGGGGTTTACTCGAAGCGGCCTTGGTATTGCATAAGGCCACACAGAACCTTCTTGGCATTTTGTAGCATATGTAAGATACACTATTAGGTCCGACAAACCAGCCCGTACCAGGTTATTTGAGTTTACACAAATGTCCGATCTAGCGGGTCTCCATACACTATACAACTTGGTCGGTTACACAAGTACCCAACCCGGTACGTGAGATGTTTGGGCGACAGAAGTCAGGTACGTCGCTTCCCCTACACTATCGAACCAGTATCCTTCCAACCGTTGTTGAGCCCAGGTCATCTGACAATTTTGGTAATTGCATGTTGAAGTCTTATGTGTACAGTTATATAGTTGTTGTTACATTGTGTATAGTGTTGTGAAGTGCACTGGGACAATGGACGATAGGCAACGCTTGGCCGCTGCAATATTGTTATTAGACGAACTGGTAGTCCGGGCCTCGTCGGTCACCGCACCCCGATACGCCACAAACCGGGTTGGTGCGTCCACACACTGTCCAACCCGGTGCAGCGGACATTTGTCGTAGCACGGTTTGCGCCGGTTTTTCAGCCGGTTAGAAAACCTCCGGTCCGGCCAACTCGGTGCGGTACGGTGCGTTCATCACCACACACCATCAAACCTCAGCCCAACCCGCTCGGCCATCAGACCTAGTTGGATGCATATAGTGTATGTAAACAGCTGATCCCCTTGCGGCGGACGACATTAAAACGTCACTTTCTTCCATCAGCTGATTTTACGAGCGGGGTTGCCACCTCACGCACGCCACTTTCCCCCGCCCCCGGGCCACGCACACATTCCTCTCCAAATTTACCTTTGTCCCTCATTTGCATCTGGTCGTTTTCTAATTTCACTCTCGGTGTCGCGCCCATCATAAATCTAATGAACCCTTTTGAGTGAAATCTTCTGCGGCGATCGCTGAGGCTGTACGAAATTTGTTTGTTTTCAACACTTTCTCTTTGTAATTTAAATTCCGCCATGCGCTAAGTTAAAAAGGCTGTATTAAAATTTCATATCCAGTCTTGCAACAGATTAAACTATTTAATATGTCTAAAACTATCTATTATGGATGGATCAATTCGATTCGTTAGTAAAGTAAACATGCAAATTCCAAATACATTTTCACTGCGATGTATCATGGATAGTGTCATTAGGCCGAACCCCCAAGGGTATGTCGTAAGCGGTAGTATGTAGATTGCAATGACTCACGCTACAGGATATGTACTTCCACAATAAGAATTGAGCTCCGTCACGTTGCTAAACCTGTTTCCGGTGATACCGTGATAAAGTGCATTCACCTTAAGTCGTGCAGCTAGTTTACTGTACCTTCCATCCCCTGTACTTTCGAACACTTCCGTCCTATATGTTATAAATATCCTAATCCGAAAGAGAAATTCTGCTATTGATGCCGGTGTATTGTTGTTGTAATAATACCCAGTGTTATGAAAACCGTTCTGTCGAACAGGATAAAGTTCATCGCTCGCTCTCTGAACTATATTAAAAACACTTCACCTGTTTGACGCTTCAGAATCTCGTTTTGTGCACTTGGGCAACAATGCGACTCTCGTCAACAATGCTCGACACGCGCCATCGAGTGTGGTCGTTTACCGGCGCTGCGTCACACCCTGTAACGCCCCACCTGCAGCCTGCTGGACCCTACCAACACCCAGCACCAGCACAATACTTTTTGTCACCAATTCAATTGGTGGGTCGTACATTGTACTTGCTTTTCATTATATTAAAGCCAATGCCAGTATGGATTTAGTGTACATTTGAAAGCTTGGCGTTTGAAATAGCATGGTCGACAGAAAATGTACTTGGACTTTAGTACAGAGCGCTGGCTAATTAGTTGAAAAATATAAGCATCAGCCTGGATTGTTTGGTGACGCACTCTATTTTCAATAAATCGATGGAAGTGTTTATAATTACAATTCGAGAGAAGCTAATACAGTTAACTACGCTATTTTTAAATATCAATGTAAAAATACTCTTATAATAGATTTTTAAAAAGATTACAAGTGACCAGGAATGAGCCCGAGTCTTCATCTAGCAACTCTTACATGAAGTGGCGCCCTAATAAATTAAAATCTTATATTATTGTCAATCATCTCATAAAACGCTCGAAATTACTCTACCCATCCATCTCCCTAAGCTAGCTGGGACAAGAGGGTGGTAAAAGATAAGTACTGTAGTTAGAAAAAACCCTTTATGCAAATTATTTAAATAGCTGTTGCAATTGGATACTTCGTGTAGTATCGAAAGTAGACTCGCAGTAGTTTACGGCCGTGTGGTGTGGGTGGCAGCGTGGCGGCGTGCTGCACCGTGCACATGACCATCCAGCGCGCGGCTACTGACCAGAACCGCTGACCGACTAATGCCCGGTAACTCGGTGAACAAGTACTGTGTTTACTGTACTCCCCCGGACCATCCACCACTAAAGGCGTCTTTGCACTTTCATGTTGTCAATGTGTTTCAATGTTGTCAGCGTTTTTGTACTTTCGGCGACGTTTATTTATTGATTAAGTAGTTAAAGAGGAAGGAGCGTATGCTATGAAAAGAGTATAAGTAGTTCAAATAATAAATAAGAAAATATATCTAATATTACTATCTAGCCTAATACTACACTCCTTATGACTCAACAATTAAATCTGACTGACGATCTCTTACGTGGGTTGTTACTAAATTGTCTTTTCTTACTGAATGAATCAGTCTTGAAATAAATTTTAGGAAATCTTTCTAAAATCACTTCACGCCAAATTCACGACCTAAGATACCATGGATTCTTTTTGGATTATTCGTTGGATTAAAAAATATCCCCGTCGCAGCAGACCTGCGTACTCAGCGAATTTCCAAATCAATTATAAATAATAATAATATATGACAAGTTTTATAAAAATCTGTCCTTAAACATGAGAATTATTTGCCTATTATAGCTGCTGTGAGGAACACTGAAAGTAGTCATTTCTACCATAAATAATTTTTATCTTAATATTTATACCAACTTTCATCAACATCTGTCCATAAATAAAGGAGTTTGCCTATTCCCTATATGATTAATATGGGAAAAGATTATGCAGGTTTGCTGCCATGATAAACACATAAACTATGATTTTTAAGCATAAATGTATGGATCTCAACCACATGAAGCTAAATATCAAGTTTTATCCAAAAATATTGATTAATATGGGAAATATTAATTTTTCCCTATCCTCCATAAGATTAACATTGGAGCCCCACAATACAACGTACTGTGTTTAGATTTTTTCATATCTCGGTAACCGTTGGAGATAGAGAAAAACTTTAAGGAACTTAATTGTGTAGTTTTTTAAGCTGATTCCAATGGTGAAATAAAAAATTAAAAATTTTTAAAAATTACTTGTGAAAAACGCAAAAAACCCCATTTTGGGGTACAAAACCCCCCCAAACTACCCGTTCCCATTGACCGATATGTCTGGTTTACGAACTCGTCCGAGCACTTTTACAAGAGTACATTTTTACAAGAGTTATCGTGTTCACAGACACACACACACACACACACACACACATATATATATATATGTATATATAAATTTATAAATTTGAATATGTTGAATATTGGATATGTATATATGAATTTATAAATTTGAACTTGATATAAATTTTAACGACTATTGTTTTTGGACTCTGGGCACCTAAAGAAGAAAAAATAACATGGTCCCGGGCTTAAGTCTCACCATCAGACCTACGGTAATAGCTTCTTCCCTATGGGAAATTCGCTAAAACACACAGTAGTAAGAATGAACTGAAAGCCACTTAGACGATTCCGCCATCGAACCGGTCGCCTTTCCAATCACCTGGGTTCCGTGCCCCTATTGTCATCCATTGAATGATCCGTGCCCCTATTGTCATCCATTGAATGATCACGCACGTTCACTTTCCTCGCCATCCAATTACCATACTTTCGTCGAGTATTCGCGGAGCGTTGATCTGGAACCCAGCGCAGATCACCTTTGTGGGGTCGATCGTTGACTCTCACGGGAACTGTCCCCAGGAACTGTCATACTGGCGAAGTCATACCTATGCAGGTATAACGAGGTGAAAACTTATTGATGGGTTGAGTTGTCTGATTGGATGTGTTTTAAACAAATTAATTATAAATGCAACAAATTCATTCGGTATAGATGCATAGAGAAAACTTATCAGGCCAGTTTCCGGGTGTGATATTGTGATTTGCGGGGGTGATATCTTTATTCTTGGTTGACTGCCAAATAATCCTTGTTACATATTCTCGCGGCGATGTTGGCACCTGTGCGTCCGGTCGTTCGAGTCTTCCTTTCTCTATTGAGACACAATGACCCATGAGAGGAAGATGACTTCCTTACATTTCCTGCGTTATTATAATACTGTACGGGTGTGAATTTAATATTTCTTTTGAGTATATTAAAACCACAATTTTTTTATAAATAATATTTAAGAAATATGCATAGAAAATAAATTAACTTGGTTTCAGTTTTTAACTGTGAAATTACTCATTGTTATGTATTCCAACAGGAAAGCTCTAATACGAGTACATTTCATATAGCAAAAACATCCATAAAGGCTAGTTAACTTAACAAGATATCATTACCTCAAATCACAACCCCCTTGACTTAAAAAAATATGAAACAAGATTGTCAGATGTGTCTGGCAATCTTGAAGCACGAAGATGTTTTCAGTACTTAAACATTCATTTGGTCTTATAATAGTTTCTTAAATTGTTTTCATCTTTAACACCTTAAAGATTTATTTACATAAACAGATACAGAGGTTTACAAAGGATTTGAGGGATTTGTAACTCCAGGTTTTGTGTAGAAGACACTAGCGGGGCCACACGTTTCAAGTTTAGTTGAATTAGCAGATGGTTGATTTATCGAATTTATAGGCTTAAATTTAGTATTTCACACATAAAAAAATGTTGGGTGATATGTTTCGGATCAAATATCAAGAAAATCACAAAACAGAGAAAACTGGGATAAAATTTATACATTCTCCATCAGTTGTTGAGTTAACACGCTCTGCTTGTACCTATACCATTTACCCTAACAAATGCCGGGTTCCCAAAGATATTCCCACATTGTATTAAGGCATTCACATTATAAAAAATATCGGTTTATGTGGAGCATTTCGCACGGCGCCGCGCCGAGGAAAGTATGTTAAAAGGCCATAACGTAACGTGCAGCGCCGAGACGGCCCGCCTCGTCTGGCAATTAACCCAATTGTTGGCCTGTGGTCATACGCGTTGAGGAGCCCAGCGAGACACTTTCGCTACATAAAATCTGACTGAAAACTAAATATGAACAGTTATTTTTACTAAACATTGCGTAATAAAACGTAAACTAAATTAATAAAAAATTAAATATTCTTGATGACAAAAATTATCCCGAGGCTTATTTTGACATCAAGATTACATTAGCATATAAACAACCTGAGCGGAAAATTTCCCTGGTAAACAAGCTAAATATGTGGTGTCGAAACACGTTCTCTATAGTATTAATCATGTTATTTGCAATGTAACACCAGGGGGAATAAAACTAGTCCATCAGGTTATCATGTTCTTGTATATGTTTTCAAATTATTAGTTCAAATAATTGTAAAAAATCCGTTAAGATCTCCACTCCGTAGTTTGTCGGTTCCTAAACACCGGCCCTAACAATGTCATCTTCCACTCCCGGCATTCAAACTGATACGCATGGTAAGATAGTTTAAAATTTCAGTTTAGTATAACATTTGTGTTCATATTTGTGTTCAATCTATGCAACCGCAAAATTAAAAATATCAGTTTTTATTACATAATCACACATTTGTGTTCAATCTAGGTAACCGTAAGTGAGCTTGGGCAGATGGTACTATCACTGAAATATAACCATCACGCTCTTTCCAACAACTAATCAAATATCGTTATACGATGATGGGGAAAAATGTTGGGTTTAAGTTTGCAATTAATCCCAAGCGCCTTACGTAAACACTAGCTGTTTTCCAGCTGCCGATAGCCTTTGATTGATGAATTTACGCCAGTCGTTTCCTCATATTTTCGCCAGTTTCACGTACGCGGAAGCACAGATACATTTGCAAGACGTGCTCTCCCAGAGTACGTCTTGCAAGATTTTGTTGCTGTTACGTTGGCACTGCACAGTTACGTGGTGCCAATGTGCTCGCTGGTGCCTAGTTGTGGAACTAATTAATTACATCTTCTCATGCATAGATCGCGGTGGTAGTACAGGTCGATAACATGCACGATACGTTCATGTAGCCTGTATAGGCTACAGTAAAATTTATTTGTAGATTCAATCAAAAATATGTTTTAAATTTACTATTGTTTTATTGTTTTAAATAAACTTTATTCTTATTCTCACTTTATTTTATTGATTTAAAACTACTGTAATAAGTTTTTTTAATAAATTATTAATAAAAATAAAAATAAATTTTTAATATTGCCTTTGATCATAACCTTTAATAACTCAACACTGGAGACTTGAGTGGTGGGTTTAAAGATTCATTACTTATTTCGCATTCATACACTGTTGTTGGTTGAGATACATGTATAGACATTTCCCACTGGTGATTTTTCAGAATCTACATGTTCACTCGAGGAACAAACCGGAGCAATTTTTTTAATGCCGGGCGGAGATTTAGCATATTTTTCTGAGTAAATCTAAGCCCTGGTTGAAGTCTAACCAGCAGGATGGATTACACTACTCGTGTTTATCGTGGGACCTGAAAGGAGTCTCCCGGAGTTTCCCAATTTCAGGCCAAAAACCTTAACCTTATGTCAATTCACAAAACGAAAGTGAACGATGAAGCCAAATCTGTCTTCACAACCAATGCCGTCAGTGATGATCCTGTGGCGTTGATGATGATTCATCGGTCCACGTTTTCACAAGCATTGAGGGAAATACCATACGGTTTCCCGCAAACGTATTTCTGTCTACTACAGTTGGTTCAGTAAAGGATAGTGACCGGCATACGCAGGAGAAAGAATCCAGTACGTGTATATACCCCTTTTACCATTTCGTCCCCCTTTTATTCAATAACCGTAAAACCCCAAATTTAACGTTCCTATGACAGCAAACCTACGTACTCATTGCCCATATAATTCTTATGGAGAAAAGTTAAATTGGTATAACTCACTTAAAATTAACATTGCCCTTACGGGACTAAAATTCAAGATGCCTACCACTGATGCAGACTCTTAATTATTGACATACTGTAATTTGATAAAAGTTGACATGTAGTTTTACAGCTTGTCAGTTGATATATGTTTTAACAGCCAAAATATAAGAAATTTATTTGTAAAACAACCCTTATTGCAAACTGTATACTCATTACTATTCGGTCACTGAGATGGGAATAATTTAATTTCTATTAATTCGCTTACATTCCTTTTTACTTTCTCCCCCTATAAGTTAGTATAAGGAAAAATTACTGTTTTCGTAATCATTTTCGATTTTGAGTTGCTGGTGGATATATCCATTGTAGTGCCCCTCAATCTAAACGTTTTAGAGTGATGTCTGGTATGTGTGTATGGTCGTGTAAAAAGCCTGGATATTTAGTGCCCCTTGAATCAACAAGTGGTTCTTTTAGTGATATACTGATCAATACTTTTTTGTGAATTTAAAACTAATATAGGAAACAAAAATTTTAAATGTTGGTTAAAG
This sequence comes from Nephotettix cincticeps, assembly GCA_023375725.1. NCBI lineage: Eukaryota > Metazoa > Arthropoda > Insecta > Hemiptera > Cicadellidae > Nephotettix > Nephotettix cincticeps. The sequence goes on along the minus strand of CM041786.1, from coordinate 121,813,382 downwards.
TGGATTTTAAATTACTACTTTCGTAAAATAAAACCATTCTCTGAAAAAATGTATATAATTTCAAACCTTTTTATGGTAATTTTGGCTGTAGCACAATATTGGAAATACTACTGTAATCCTACAGTCCCAGAGTGCTCTCTAAGACTTGCTCTATACAGTGGCTGTATTTTTATGGTACAGTTGAGCTACGTAGGGGCAGAGTGTGAAGTGTGGATTGCAGCAGTTCTGCCGCTAGGGCGCTCGTACGTCGCCGGGATCAGCTGTTCTGCTGTTCCGCCAGCTGACGCTATGTATCACCGTACGAGGATGAGCTTCCGCCTGCTTTCGCCGAGAACAATCGGTGAAAGCAACTAATTGTCCCACCCACTACAACAGGCTGGCCACAACGTGTTCCGGTAATTGGGTCCTGGACTGGCCTGTCCCGAGTGTGATTGGGAGTGGATTTAAAATAATAAAACAAGTGGTCGTCGGTCTGTTGCGTCACCCTGCCTCGGTTACGTGTGGGAAAGTGGTCACGTCCTTCAAATGAATTGTGTTGTACATGTACAATGTCTTTCCGCTTCTTATTAATGAGGGTTAGATTTTAAATACGTTTTAAGTAGATTTACAATTTTTTTTATAGTTAGAAGTTTGTTTTCGAAAAATCGTTTTGAGTTGTTATATGTTTTTTAAATCAAAAATGTTTTGAGTGATGTCTGTCTAATGTGTATGTTTTTGTTTGTCTTTTTTTTTGTTTGTTTTTGTAATAAGTACTTGGTTTTAGTGATATACGAAAAACACGTTTGGTTTTTAAAATTATTTTTAAAGGTAATACTAAAAATATAGTGTTATAATTTTTACCTTTTTTGTGTAAATTGATAGTTCTGGATACTAAATATACACAGCATGTCTGTATTTGTTTCCTGTTATGTTTTGTACCAATTTATTCATTTCAGCGCTCAGTGTATCGGACTGGTCATGCCGTCAACAGTGTTTATGCTCGCCGGGTACTGTCACGACGCAGACGTTGTCGAAAGCCTCCTGATTTATGGGATCAACAATCATCACTTTCCAGTTTTCATGTGGTATGTGTAAGGTCAAATCACCAACAAATATAAAACAAGGGTATTCGCGGTCTTGTACAATTCGAAATTATTAATGTATTTATAAATTTGTAGAACTAGTCATTACGATTGTTTTTTAAATTTTTAAAGAAATTTTACTGGTACTTTTTTTTAACTCTCGTGGATTGAGTTTGACGTTTAACGTTAGTTAAATTCTATGTTGGAGTTAAAAAAAATCAAAGTAAATGTTATATGAAATCGAAAAACAAAATATGAAATGTTTTCCAGTTAATGTGATAGATTTTTGTAAATATAATACTGCACAATTTTAATAAAAATCTTTGTTATATCATGAACACGTCCTTAGTAAAGAGAGTAAAAACGTTTCCGTTGGTCTTACAGGAAATATAGCGGTGAACATATAACAGCGGTTCTGGTTGTCTATCAAGCCTAATTATTGTCCCAGGAACATTTTGATTTTGTTCACCAATGGCGAGGTTACATTTCAGAACTAATTATAGTGTTATAGAATTTTAGTTGTCTGCCACTTTCCATGTGTATTGTGTAGGTCCTCTCGCGCTTGTAAACCATATACAGTACTGTATGTATATAGATGATACTACGTTGTATGCTTCCTGTCAGTCGTATCTTCGATCAAATCATCCCCTTCCCATTCAAGTAGCCTAGGTTCGTCGCCTCGTGTCGTCATAACGATGTCCGCGGTGAGGAAACACCAACACCGGTGTTGCGCAACCGGGACCGGCACCTCTCAGGACGCCGACGCCGACAATCGCGGGGAAAGTTCATCGGGATGGACGCGATGTGTCGTTTGTTTTACTGTCAATCTCGTAGTGAAAGCGCTCATCAGTCACCGGCGTCGAGGAAGCTCATGCGCTATCGAGAGGCGATGGTCCTGCCGCGTAACGCATGCGGGGAAATGTTATACTAAACAGCTACCACACATAGACAACCGGCAGGACCGGTCACTGGAACCTCAATATCTTACTCTGAAATTTACATATCGTAATGTATAGTTCTGTTGTGTCGACTTTCTTTAATCGTAAATAATGTCGAAATCCTTTCTTTGAAATACAATCTATTGTGTCTTTAATAATATTTTTTTCGTTACATTTAGTGAAATAAATTCGTAAATATGACAATTTAAACAGCAGGCATTTAAACGTAGCAACACAGTTTACCCATAACGGTTTACCTATTCAACAATTAACGACGTTTCTATAATGGGTTTTGAGGACAGTTCCACTATTTGCTTGAGTTTGAACATTGGCTGGTGATTAGTTTTCATCCTCACTAACCACCAGTCTTTTGTCTCACAGTCAGCCCTTTACTGCCGTGTTGTGAAACCAAACCAAATGCCTGGTAGTTAGATAGCATGATTAATATTTTCGAGCAAACGGATTCGCATAAAATTTGATTATCGATGAGCCAGTTGGATTTGATTAGCAGGAAGGACGAGGCGTGGCGCTGGTCGCCGGTGGTTAAGCCGCCTTAATCGCGGAAGGACGCCCAGGATAATTCCCGGGAAAGCTCCGGCGAGGAAAGTGTGCCATCCGGTCACGGCACTACTGGACGCCGCGCCGGAAAACCGGGCTCTGGATTCCTGGATTCCACTGCTGCGAATCGCTTGATGCATTCCGTGCAGCTCCGATTTGGTTTGATTCTTACTCTTTCACAAACTATAAGACATTATGTTACTGATGTGAAGTTACTACGACTCTCAATAGATACTAGTAGAAGTAAGAAATAGTATAGCGTAATTCTACTTCGTCTTACTTAAGTTTACCTTCCTACTTGAAGGAATGACTGATAGCGAACCCTAGAGACCGCTCCCCGCACCAGATTACGACGTGACGGTGGGAGTAACAGGAGGATCTCGCGGCCAAATTAGCGGCCCGCTGGCTCTAATTGTTGGGAACACTTCCCTGAGACCGGCGCTGAGAACCTGGGACCGTTTCACAACCTTGGAGTCTGCGCTGTTCGTCACGTGGTCAGTTGGCCGTGTCCTGTTAGGCGGTCGTTAGACAAGATGTTGCAGCGAGACGGCGAGGTAGTCCGCAGCAAAACAGGCGTGGATTAGTTATCTGATATGTAAGGGGACTGGTAAGACGGTGAGGTAGTCCGCAGCAAAACAGGCGTGGATTAGTTATCTGATATGTAAGGGGACTGGTAATACGGTGAGGTAGTCCGCAGCAAAACAGGCGTGGATTAGTTATCTGATATGTAAGGGGACTGGTAAGACGTGAGGTAGTCCGCAGCAAAACAGGCGTGGATTAGTTATCTGATATGTAAGGGGACTGGTAAGACGGCGAGGTAGTCCGCAGCAAAACAGGCGTGGATTAGTTATCTGATATGTAAGGGGACTGGTAAGACGGTGAGGTAGTCCGCAGCAAAACAGGCGTGGATTAGTTATCTGATATGTAAGGGGACTGGTAAGACGGCGAGGTAGTCCGCTGCTGAACAGACGTGGATTAGTTATCTGATATGTAAGGGGACTGGTAAGACGGTGAGGTAGTCCGCAGCAAAACAGGCGTGGATTAGTTATCTGATATGTAAGGGGACTGGTAAGACGGCGAGGTAGTCCGCTGCTGAACAGACGTGGATTAGTTATCTGATATGTAAGGGGACTGGTAAGACGGTGAGGTAGTCCGCAGCAAAACAGGCGTGGATTAGTTATCTGATATGTAAGGGGACTGGTAAGACGGCGAGGTAGTCCGCTGCAGAACAGGCGTGGATTAGTTATCTGATATGTAAGGGGACTGGTAAGACGATGAGGTAGTCCGCTGCAAAACAGGCGTGGATTAGTTATCTGATATGTAAGGGGACTGGTAAGACGGTGAGGTAGTCCGCTGCAAAACAGACGTGGATTAGTTATCTGATATGTAAGGGGACTGGTAAGACGGTGAGGTAGTCCGCAGCAAAACAGACGTGGATTAGTTATCTGATATGTAAGGGGACTGGTAAGACGGTGAGGTAGTCCGCAGCAAAACAGGCGTGGATTAGTTATCTGATATGTAAGGGGACTGGTAAGACGGTGAGGTAGTCCGCAGCAAAACAGGCGTGGATTAGTTATCTGATATGTAAGGGGACTGGTAAGACGGTGAGGTAGTCCGCAGCAAAACAGACGTGGATTAGTTATCTGATATGTAAGGGGACTGGTAAGACGGCGAGGTAGTCCGCTGCTGAACAGACGTGGATTAGTTATCTGATATGTAAGGGGACTGGTAAGACGGTGAGGTAGTCCGCTGCAGAACAGACGTGGATTAGTTATCTGATATGTAAGGGGACTGGTAAGACGGTGAGGTAGTCCGCTGCAAAACAGACGTGGATTAGTTATCTGATATGTAAGGGGACTGGTAAGACGGTGAGGTAGTCCGCTGCTGAACAGACGTGGATTAGTTATCTGATATGTAAGGGGACTGGTAAGACGGTGAGGTAGTCCGCTGCTGAACAGACGTGGATTAGTTATCTGATATGTAAGGGGACTGGTAAGACGGCGAGGTAGTCCGCAGCAAAACAGGCGTGGATTAGTTATCTGATATGTAAGGGGACTGGTAAGACGATGAGGTAGTCCGCTGCAGAACAGGCGTGGATTAGTTATCTGATATGTAAGGGGACTGGTAAGACGATGAGGTAGTCCGCTGCAGAACAGACGTGGATTAGTTATCTGATATGTAAGGGGACTGGTAAGACGGTGAGGTAGTCCGCAGCAAAACAGGCGTGGATTAGTTATCTGATATGTAAGGGGACTGGTAAGACGGTGAGGTAGTCCGCTGCTGAACAGGCGTGGATTAGTTATCTGATATGTAAGGGGACTGGTAAGACGGTGAGGTAGTCCGCAGCAAAACAGGCGTGGATTAGTTATCTGATATGTAAGGGGACTGGTAAGACGGTGAGGTAGTCCGCAGCAAAACAGGCGTGGATTAGTTATCTGATATGTAAGGGGACTGGTAAGACGGTGAGGTAGTCCGCAGCAAAACAGGCGTGGATTAGTTATCTGATATGTAAGGGGACTGGTAAGACGGCGAGGTAGTCCGCAGCAAAACAGGCGTGGATTAGTTATCTGATATGTAAGGGGACTGGTAAGACGGCGAGGTAGTCCGCTGCTGAACAGACGTGGATTAGTTATCTGATATGTAAGGGGACTGGTAAGACGGCGAGGTAGTCCGCAGCAAAACAGACGTGGATTAGTTATCTGATATGTAAGGGGACTGGTAAGACGGCGAGGTAGTCCGCTGCAAAACAGGCGTGGATTAGTTATCTGATATGTAAGGGGACTGGTAAGACGGCGAGGTAGTCCGCTGCAAAACAGGCGTGGATTAGTTATCTGATATGTAAGGGGACTGGTAAGACGGTGAGGTAGTCCGCAGCAAAACAGGCGTGGATTAGTTATCTGATATGTAAGGGGACTGGTAAGACGGTGAGGTAGTCCGCAGCAAAACAGACGTGGATTAGTTATCTGATATGTAAGGGGACTGGTAAGACGGTGAGGTAGTCCGCTGCAAAACAGGCGTGGATTAGTTATCTGATATGTAAGGGGACTGGTAAGACGGTGAGGTAGTCCGCAGCAAAACAGGCGTGGATTAGTTATCTGATATGTAAGGGGACTGGTAAGACGGTGAGGTAGTCCGCAGCAAAACAGGCGTGGATTAGTTATCTGATATGTAAGGGGACTGGTAAGACGGTGAGGTAGTCCGCAGCAAAACAGGCGTGGATTAGTTATCTGATATGTAAGGGGACTGGTAAGACGGTGAGGTAGTCCGCTGCTGAACAGACGTGGATTAGTTATCTGATATGTAAGGGGACTGGTAAGACGGTGAGGTAGTCCGCAGCAAAACAGACGTGGATTAGTTATCTGATATGTAAGGGGACTGGTAAGACGGCGAGGTAGTCCGCTGCTGAACAGACGTGGATTAGTTATCTGATATGTAAGGGGACTGGTAAGACGGTGAGGTAGTCCGCTGCTGAACAGACGTGGATTAGTTATCTGATATGTAAGGGGACTGGTAAGACGGCGAGGTAGTCCGCTGCTGAACAGACGTGGATTAGTTATCTGATATGTAAGGGGACTGGTAAGACGGTGAGGTAGTCCGCTGCTGAACAGACGTGGATTAGTTATCTGATATGTAAGGGGACTGGTAAGACGGCGAGGTAGTCCGCTGCTGAACAGACGTGGATTAGTTATCTGATATGTAAGGGGACTGGTAAGACGGCGAGGTAGTCCGCTGCTGAACAGACGTGGATTAGTTATCTGATATGTAAGGGGACTGGTAAGACGGTGAGGTAGTCCGCAGCAAACGATTAGTTATCTGATAAAGTGTAAGACGGTTTCGCTGCTGTAGTTTAAATCTGATACAGTGGCGCAACGGATGAAAAATTCTTATAGTTTCTAAATTAAAATCCAAACTCACATTAATAATTAGAAATTGTGTTTACCTTTTCATAATCTTCACAGACTGTGAACATTATCAAGCTACTCAAGTGAACGCCGTGCCGTGCAGGTGTTGGGCCGTCTGTTGCATCAGATTCATGCTTCACTACTAGCTCCACGTTGTAACAGTTGGCGAGATACCCCGAGTTGCCTCACAACAGGTCCTCGCTGTTGGTTTTGGCCTCGTGTCTTGCTGACCGTGTCATTACGAAGATGAAGGAATTTCGGTGGTAATTTGCCTGTGATTTGGTTGCGGAAGCTGCGTTTGATAGCTCGGCCAAGATTGGCGCCTGGTCGTGATAATATTCTCGCCGGGTCATGACGAAATGCATAGTCTCTGAACTGGTGGGCCTTTCTTTATACATGGAATTATCGTTCGTATGACCATATGCCAAATATTTTCACTCATAAAAATTGAGATTTATGTTCAATTAGGACTGTTAGAAAATGAAAACTGTATTGCACAGTTCTAATGTTTCCATTTTATACATTAAGATTAATGTTAGATAGCTCCAGCAGAAACGAGTCGATACTTGAAATGTACTGTACTCTCAACATTCAATTCCCTTACTCAGAAACTACTGAAATATAGGTAAATCTGAAAATTTGGTTCAGTTGAAGCTTCGTAACGTTTATAAAAAAGAGATATTGTTTTGATTGCTCAAAACAATTAATTACTGGTTGAATTTTCTTTTTACCAATGCTTACATTGTGTAACAGGAAAGTAAAAAATCTCTTATTTCAATAATTAATTTCGGGACTTCGCAGTATGATTGCAAACTCCACGTTGCATCCAAGTAATATTTTTTGTTATTTTCCCAGATTTCTTGTGTTATTACAGATGGTGGTCTCAGATTCACAAGTCGGGTTTTTTGAGTATCCTCAGTCCTCACACTGTCAACGTGACTGTCAAGACCGCGCCTCGTAGAAGCTCAATCCTTGCTTGCTGTTTACACAAACCTCGCGTAGATCCGTTGCCTTTATTGGTAGTGAAATTGTAAAATACATTGCAAGTTCCTTATAAACAAAACTAAGACAGTATTGGATGCCACAAGACATTACATTGGCCAACTTTCCCGGCGGCACCACGGTCGAACTGGTCCGATCTGATAGGCCGGTTGAGGCTCTCTCCTCGTAGTTAGTGTTACATAGTAACATGTGATTGAATGTTAATGTTCCAGCTTGTACGACAAGCCTTCTCCTTTCTCCTTGGCGTTCCCGGGTTCTGTTACTGTACTTAGGCCCTACTACCAGTAGAGTGTAGGACCCGCTAAACACGCCTTTCATTCAATTCCAGGCCAGCCCTTTCCCAAAAGACTCGCACACGCTTTCATTGAATTACTGTACTTGTTGTTTTACTGCCGTGAATTGTGTCAAGATTAACTCTAGGATCGTAAATAGGATTAAAAGGAAAGAAACCTCGCTTATTTGAAACATTATTTAGAAAGTAAAAATATGAGGAACTCGTCCACCCAGTCGTGCTGACAGCAAATGAGCTTTCGAAGAATCCTATTTTAGAAGGCATTAATTTGCATTAAGATGAAAATAAAATCAGGATGTGATAAAGGTATGAGAAATGGAATTGGCAATTTACTTGTAAATCTTGAATTCGCTTTGAATTTTAGTCGAGTAGATGTTAAATGCCATATTTCTGAAGAAATAATGAGTTGGAATATCTTATTCTCGAGTTCACATGACCTAGGTATTGTGTAACCAGTCACATGTGACAGTAATTTGTTCAAAGACTTACTGTTTCAAGACTTACTGATGTAAACTCATCATCGTGAGTGGTAGGGTTAATGATATGTTTTCTCGGACAAGGTTACAGATTCAATTTATCCTTCTCTCTTACCTTGCCTCAAGTTTACGTAAGTGCTTAAGTACTCGATTGTTTACGTAAGGTTTTTGATGATATTTGAAAATATTGTAAATGCAAATTATACGAATCCAAAGTTTTTAACACAATGAAATATAAAAAAATAAACTCACGGTAAGGCAAGTGAGCTTAAATGAAGAGAGTGGTTGTAACAATATAATTATTTTATATTTTAAAGACTATTTTTGACATGGTTTGTGTATTAGTTCTAAGGGGGTATTGGCAATCCGTCAGATAAAAAATTGTAACGGAAATGCCCTCACATGGCTATAAGAAAAGCTGTTTAGAGAAACTGAAAACATTCCCGTTAGACATATCCATGATCTAACCTATTTACCACGGGGAAGTAAATACAATAATTTTTACTGTCTAGAACTGAACTATCCAGTGAAAACAGTAAGATGCACTTGAATAATGTGAAACTATTAAATAGCATGTAGACACTCTGTAAAATGTAATTACAATTGTTCTTCAATCGTATAACCAAATAATGTTAAATATTTTAAGATAATTTTTGCTTTATTCTGAAGTTTAATTGCATTATATGATGAAGATTAAACTTTATTGTACGTTTTAAAGGTTTGCATTTTGCGGTCGTTTATAAACTCGCGCAACGTAAATCCCCCCTCTAATCAAGAACGCATATTTCATGCGGCAAAGTAACCGCGGGAGGCTATTGAGCCAGACAATGAGACGCTTGCAATGGACATTACGTCCTAGCCCCGGGCCGGGCTCCGGTGCTGGGTTGTTGGGTTCCCACACAGAGTTCCGCATACTAGCAGTGCCTAGCGCCGCTGTCCTTGGCCCATAGCCTCCGTAGTCGTGAGGCCCCGCTCGCCGCTCCAGGCGACCTTTGCATTTTATATAATCAATAGGGTGTGTACATTATACGTATTACTTGTATCTTACACCAGTCGCTATACCTACGTTCTGTCTTTGTATAGTTTAATTTTTATAAAAAAATTTATAGCTAATTAATTACTTAGTTAATTAGTCTTTTAAAATCTCAAATTTTTAGTCATCTATCAAATCTAATTTTTATCACGTGTATCCTTTGTAACTTGCGCCCATCAATGATAACATTAAACTTTGCATCATGTAACAGATCTGCATTGCATCACTTACCATTCATATATGAGATCTTCGTTCAATCATGCCAAAGCCACGTACAATACCATCAGCCTTAGACCTATGTCTTAAGCGCTAGCTAGTCTTCGCACAGGTTGTTGGCGTTTTCTCACCTTAAAACCACCGTTAACTTTAACCATGCCGTTAGAATTATGAAACCGGTGCCAAAATTAACGATCCCTCGGCGATGTTTGCCAGAGGAGTTTCAAGGCGTATAAGTACAAAGCTAAACAAGTGACGGCGAGGGTAAACTTAAGGTAAGGTGAAAGTCCCGCTCTAAACTCTATAGGGCCTACTATATCTTTTCGCTCGATTTTGATAAACTCGCATCGTGTCTAATAACACGGTAGAAATACTTAACATCAGATTAGTGAAGAATATGGGTAGAAAGTGTCGGATAACTACATCCATTCTATGCGTGTCTAATGCGAGGAGAAATTAGCTCGGATAATATTTGGAGTAGCACCGATGGACGTGAAACACGATTCACATCAGCTGACCTCCGTTACTGACCAGCCGTTACTGTACACGGGTTGTACGGGTTATAGGATTCAATGTGAAGAAGGAAAGTTTATCATGACAAAATATAAACCTCAAATCCTAAAAAAAACAAAAAAACTCAACTTAATTATTTAGCACAAATTTACAAGTATTAGATAATTTGTATGATTAAAGAAGTGTTATACGTTAGTATAACATTTTAATATAGTATAATTTTGAAATATGTTAAACATCAATGATCTATGTAAACAAATTAATAATGATTTTAATAATTTATCAGTTGTTGGCAATTTCCTTATATTTAATCACTTTTATATGTCACATGTTCTGTACAACTTAAAAAAAGTCTAATAGTTTTCAAAATGGATGGCTTACTATTTTATTAATGTGTGGGTCAGTATAAAGTTAGTTAAAGCTTTTTACAAGTTTATAGAATAAGGAAAATAAGTTTCATAACCATGGGTTCTGTCATTTTCACGGAGAAGAAAAATGAAATGCTTTTTTAGCATTTCAGAAAGACAGACAGACAGAAATGTAAGACCCATTTCGGCTTTTTTGGAGTGTGAAACGTAAAAATATCAAAACCCCGAGCATTGTTCAGACAAATCTATAATTATATAATATATATAAGGTTAGGTTTTAAAGCTCTCGTTATTATAAATGTTGTTATGGCCATACAGTTTTGTGCTCTTTATATTTTCAACGCTAATGGTGTATGCGTTTTAACAGGGAATGTTCGAAACTCTTGTCTTGTTTCGTAACGTAGACCTGTTGTTAAATAATTGACCAATTAAATAAATTACGTCAATCAAAAATTAAAATAAATGGCGACTCTTTGATTTAAAAACGATTATATTTTATTATTATTATTTCTTAATATCAGTACAATAGCGAATACGTTATCATTTTAAACAGACCTACTTTCCTAGTAGATTGAATTGTACATTTTGCCAGTTTTAGTTATGAAAAGTGTTAGTTATGAAGTTTTAAAAACTTGGAAAGAATACTTTTGTGAACTTTTGAATTGCAATGAAGTAGTGGGAGAGAATATTCAATAAGATGTTTTGGCAGAGGAAGAAGATCAAGAAACCGAAGAAATTCCTTGTGTTGAACACACAGTACAAAAAATAAAAGATGTTTTAAAAACGTTAAAAAGATGTTAAAGCTCATGGCGAAGATGCAGTTCCAATCGAATTAATGAAAAATGAAACTGAAGAACTATTACTGAGAAAATTCCAAAATAGTAGATTGAAGCAAGCAGTAATAGTCCCATTGCATAAAAAAGGGGACAAACTAGAATGTAAAAATTATATAGGTATATCCCTTATAAATACAATATACAAAATACTATCTAAACTTCTCTTAACCAGACTAAAATACCACGTAAATAATAGTAGATCTCCAAGCAGGTTTCATCAAACGGAGGTCAACAACAGACCAAATATTTATTCTAAAGCAACTAACCTCGAAGTACTGGGAGTACAACAAAGATATAAATGTAGTGTTCATTCATTTTAGCAAAGCTTATGACTCCATAAACAGAAATAAACTGAGGAAGATGGTGAAAAAGTATGGCCTACCTAACAAAATAATCCAGATGGCAAATAATGAATCTAAAGGGAAAGTTAAAATTGGTAAAGAATATAAAGACGTATTTAATATAAATACCGGAGTGAGACAAGGTGACGGCATATCACCATTATTATTAAATATAGCACTGGAAGAAGTCCTCAAGAAAAAAAGAAATAGCTAAGGAGGAGCAAAGCTTACTGATAAAATATAAATCTTCTAGCGTTTGCAAGCGTTGTAGCCATTATATCGAAAACAAAAATAATCTTAAAATGCTAACAGAAGTATTAATTTAAGACGCATGAACAGTGGGGTTGCAAATAAATGAAAATATAACCAAATACATGAAGATAAGTATACAAAATGACGAGGAAGACTATTTACAACTGTCAAATTATAGGTTCCAAAAAAACTTGTATGTTTAGTAGTAACAATCACAAACAATAATAGCGAAGAGATAGAAATTCAGGGCAGACTAATAGTAGCAGAAAGATCATACTGGAGTCTAATAAAGTTATTTTAAGGTAAACTGCTATCAAAAAACACAAAAATAAGAATGTATAAAACTATAGTGCAACCTGTATGGGTAAGAAATTATGGTCTTTTACTAAAAAATCCAAAAGAAACTTATGACCTTTGAAAACATTTTTTGGTCCAATAAAAAAAGAATTGTGGAAAAAATAGGGACTTAAAATAGCGTTATTGTGAAGCAGATATTGATGGCTGGGCCATATTAATCGAAGACGTGAGAGGGAGCTGGTGAAGATGATCCTAAGAGGTACATCAGAGGACAGGAGATCAATAGGAAGGCCAAGAATGCGATGGGTAGATGAGGTGATAGAGGACTTAAGAAGAATGGGAGCAGACTCAGAACTGGTAGAAGACAGAAGAGCGTGGAGGAATAATTGGCGAGGCCAAAAACCAACTAGGTTTTCAATGGCCACATGATTAAGTAAGTTTGGTCGATCTCGCTCGCGGCAACTAGTGCGAGCCTAGTTCGATTTGTTGTCTCAGTGATTGTGAAACTGAATCAAAACTACCTTGGCGGCCCGTACATGTCGGTATATGACGGCGCCGGTGATACCAAGCACCAGACCCCCGGCCCGGGCTCGACGGCCACCTTTCACTGGCTCTGATTGGACCAGATGGTTACCTATTCCGAGATCAATTAAACCAATCTCCTCCTTAACTACACATAACTTGCTAGGTTTGGCCATAGACATTGAAATACCATTTTGTTGAAATACAATTTTTGAATTTTGAATTTTTTCGTTGAGGTTGTCGTAAGATTTACAACAATTTGTTATTCATTATTCGTTGAAATCGTACTTTGTTGCTTTATGTGTCTTTTTGTAAAATTAGGAGTGCTTAAACTAATGTATTTTTCTCTCACCCTCCAAAGTGCATCCTCCGAATTTGCAAGTAATCCGTATTCTTCATGTGAAATAAAATCCAACTTTTCTAAGAACTTATTACAGTTGTCACGATGTAAACTAAGCGCAACCGTTACTTTAAACTGATACTTTAGAGTTACCGTATCGCTTGTAACTGATGCCTATTAGCACCGGTTCCGCACATGACGAAGCTGTCCAGGCTCAGGCAGATGCGCCACTTGACTTTCTCTCGCAGTTTGTTTTGCGGCGAAAGCAACACTTTAATGCTTTATGTCCTCACTGTGCGCAAATTGGAGAAATTCCACATAAATTTATAACTTTCGAAAATTCTTAAATGTGCTGCAATTTTCCAGAGAATATGTGCATGCGAAATGAGACGAAGTAACATATTTAACACTGCGCATCGAAATATCTGATTACTGTTTTCTAAATTTTTAAGTTTCCGGAAGTTAATCATAGTATAATATTTTCTAAAATAGTGTCTCCTCGATTGTATAAAACAGAGTGATCTTAATAGTTAACACCTTATTTTAAAGCAATATGTTTTACGGGTTTCAAATTTTGTACGAGAGTTTTTTATTGCAGTCATAATTAAATAAAAGTGATCACTCTTTCCCTTAATAATTAAAGATTATTTGTAACCAACGTGAATCAAACCATGCCAATCAGGTAGTGAGGGTGTTAGGCACTAGCATTACATTTTCTGTGATTTATTTTATCACGGGTTAAGGTTAGAATGTATTCGATGTTAAGAGCCTAACCGGTTGGAAGGACATGTCTCCTAGAGTGCAACATTGTACAGCCACGGGTAGGAATGTAAAGGTAGGCCATCAAGTGTTACTTACTTCCTGAGGAGAAGTTGCCAGCCTTCGTAGTAATCTGATCTGATTGATGTGGAAGATCTCATCCCCTAATAAACGAACTCTTAAGTCGCAGACAAGGACAAACATCCCTAGGGACACCTCATTCACTCGTTGTGTATTAAGGCGGTGCGAGCGACGTTAAGGACAAATGAAATCGCTAGATCGTTGCTAGTGTCGCTTATTCGTTACGCATATGTGATTGTTTCGTGCAAGCTTCCTGAGTTATTCGTTTAAAGTAACAATTACGTTTTTTTGTATATTTTAAAACATTTTTATACCTCCAAAATGACATATTTTATATGATTATTGGATAAAAATGTGGCGTTAAAAATCATTTCTGTAGTATACGAACTTTTTGGTCTTATTTAAAAATTTCACATAGGTAACGGTAAAAGGTAAAAGGTCAAAAGGTCACATAGGTAAAAGGTCTGTTATTCATCCACGTTCCCAAAATTTCAGCCCCAAAAAATAAGCAGTTTTCCTTCACTCCTTGTACGAAAAATTTTCCGAATTTATTACTCTGTAACTCGAAGGTTTTCACTAAAAACTTGAAAAATAGCGCCAAAGCATAATTTGATAATACAATCAACAAATAAATTTTTAAAATAGTCGATTTCCCTCGCACCACCAGGCGCGCGCGCGCCCACACACACACACACACACACACACACACACACACACACACACACACACACACACACACACACACACACACACGTACACACATTAAGTAAAATCTTTATTGCAGTTGACAGCTACGTACATGTAATGTTTTGCAAAATTCATTTGATTTTACATTGTTTAAACTAAAATTTTCCATTCTTTCAGCCAGTCAAACATACAGATTTGTTAATTCATTCACTAACCACTCGCCAATAATTAATCTCCTCAGGGCCGGGTGTTAATTTTGATCTGTAATGGTGGTCTCCCAGTCTTAAGATAAGTACTCGCCCATGCTATAGAAAGCTTTTGAGACAAGGAATTGTTTGAGGCGAGACTTGAATGACATTGGCATAAGTGTAGCCTGTATGGCATTTAGTAGTATGTATTTGCCTTTTCTAAAACCATACTGGTTGTTGAAAAGCAGGTTGTTGACTTTCTAGAGAATTCATCTGACCAGGAATAATTTTTCAAAGATGTTTTATTGTACTAGTCAACAAGGAGTCGAGTTACAACTGAGAGGTACAAAAAGGGACATAGTTAAGACATACAGTTACTGTATAACAACTTCATTGCAAGTACAGTACATCAGCCATATGTGTGACCCACGGATTATGAGTCGGTATCGTACCACATGGGGCGCGGGCAGACCTGATATCGGCGAGAAAGTGAACACCGAAGGACCCTGGAACACTTTCTCGCGCCCCGAGGCCCTGAGAGGGAGAGTCGACCGACGTGTCTCAGTCGCGCCCTTGTTTTGGTTTGGATCTGCGTCTCCGATTTTTATTCAGTGTAGACCTCTCTCTGATGGTTAGATCGTTGTTGAATGGAACAGTCGCGTCAGTGGAACTATTTTTCACTTTTCTCACAATAGACTCTAGGAGGATCGTCGCTTCTGTTTTACACTAGGGTTAACAGTTTTCATTAGAACAAGCTTAATTTATGCTGCTTTTTCATTTCATTGAGGAATTAGGCTACTTAACGAATGGCGAATAATATTATAAAGTACTACAATTTAGTAAAATGACTGTGGATCTAACGCGACGGATCAAAAAACATGATCCGGTTTACAAATCGATTCATAATTAGTTGGAAAACAATCACTTTGACAATCTGAATATCTATCCTCAAACTGACATATTATTGGATACCAATTGACGTAGTTTAAGTTAAATATGTAGGTACTGTTTTCCAATAATTCTACTTCAGCTTAACATAAACATTATGAAATACGACGCATTACACCTTTCCAGCGCTAATTGATACGACGAAGCATACGATGGTACGACGGGACGTACGATGGTACGGCGGGGCGTACGATGGTACGACGGGACGTACAATGGTACGGCGGGGCGTACGATGGTACGACGGGACGTACGATGGTACGGCGGGGCGTACGATGGTACGACGGGACGTACGATGGTACGACGGGACGTACAATGGTACGGCGGGGCGTACGATGGTACGACGGGACGTACAATGGTACGGCGGGGCGTACGATGGTACGACGGGACGTACGATGGTACGGCGGGGCGTACGATGGTACGACGGGACGTACAATGGTACGGCGGGGCGTACGATGGTACGACGGGACGTACGATGGTACGGCGAGGCGTACGATGGTACGACGGGACGTACGATGGTACGGCGAGGCGTACGATGGTACGACGGGACGTACGATGGTGTACGATGGTACGGCGAGGCGTACAATGGTCCGACGGGACGTACAATGGTACGACGGGACGTACGATGGTACGGCGGGGCGTACAATGGTACGACGGGACGTACGATGGTACGGCGAGGCGTACGTGTACGACACGTACATGGTACGGCGAGGCGTACAATGGTCACACGTACATGGTACGACATACGATGGTACTCTACAATGGTACGACGGGACGTACGATGGTACGGCGTACGATGGTACGACGGGACGTACGATGGTACGGCGCGTACAATGGTAACGTACAATGGTACGACAGTACGATGGTACGCCTACGATGGTACCTCATGGTACACAGTACATGGTACAGCGGTCGGGAGACATCCACACGTCGTGCCGGCGAGGGCCTTGGTCAGCTGACAACACAGACATTTGCGTCTCTGAATACCACATTCTGTATAGCAACCTTTGCCTCTCTATGGCCCAAAATGTAATTTTCGTTACCTAATTGTAAATTATGTTGTTTTATCCTCAAGTGCATTTGGGTAATAGTGAGCCATTTGGACTCGAGTGCCCTTGATAGCCTCACACGCAAATGTCAGAGGTCCTCGGAGAGACACCCGTCACGCACGTCGGTCACGCGGCTGATTATTGGAATAGGCCTGGGTCCTACACTGGGGAGGAGCACGAGGAGTTCCTCCTTCTCGGGTAAATAGACTCATAGTTTGCTATATTGAATCTAGTTGTTTGCCTCGTTTGGTGTACGTCTGGTAAAAAGTAAAAGTTGGAACCAGGTTAATAGGTTAATTAATACCCTAACAGTTATTGGCATATTTAAGGGACCTACAGTTTAACGTGGAGTCAGAACCACTGCCTCTGAATTACGAACCGATCTATTTATGAGGACGGTCTTTGTTTAAAAGAACAACTAAATGTAACGTAATTAATAAATTGCTATTGTTATAAACGTTAACCCTATATCTGGCCAGGATTTTTTTTGGCAGGGATTTTTTTGTGCACTGGGTAGTGGTAACAAACTATTCGCCGCATTTTGGCCAATATATCAAAAAATTGGTGAATGTCTGGTTTATGCAACTCACAAATTTTGAAAGCAACCCTCAATAAAGCTAACAAATATAAATTCTACACATTTTATTCAAATACAAAAGTTGTGATAAATTCAATTCCCTACGAGGAAATATAAATATTTTTGAAATGATTAAAAAAATAAAAGTTTTATGAACATTATTCTGAAGCCACAAATTTATTCTGAAAATTTCAACTTTTTCTTTAGTCCATACAGAAAATATGAAACACACTAGAGGAAAGTAACTATGATTCGTCCTGTAATAAAGTTAAATTGTCTTTCATAAAATATATAGTTTCAGGCCTATACAGTTCATAAAAATATTTGAATGAATGAGCTATCAACTTCAAAATACAACCATACAACATTAACATACAATAAAATCAACATACATACTTGAAACGAATTTCCACTTAAACTATAAGTTTTACAAAGAAACCTTAAATAAACGACTTTTAGTTTATGAAATTCTGGTTGCTATGGCATCGATAGCAAATCTGTGTGATTTTTAGTTATTTTTATATTGGCCGACAAAAACAAGTGTTTTGTGACCACCTCGTGAGTTGTCTCCCGCCGTAATCAGTTCAAATAACGTATTTTTATTATAATGTTTGTGGCAAAATAATAGTCGCTTGATAATGTTTTATATATGTAAATGAATCCCCAAAATCTCGTCTTTGAAATGGTGTAAGTATCATAGCGCTTTAAAACAGTTATCAGGCTTTAACCTGTCGATAATACGCACCATGTCACAGTGGTCCATTAATGGATCCTGCCAGTTCACAGTTGAAAAATAGTGGTCCATTTTTGGACCTTTGCCAGGTAGAGGGTTAATAGATATTAAGGTTCTGGAGGAATAGGAAGTCCCAGAAAATACGGTTAGGCACGTCTTCCTTTATATTCTACTGTGACCAGAAAGAATGGATTAATAAAGATGAGAACTATTGGTTTATAAGAAATAGTTTATCTAATTTTTCGAGAAATTAACAAATTCTTAATCTGGCCGAGCTTGGTCCACGCAACATTCTAAGAGGATTCGTATTCCAACTCACAAAGCCTATATGTAGTTGCTTTTGTGTAAACATGAGATCAGCTGTACCCCCAGACAAGAAAATGCTATACTCCAAAGGAGAATTAAACTTTTCATTCGAGGTTACACGCCCTAGGACAGTAGTACAATTCCTACATCCAGCAAACCCTGAGAGCTCGTCAAGTAAACACTCTTCGCCAAGAGCAAATGAACAATGAGATGACTTCTGTTCAGGCTCAGCCGAGAGTCGATGAACCCTCAGGAGACACAACCAGGAACGAAGGTGATAGGTGAAGGTGATAGGACCGCCAAAGGGGATGGCCAAGTGTCTTACCAGTAAATTGGACAGCTTCTTTTTAATATGTCTTACTTTGAAATGAAATGAAAAATGTCTTTATTTTAGAATTATGAATTATGAAATGACTTTGGCCCGTGAACTGGTGAAAACAAGTCATACAGGTGACTAGATTTGATTAGATTACCTTTTGTAATGGCGACCTTCCCAGGTACCAACCAAGTATAAATGAGAAGTTTATGTGTAAAATTGTGGTGCGATCTTATAGGCTTGTTACTGACTAAGACTGACATATTTCTTAGACAGGACTGTTTTAAAAATAGCCCCACAGCTAATGAAATCTGAGGGACCTACAGTTTAACGCGGGATACTAAACTACTTTACCTCTGAATTATGAACTGGTCTAATTATGAGGTTGGTCTTTGGTATTTAATAGTGCGGACGTTAATCCATATCAGAGAATATCACATCCATCGACCATCGCTCACAACTATCCACAATTCGTAAACTCCAAAAGGGCTAATGTAACAAGTAAGTGTAATAAATTTTGACGATGGCATACTTAATCTTCTACGTCTACAGGTAAAAAATAATTGTTATTCATAAGTTGCAACTTGGTGGTTAATTAAATAATTGACGGTGCGGTCGCCGAAACTGTGGCAAATATCTGTTAGATCAGTAGTTGTTCCTGTTTAGACTTTCTAGATAGTCCAACGCATGGAGTCGTCTTCCTTTCTTGCGTAAGAGCGCATTTTGAAATAATATTCGTCAAAGTGGGTCTTAATTTTAATAATCTTATTTATTTGTTCCTAAAAATGTCTAGTAACTAGCATTTACCAGTTTATTAACATCTCTAGTAAGCGACTGGCAACGATGGCTGTACAACGCGGCTCGCGGCTCGTGGCTCATGGCCGACACGTCCGCCCGACTGGCCTGCCCTCAAACTGACCGTCCACGGTGAAACCTCTTTTATGTACGAAAATTAGATTCCCATTTACGGATAATTGGCCCGTTTTTACATCGCGATGGGACGTTTCGTTACTAAAGTATAGGATATCAGGACTTTCCTTATACTCTTCTTATAATATTTTTTAATAGCACTGAATGTACTGTTATAAAGTTTTAAAAGGTTTCATTAACAATTTTATTTTATTATATCCCTATTATTACTAATATTCTGTTTATTTTTCAGGTATGAACCAGTTTTTGAGTAGAGCAGTTTTACAAGATGGTAAGAGATTAAGTTGATCCTTTCTGGGCTTTAGATTTCATATTAATGTCTCGCGGTTGCTGTGCCCACTGCCCACCTTGTGTCCCCCGATATATCTTCATCACCGGCGGCCCTCACGTCCATCATCATTGTTTATCCATTAACCCTGTAGTGTGACAACAAAGCTAATGGAATCCTCTGTTTTAACGACAAACGCATTTACATGTCCATTAGCCATGTACGTGCCAAGGATATGTTTGATCACCATGGCAAGTGACGTACGCTGCCTGTTAATCCAGCTTATAATATCTTCATTTTGAGACTTAACTAGGGGTTTATTGTATTTTTAAGGGTGCAATTGTGAAAGCTTCAATTTCCGACCGATTACAAACTATGACATAAGTAAAAATCGTCTAATAATAATAATAATCTTCTATATTACCGAAGGAAAATATAAATAATGCTGAACATACGTGAAATATTTGAGTAAGTAGGTATAATACAATAATGGAGAAAGTATAGCAATGATCATAGGTTTATTGGTAGCGACGTAATGTAATCTCAGTCAGGTGCAACTCTCCATAGACTCGTCCTTTGATTATAAACATAATAATGGGGAAAGAGTTGACACAGCAATGGTCATAGGTTTATTGGTAGCGACGTGATGTAGTCTCAGTCAGGTGCAACCCTCCATAGACTCGTCCTTTGATTATAAACATAATAATGGGGAAAGAGTTGACACAGCAATGGTCATAGGTTTATTGGTAGCGACGTGATGTGGTGTCAGTCAGGTGCAACCCTCCATGGACTTTTCCGTCATATATTATCCTATGGTGATACTTTTTGGTATTTTTTTAGGTAATGATCAACTTTAGTTTCTATCATCTCTAATAATTCATAAATGAATGTAAACTCGCTGATTACGCAGATCTGCAGCTATGGTGGTATTTTATGCTATTTTAATAAGCATTCAATAATGAGATATCTTTAATAAAGGTACTTTTTTTAGTTTACTTTTAAAGAGAAAAAGTCTTGGCCAGCTTACTGATACCGTTTGCCATATAACAAGCTGGTAACACAGCAGTTCATGATCGACCCGGGGTTTCTCTGCCGAATCGTGGTCGATGGACCTCATCATCGCGATTTCGTTACTAATCACGGCGTTCTACATCGTCGAGTTGAGCAGTTTCACTTTATCTTACCTCAAACTTTAGTTACTGTTATCTAGTCCTATGCAAATATACACGCATAAATTATTTACTATATTATTACTTAACCCACCTCGCAGCTCACTCAGGTGGATATAATACAAAACTTGAGTCCAAATCGGTCGCATAAAAAATGTAACCCACTAAAATACACAAATTTCCAGATAGTTAGGCAGGGAACTATCCCAGTAGATAATATTGCTAGTACAATTACGAGGCTACCAATGTTTTGAACCTTCCCCCATGAAGACCTAAAAAAATTCTGACTAAAAGACGACCAATTAGATTGTCTATATAAAATTGTACTGAATTATGTAATTGTTACTCACAAAAATTAATTTATTGATACAATGATCTATCTATAATAATTATCGTCAGAGTAGGTTTATATCAGTCGTCCACACTCCACACTACACGTACAGCTCAACCACGGCATCCATCGCCCTCGCGGTCGCCGCGGACTAATGGAGACGGATGGCCCCGGGCGCTGGGGGGTCCCGGATGATCCGGTCACGAACGCCTCCGGGCATCCTGCTGAGCCAAGGGCGGCCGGATCAAGTATTGCGGATCTAAAAACAAACGCTAATTACTCCTACGTGTTATTTGGAACTTTGAATGTGCATGATCAAAACCGAAATTCAAACAAAAGCTGTTACAGGCCAATCAGGGATCATCATTCTTTAGAATTTTGACATGGAAATGTCTAAGCTTTGGGCTTTGGGTGTTAGCAATTCGTGTCTCGCGAAATGTAAAGGAAGTAACGTCATAGGATTATAAAACAGCTGTGAGAAACTGAAAATATTCTCTTTAGAGATATCCATTATGTATATAAATAAAATTAGAGTTTTGTCTGCAAATTGCTCATAATTATGAATTTTTTAGTTATTTTTACGTTTCGTGCGTTAGAGAAGCCGAAACAAGTCTTATCTCAATTTGTATCTGTTTGTGACGCTCCAGGAGGCATTTTACATCGTCTTCTCCGAAAAAACCGGGAGAACTAATAACAATGAAACTTATTTCATGCATTCTCTATATTCCAGAGAAGGTTTTTCAAAGATTAAAATTGCCCGCCTCCCCTTTAAAAGTAAATAACGAGCATTTAAAACCCCACTTTTTACGCGATATTAGTCGCATTTTGGTTCAGTTTTCAGTGAATAACCTACTGGTAATAATCAGCTGTGTTTGTAGTTTAAAGATTTAATAGAAAGAAAAACAAACATCTGTCAAATCAATATTAGTTTATATTGGTCATTGATTTTGAACCCATTTCGAAATCATAATATATTACAAAGTTATTTTAACCTATAACTAATCATAATAATGGTATACATGTTCTAATCTATTTAATTGTAAAGTAATGCTAAACAATAAAGCTGGGTATTGATTTACATTCTTTGTATTGATTTGTTTAGGATTTCAGGTTTACATTTTGGTATGATAACCTTTCTTCTTTAAACTGAATCCTACAACCCGTACAAAAGACTGTGTTATTGCTAGTCTAAAATATTTTCCAAAGAGAATTTTAAGTATATTTTTTTGATCGTCAGAGTTTGCAAGCTCGTGTTGATTTTTTGACTTTGAGTGAGTTTTGATAACAATTTCAAACTGCACACAGTTATGCTAAAGTTTTCAAGAGAAGTTTGAATGTGTGATGAAATAAACATAAGGTATATCCGGACGGTTGTAGTTTATTAACAATCATCCAAATCAAAATTCTCAATAGGCTACATGTAACCTTTTGGGCAAAACTTTTTACAAATAAAATTAGTACATCATGGTGAGGGGAAAGTAGAGATGGGAGTTTTAATTCTGCCTCAGTATTTTGAGAAAAGGTATGCATCACTTGTCGTTAAAGAATCGACGTAATACCATTACGTATTTTAGTTTACAATTAATAAAGTTTAAGCCCTTATGAGTCAGTAGGCCTACATGTTTACATTGCATTGTATGTCGACAGCCGGTAGCAAGGACCCCGCGCGGCGCGTCGTGTCGTGTCGCAACTCCCAAGCAGCTCTGTACATCACCCATCGCCCATCTCCCAGCATCCCGCTTGCGTCACCGACGTCATAAACAATGGATCCAGGAATGCCGAGGCCGTCCACGTTTCAATAGGATCCTGTAGTTATCGTATTTCCATACTGCTGTCTCACGCTCGCATTTTTGCGGTAGGATAATCGAGATGTCCCGCACAGTGTGGTGCTGGGCACTTCTTACTTGACTTCAGCCGAATAGGCTTTAAGCGATCTAAAACATTTCTCAAAAAGTCTTCTCATTAAATAATGTTCATGTGGAAATTATGTTGTATTTTGTCAACAATAATCATCGTGTGACAAGGTGCTTGAAAAACAGACTATAGTTCATGTGTTAGTTAGTTCAGCTATTTGATAATAATCTTAAAACTTACGTTTTGTGGAACAGTGAATGGAAGGTTCTTTGGTTGTTTAGTTTGTACAACATATGTTATGATAACAGTGAGGAGACGCAGGACGCAGGAAGGTACCGGTGTGCCGTTGTGTTGGGTCGGTGTTGGTGTTGGTCTCGGCGGCGATGGACCGTGGAGAGCCTGATTGTTTCATTCACTCGCAAGTCACAGTTACACCAGCACAGCAGTTATACACTGCTCTGTGTGCCTTGCCCTGTTGCCGAGTGGCCAGAACGCAATAAAATATCTTCAACGCACGTTTGACCTAATTGGTAAATGTTAAATGATTTGCCAATTGTTAGATTGGAGGGTCAGTAATGACAAAGTTTGCGGACGATACGTCCTTTCCGACTGTTAACTCAAATTACGATAGTCTCCAGTCTACAGCTGAACAGAGCATGAAACAGGATTGTGTGTGGTTTAATGCCAATAAATTAATTATAAAACTAGAGAAGACAACAGTTTGTATGTATTACAAAAATATACATGTTGCAGTTGATATGTGTAATAAGCCTATACAAGTTCTGGGTGTAACGATAGATTGTAAGCTTAAATGGTCTCATCATGTTGAATCTGCATGTTCTAAGTTAGTTTATGTTTTGTATCTATTAAATAACTTGAAATCGACTGTTCCTGAAAAATAAATTAGAGTAGGCTATTTTGCGTTTTTTCAGTCTGTGTTGAGTTATAGGTTGGTTTTATGGGGTAGTAGTAGTAATGTTAAGGATGTGTTGTTACTTCAAAATAAGGCATGTAGGCCTTAAGGAAACAAAAATATTAAGTGTAATAAATCTTTTTATATATGTTTGCCTTGTAGAAATAAAATGTAAAACTATTGACAGCCTACTTGTGAGAAAGGATTTTCATTCACATTTCACAAGAAGTAGTTTCTTATTGGTAGTCTTTTACCAAATCATAGATTGGACTAGTTGGGCTAAGTACCATCACATTTTGGGTCTTAAATTATTTAATGTACTACACAAAGAATCCAAAAATCTTTCCGTCAGGACGTTAGGATAAGGCTTTACAAGTGGCTGTATGTTATTAGTTTCCATTTATTAATTGGAGATATGTTTTTGTTCATATTTGTGATAGAATTTACTTGTCTGTCAACGCTATTACAGTATTATTCGATCTATTTAATGTTCAAAACAATGTAGGCCTATCTGTTAAATCATTTTTGTTCTCGTGTCTGTTGTAACTCATTGTGAACATTTGACCATGCACATTACAGTAAGTGTTTAAGTACAATAAAAAAAATGATTTGATTTGGTTTTGACATGGATATGTCTTAGATCTGTGGGGAGGGGGGTGTTGGCGATTTTTAAGATGAAAAACATGTAACAGGTTTCCATAGAAACTACCAGATTTTTTAAATATTTTGGTGTTTAATTTTTAATGTAAAAGAATAAAAACAGCTGTTAAGATGAAGTGAAACCATTCCCTTTAGACATATCCATGATCTAACCTATTTCCCACAGGGAAGTAAATACAAACATTTTTATGTATGGTTTAGAGTCTATTTCATTCGTTTCTAAAACAAAAAAGTACTGAGTCGTAGTAGGTATCGCCACAATTGTTTTACTGTACTGTACTTGTACTTTTAATTCTGCACTTCTGTACTCAATTTTTTCCCAGATTCTATTTTTTTACAAAAGCACTACCGACATGTTATGAGTATTTTTGTGCAATCGCCTTATTTAAATTGTAAATGTAAACAGTAGTGTTATATTTGCTAAATTGAACCCTCCATTAACAATAAAATTTAACGTAGTTTTTAATTCTACAACAATGTCATGTAATACAACTCCATTTATTTTTCCTTACTTAGTCATTTAGATTTAAATATAATCATTAGGATGATTGTTTGTCATTTTTGAAGTAATTAAATTACTTTTAAATATTTATATGTTATTTTCGAATAAACTGCCTTATAAAATAAGTTCCCGTAGAAAAAACAAATTTATTTTCATTTCCGTAACGTTATTAGAGCAAAATACCTCGTGAAATTAATTATTTTTAAGAAATTCATTATTTGAATCGATACAATACAATTTATTGACCATGAATCCGATAATAATATGCACGCTCTCCCACGGAATTTAGTGCTCAAGGACAAAACGATTGGCAACACTTGTCGACCACCTCTTACTTAATTAGCTATCAGCTGATAATTCACGCTCTGCCCACATCTCAGTTGTTTAGCAATTTCACGAGTGGTATCGAAATTCATGAACCGATTGTCACTTTTGTCAGTTCTGCCAACGACTCATGCCTAATTCTTCGTTTTCGTCCTTGAATGTCAAACAACTTATTTTAGTTACCGCGCGAGAGAATGGAATAAATTATGTCCTTTGTTTTCTGTCTCGTTGGCTCGTATTCATATTCAAAACTCTTTGTTGTGTTGTGTTATTCGGTAAGGAAATTATTTTAAAATTTAAGCATTTACCTTGAGATATTCCACGAGTGTTTTCTATCTATTGCATTAAGATTCGGGCTTTATGATTTAATCAAATTTATCAATTGGACATTATATCGATGAGTATAGTACTTGACATAGTAAATTTTGTTAAATAAATTTGGGTATTTTCTTAATTTTGTAGTTACTTTTGGATTGGGACTTTTTGGGGGTTTTGTTATGTGTCTGTTCATAGATACTGTTTATATTTTATAAGTTAAGGAAATTATTTAATTTGAAAAATGCAGAAACCACTAGAACCTAACAACTCGTGTTATTCTTGATTAATATGGTATACGGTCTACTTAATTAGAGAATATAATATTATTTTGTATTTCTTTAACCCGAATGTGATTATGAAACATAAAGTTTTGCACCACTCTTTCACACCGGAACCAAGGTAAACTCACCATAATATTTTAAATATTATCAATCCTAATTTGATAACTTTGTTTTAAAAGCTGGTTAAATAGTATAACGATGAAATTGATTATAATCCCTAAAGATCCTTTGGGGGTTGATTACTAAATCTCTCAAGGTCTAAAGGCATTTGACAGCCGATGAGGCAACACGGAACGAAAAATTTTCCAAACCTCCATATAAAATCAAGCATCTTTTTTCGGCATAGACACTGACTTTGTGTCAATGACAATAAAAAAGTTGTTTCAGTACAGATAGGAGTATATAATCTAACATTCAAGTTAAAATATAACAGTCAAATGCATTTCAATTGTACAACATCTAATTATTAACTGTGAGTGAGCACAGTCGGCGTCTTATAGAAGATGAGGTGAACGTTTTCTGTATTCCTGTATTTTACTCAATGCTTGCATATACGCACTAACCTCAGTTATAACTTGGGTTTTCGCCAGAAGAGGTCTCTCTGGAGCTACTAGGCCTAGGCCGTCCGTTGTGGCGCCACGGCAGCTAAAGGGTTGCCGAGATAATAGCTTCCGACTCTCTCATTATCGACTAGCCGCCGAGCATTCCATACTTTTACCAGGAAGTAGTGGCATTCCTCATCTTCTATTACTGGAGAAAAAGTTTTAATATATTGTGAGAGGGATGAATGATTCAGAAACCGTAAATTTATGTAATATATTGACGTTAATTTAGTTTATGTTAGGCTTTACTGTTTTAAAGTTATGACAAGTTTATCTTTGCCGTTAATCGCTACTTCTGTGTTTGTTGTGTTTTTCATAGTTGACGAATACATATTGGCACCTTCAATGATGAAGTCACTCACGCGAGGTTATCACGAGATATTGTCTAAACGTCGCGTCCTCACAAATTGGCATTACTTTAGCGTGATCCGATAGTAGAGTGGGGGTGATAAGACGCAGAACCCTGACCTTGGCTCGGCCCGGAGCCGCAGATGCCTGCACGCCGCGTCTCACCTCAAGGTCAACACAGTCATTACCGCGATAAGTAATAACAGCTTGTTGACAGATCGCTAATGAATCTTCAAGCGTCGCAGAATATTTGGGCGGATTTGACAACTACTTCCTCCCGCGCGACTTTGTCGACACTGCATGGTTGTGAAGTTAACGAGCAGTTTAACTGTAATTGGAGACACTTCACAAATAATGCGCAATAATCAAGTCAAATTCAAATATCAAGTTGTTTTGTCTAGATAAAATACTTTTTGATTAATAGTCCAGCATTCACACAAAGTTTTTCGTGCAAAATTGAGAAGTCTGTCTACTTTTAACCGCTTGCTACCAATTAAATCCGGGACGCTGCTGTCTTTTGGAGTCCTTTCCTGTCTGTATATCGGGACCGCTGCTGTTTTTGTTTGGCTTTCCTATCTTTCACGCTTTCTCCTTATCTTTCTCTATTTATATTTAAATACCAATATTTCACTTTAACTGTGCCAGTTAAATATTTTACTTTCTACTAATTCCTTTCGCCTTATGAACACAAATATTATTTAACACTTATGAGACTTAAATTTACAAAAAAATCTAATTGGCTATATTTTAAGCCCTATTTGTGATGGAATCTCAGTATAGTAATTAATAACATATAAGTCAAACAGTGGCGGTCACATTAGGATGCTGTGCGAGTGTTGAGTGAAAGCCTGTTTGTCTAGGGGTGACATCCGTAAGAGGGAACTTTCTACCTCAATTCTCGGAAGGAATGGATGGTAACCTAGATGGAGCTGAGGAGAAACTGGGGGTGGCCTTTCCTGGGCTAGGTATATCGGGACGCTGCTGTCTGCTGGGGGTGGCCATCCCTGAGCTAGGTATATCGGGACGCTGCTGTCTGCTGGGGGTGGCCATCCCTGAGCTAGGTATATCGGGACGCTGCTGTCTGCTGGGGGTGGCCTTTCCTGGGCTAGGTATATCGGGACGCTGCTGTCTGCTTGGGGTGGCCTTTCCTGGGCTAGGTATATCGGGACGCTGCTGTCTGCTTGGGGTGGCCTTTCCTGGGCTAGGTATATCGGGACGCTGCTGTCTGCTTGGGGTGGCCTTTCCTGGGCTAGGTATATCGGGACGCTGCTGTCTGCTTGGGGTGGCCTTTCCTGGGCTAGGTATATCGGGACGCTGCTGTCTGCTTGGGGTGGCCTTTCCTGGGCTAGGTATATCGGGACGCTGCTGTCTGCTTGGGGTGGCCTTTCCTGGGCTAGGTATATCGGGACGCTGCTGTCTGCTTGGGGTGGCCTTTCCTGGGCTAGGTATATCGGGACGCTGCTGTCTGCTTGGGGTGGCCTTTCCTGGGCTAGGTATATCGGGACGCTGCTGTCTGCTTGGGGTGGCCTTTCCTGGGCTAGGTATATCGGGACGCTGCTGTCTGCTTGGGGTGGCCTTTCCTGGGCTAAGGACATTGGGACGCAGCTATCTATCTGCTGGGGGTTGCCTTTCCTGGGCTAGGGATATCGGTACGCTGCTGTCTGCTGGGAGTTGCCTTTCCTGGGCTAAGGACATTGGGACGCAGCTATTTGCTGGGGGTTGCCTTTCCCTGCACTAGGCATATAATTATTACGAACATTCTGTTAATTTTCAAGAAATTCAAAGCTTTTAGCACGTCATTTTTTGTATTCAAGAATTTATTTGAATTCGATAAATAATCAAATTTTTGAAACGGAATTCCATAATTGATTATGATCAGTAATGGTCATTAATCAACCTTTAAGTAACCGTTGATCATCCAAAGACCTTAATTCTGAGTTGTTCATGTACTATACTTACACCGAAACGCGCTTCATTAAAAATGCGATTTTATCACTCAAATAATGGTTTACGAATGGCCGTGATTGGCAGGTTCATTTGCCAACAATCAATTTTGATACTTAAACAAAACCTTTAGTCTTTCAGGGTACCTAAACCCGAATATGAGTGTGGACGAGCAAGATGATTTTGATGATATTGTGTAGCATTGACGAAGGCTATAATTTCTGAGAATCAGTAAGTAAATAATATTCCAAACAGGCAGCCAAATCGGGATTGATCCTCTTCAAATCTCAAGTTTTGTTCAGTTGGTTCAGTTTATGATTAAGTTATTGTAGTTGTAGTAATTATTTATTTCTCATTCTTGTGGTGAATTACCTTTAGTAGACTTCCTGGTAATGTTAAAGGTAGTATTCCTATAACCTGCTGTTATTCTGTTGCAGGAGGCCCAGGAGAACTGTCTGTCAGGTGAGTGTCGTGGTCCTTAGTCCTTGGCAGGAGAGGGTGAAGGGACACCTGACCTTTGCATCGCATTCCTCCACCCACCACCCACGCCTCCGACTCCGATTGTGTCATATTGCTCGCGAATACGCACTCTCACGTCGCAGACGCTTGTGATTGTTTATCACGCAGCTTCCACGCTTAGGCCCTAATACAGTTCATGTTTCAAAAACTAATAATGTCCTAATAATTCACATGCAACCTTTTGCCATTTTTCAGGAATACATTATTTCTAGATTGTTGCTTTTTATATTTATGAAGTTTAGTAAATGCACTGTAAAATAGTAAGGGTTTTGGGGGGAGTTTTGTTCTGTTGTAGCACAATTTTCCAACAATCACAGCCGTGCAACGGTCTTGTTCTTGATTCAGCCACCAAACTGGTTAAAATTCGCGCTCGGATTAAGAGTCTGCATCAGTGGTAGGCATCTTGAATTTTAGTCCCGAATTTTAGAAAGTGCATTGATGAGATGTGGCTTACCTTTTCAATATGTTCAATATGTTCAAAAATTTAAATTGATATAAAAACTAAACAAACAAACAAAATATTCTAAAACAAAATATTCCTGGATTTTTGTTTTTATGTCAAGTTAAATTTTTGAACATATTGAACAGATTTAAAAGGTCATGCCCTTGAGCCATATCTCATCAATGCACTTCCAAAGTTTTACATTGATACTTTGATAATTAACGCCACTACACACGCCAAAGTGAAGGTATGTTCCGCCACAATTTAACATTGCCCTTACGGGACTAAAATTCAAGATGCCTACCACTGATGCAGACTCTTAAGGGCGAATAAATTTTGAAAATATTTTATACAGTATTATGAACCATTAGATGGGGTTCAGTAGGTCCTCATAGTCAACGATATCGAATAGCTAGGAATGTTTCAAATAAAAGTATTATTATTAAGTAAGTATTTTTAGTAAACCATAGTTTATCGTCAGTCACATTTCATACAAATATGTGCATTTTCAGACAAACATGTTTTATTTTCGGGAATTAAACATTTTTTAATTGGTTTAAATATTACAACATGTTACTACAGTACATGTGACTTACTGGGTTAAGATTTACATAAAATTCATCAAACAATTTCAAACAGCAACTACAAACTATACAGTGAGAAATTACACGACTCGCCAAAAGTACTGTACTTTCATCTTTTAGTTGTCCATATTCTCTTATTTCACTGTTTATCGTGCACACTCATCTCTTGTGGGTAGGCTTGTAATGTAGGCCTCAGTCTGCGGCCAATGCGGTGTGGCGCTTCCTCCTGCAGCCAACCATATCGAACGAAGCTGCTGTCAAAAACATTACCGTTTTCTGGACCGATTTTCACGTCTCATTATTGTACGAGGGGTTCTTGGAAAGAAAACTAGTCTGGGTGACTAGGCTTGGGTTCTTTTCTGAGTGTCGAGTCGGTCGAAGTTGAAATTGTTTCGCTACAAAACGACTGTATAATATTTTGTGTTGGCGACGGGTCAGAAGAAATTTTGTAAATCTAGGTTTCATTAAGTTTAGTTCACGAATTTCCTGATGAAATCTATATTTTTAGCCCATAAACTGGATATAATATAAGAATAAATTACCTACGTAATCCTGCGAGACAACACGAATAAGTTAATTTATATAAACCAATATATTTGAGGTGTATGGTGTCTTTAGAATTAGTTTGATTACTCGTATTTTATTTGTGGTCGACATTACAAATTCATTGTACATCTTGAAATTAAATCAAGAAATCAAAGATTGCTACATGAAAGACAAAAGGTTTAGTTGAAAAATCCCGAAATTTAATAGCAACCATGCTTCCTTTACTATTGCCTTTATGGCATAAAGCTCATATATTTTATAAGATAGTGTCAAGCAAAGCCAGGAGTGAGCTAGTACAGAACAAGGATACTGTACTTTAATACTTTAGTACTTTTACCCATTGACCAACTATCCAAAATGCGTGACCTCCAAGTAGCTGGATTAACGCCATCGTCCCGATATGAGTATTAATAAATCCGTCGTTGGAGTCATGGGAATCCTACCATAAAATATCCATACCTTAGTGTCTAGTCACTGACTCGCGTAAACCACCACCCGTTTCTAAACACCGGCCTGAAACAACGAAGTAAAAGAAATGAAAAATTGTATGGCCTAAATATAACGGCGGGCGGCAGGTATAAGTATTCAGCCTCAACACCGCCGGTGTGCATGGGAACCACAAGCCGCGACCTCTCCGAACCCGAACCTGAGTTTTTGATCAGCTTCGTCGAAAGTGGTCGGACAAGTTCGTTTTCTAATGTTTATGCCTGAGAAAGTGAACTGAGCTGATCCGAAATTGGGCAAAAGGCAGGTGAAGAAGAAGAAGAAAGTGGGAGTGCGGCCCTCGGCTCTGGGTCAACGGCTTTCTTTACTTTCATCCTTTGAAAGTGAGTCAGTCATCTCAAGGTTAGGACGACTTCCTGGCTGGACCTTGGGTATGGGGTCTACTAAACGAGACACCGCCGCGACTTCCGGCAGCGATAAGATGTCTCGGACGGACGGCAGAGAAGCAACCTGTTCTTGTGAAGACCCAACGAGGTATCAATACAAACATCAAATATCATCGACACCCTAAACTGTGATAGTTCTCTCTGTACTCTTACCAATTTGAAACAGAAGTTAGTGCTTTAAACATAAAAATCATATAGGTATTCAACCATTCGAAGCCTAACTTTTTCGATATATGAAAATATAACAAGACATTTACCTTCAATAAAGTAAAGTAAAAATGTTTATTTTTACTTCCCTGTGGGAAATAAATTAGATCGTGGATATGTCTAAAGGTACTGTTTTCACTTCATCTAATCTGCTGTTCTTATTCTTTTATATTAAAAATTCAATACAATAGCTCTGATGGCTTCAATGGAAACCTGTTATATATTTTCCATCTTACAAATCGCCAACACCTCCTCAGAGCTAAGACATATCCATGTCAAAATGTAAAGTAATAAAAATAATCAAACAAATTTAACTGATTGTCATATATAGGCCTACTATCTCAAAAAAATAATTCAGTTCTATTTATAAAAAGACCTCAATGATGGGTTTTAGTGACGCCTCCTTCACAAGACAGAAACTCAGCCCTTTTAAACAATACCATTAACTATAAAAGCCAAGTTTTGTAAGTACTTTGAAGCTCAGATTGTTTATGCTTCATAGATCTGGAGACCATTATTAGAAGTGTTTCCGTGAAAAATGGATCTCGTCGTCAGTAACATATGAGTTAATTATTTATTGTACTGTATATACATCGAAAATGTCGAATTATACTTTTTTGGGTAAATGTATTTTTACTCAGATTGCTGGACTTAAGTTTTTATCATGGATACCTTTTACCCTGTCAAATATTTTTCCGATTATCTCTCTAAAACTCGTCGATAACCCCAAAAATATATCATAGAAATATTTTAAAACCTTAGGAAGTTTGGTTTCACCAATACTGCCATGATTTCGAATCCAGGTGAGCAAAATAAGGTAAATGCAAATCACACTCATAACTTTCGTATGCTTGAATAAATAAATAAATAACCGTCAT
This sequence comes from Nephotettix cincticeps, assembly GCA_023375725.1. NCBI lineage: Eukaryota > Metazoa > Arthropoda > Insecta > Hemiptera > Cicadellidae > Nephotettix > Nephotettix cincticeps. Next base: position 121,780,284 of record CM041786.1, on the reverse strand, counting down.
TCGGGGACTTTGTGTATATTTAAATAATGCGATTTTTTATTTCAATTACGTATTGGTAATGGCCACAATTCTACTAGTGTTTATGACCAGATACTTTTCAATATAGACATTGTTCAAATAGTTTTGGACGAAGACTTATAAGCGAGGGGATCTTATTTTATTACATCCACAGGCGTTCGGTCCACCGTGTCCCAACTTATGGCTGTTGGAGGAAGTTGAGAGGGAAACACCCCCAGACAGCGTGGTGCGGAGTTAAGTTAGGTTGTTTATTGTTACTGTAGTTCGGAGGTATCAATCAAAAATTATCAAAGATACATTTTATTTATCTACGTAACCTGTTATATTACTATTTATTAGTAACAATATATTTAGGGCGGTATTTGCAGAAAGAAGGAAGAAATAACGTGAAATACGAGAGATCGGATCGATTACACTGTGCACCTGTCGCATGGTCCCCTCTTGGAGGCCTTTCTACATTCTCTAATTTTCAACTTCAAACTCTCCTCAATGTAATACCCAATGAGGCCCTAAGTGTTTCTGCCCGGTTGCGTTTACACGGTTCGTGAGAGTGTCGCTGTTCTATGCCGGTCCCGGCCACTCCCTGGGCACCGTGACGACCGCAATGCAGTGTCCGCTGCCGTGTGGTGGTGGTGGCGGCGTCGCGACGTGGCGGCAGGGCGGCGTCGTGGAGCGGTGAAAGGACGCTGGACACCACACCACTATTGTATCTGCTCACTATGGAGAAAGTGCAAGATTTGTTTAAGAAGCCTTTTGTCTGAGTAATTCAAACCCGCAGCGCGACCGCAGCCGCAGTTTGGCGCAGTTATGTTGTTACCGGGCGCAATTTGAACCTCCGTTGTTGGGGAGCTATTCACCTTGTTACTTTTACCTGGTAAAAATCCTCTTGTGTCCAACAAGGGAAATCGCTTCCTGCAAAAATTAATCGGTTTTGAAATTGAATCTGAATAAACAGTACGTCTCTATTTTCTCTAAAAAATGAGGAACTTGCCTTCTCTAAATCGGAGAGAACTAGGATGGCTCCATAGTGGGTAGAACAATGTAGGGATATTACAGCATAGCAGTGGCGGCTGGCCCATAAGGACTCTAGGACGGAGTCCTCCCATAGATAAAATAAAAATACATATTACATAAGAAAACATTCAGTTAGAGTAAAGATCAAATGAGGATTATCATAAATGCAATAAAATTATTGTCCAGAAAATATTTTTGTGATGGACAGTAGCTACGGAGAAAATGTTTTCAAGATAGTTAGTATGTAGGGACGCAGAGCTGTTGAGTCCAAACTCACATGTATTTTTCTTATGGAGCTAACCAGCCAATCACAACTCATCGTTTAGTTGTAATGGCAACGTAATGCAGATACTGGGACTCCGCCCCTCGAGTAACTTCAAGATTCGCCGGATGGCCGGGAAAGCGCCATGGGTATTTTTGTCTACACAAAAGTACCGCTAAATTAAGTTAATAAGCCTACGCTTACTAACTTAATTTAGTGTACGTATATTGCGCACCACCTACTAAGATACAGCCGGTCTTTGTCCTATTTACGAGTTCATTGAATGATTGGTTTATAATCTATTCATTAAATTTTAAATCCTTCCTTTATTTAAACCTACGAGCCGCCACTGCAGCATAGTTATAATTCTGTGACAGCAGTATCGTTTAGACATTGTTGTACATTTAATAAAAAATGTATTCAACACTTAAACCTATATACACATATATCTGTCTTAATTAGCTCGTGAATGTCCAGAGCTTCTTGGACGGTCGTTGTAATTAATCCCTTCTATTCGCTTCTGAACGACGAGGATAAGATCTCACAAAAATGTTTTTTATTCAGGTATAGGCCTATCTTTCTTTACAAGTATACGAGTACAAAGCTCACAATATATTCCTTCCTTGTGTTAGGCCTACTGTCGCTACTCCACTAACAGCCCAATAACACGTCTCACTCCAGATCACTTTCCACTTCTAGCCGACGCCGGCGGCCTCGAATCGTTTAGTTTCGAAAGAAGTCGTTTACTCTAAATTGTCTTAGGTAATAACGGGTAGCGTGTCTGGACCAACGCACGAGCTGTACGAAAAAATCACGCCTCGAGCTACCGAACTGTGAATTTCTGAAATGGCAGTCAAACTGAAAGACCGAAAGCACCGTGTAATTACGTTCAGGAAGAGAAATTGCCTCTTTCTAAACGACATTGCTAAGTAATGAAAAACCATTATTTAGCTCAGAAATTTAAATTACGTCATTTTTATATTTTTATAAGAGTTTTCTCAACCTAAAATTGCAGTTTGTTTTCCTTATTGGAAAGCGGAAGATGCAAAAGAGATTCATTTGTAACATAACAGTAAAATAATTATTTGTCTGACTGAAATTAGGATTGTCTGAATCCTAATTTAACAAGAAGAGAGTTGTGTGTTTGTTCGTGGTCCGGCACTCACGTTTATCCGTTTTGTTGTCTGTTCGTTGCCCCGAATATTAATCATGGCTAATAGGGATTCGAGAGACAGTCTATCTCGGTTAGAACTAAAGTCGAAACCACTTATGAGCTTCAACTATCATGCACTTGACTACAAGTCACACTCACTGTACGTATATCAACATCTGGGCTCCCCTCTTGTTGCGTTATCAGTAGAGGCGTTTCCCTAGCAAATGTAAAGCGTTCTCCTCCGAGGCGAGTGTGTGAAGATCAACCCAGGTGAGGCTGAGGAACGTGATGTGTCGCAACTCGCAACTCGCAACCCAGCACCACACCCACTAGTACAGGTTCCTGGTTGTGGTTCTCCTTGCGATCCTTGCCAACATTCAAAACTCCGCTCACTCCGTGTACCGGGCAAGGTCGCCCATCTGCTTGTTTGTCTCGTGTCTGGTTGGCGATTTATCGCCCGCTGTGCAGTGTTCCGTATATTGTACTTGACAGGACCACAACAACACAAGTTATGCCACTTGGCTTCGACCACAGGACAACTTCATGCGATCGTTTTAATCATTTTGTCACAGAAAAGGAACGTTCTGAGGAGCATGGGATCTAATTGGTCAATCAGCTGACTGGTTTGTCTTTGTACCAGGGGGTGGAATGCCGGTTAGAACCAGACCTACCTTAGTAACAAGTAAAAACTGCGTTCTGGATAAACACTGAAAATTAAGTACAATTAAAATGAATTCAAGCTAGTAAATTCAATGTGCATTTAGAAAACTAAAACATTATATTCTTACAAATCCCATAAAATCATAACACGAGCAAACCGTATTCATAATGTGTGAATCGACTTTAGGTATGTATCATGTTTTGGAATTTCGTATAAATTGCATTATACTTTACTTTTTCTTGGAAAAATACGTATCACCTCATCTGATGTGCGTTTTGATTTCCTTATATTTTCTAGTGTGAAAACTTGGGTCGAAAATAGTTCAGACAAACAATTTATTTTTGTTATCATTTGGCTCTTAACACTTTCGTGGAGTGGAAAATTAAGCAATCCTTTGTAAACATCCCATTCAAAATGACGATAGCCACCAATATTGAAAACTATTATCACGAATATTAAGTTTTCTCTGACCGGAACGAAGTGGCATATCGTTTAATTAACAATCCACTATTAATTAGAACAATCAATTGGCGGTTACAATGGGCATGTCGTTAGACTAATTTACTAATGTTTTCAACTAGTAGGCGTATCAAATCTATTCAGTGTTTAACAAAGCCCCCTTGAGAGGACAATTGTGTAGGTTTGAATTGCAGTAATCGGATCTGAATTACTATACAGAGTACTGTTGCTGGGCCTAGCTACCTTTCATTACGGACTATTAATTTTGATTGATACAACAAGGGCAAAATGTAAATATATAAAACAAAGTCGTGTTAGTTAAAACATTAATAACTCGAGACCGGCTGGACCGATTTTAATGATTTTTCATTTTTTGGATTCGTCTCTGCTCCGAGTAGGTTATAGGCATGTCCAGTTTTGTAATTAACCTTAGGGCTAAGCCCCACTGGCCTGTAAAGTTTGTATATGTTAATCTTATGAGGAAATTACGTGTTGCATTTTTGATCATATTCAATCATCAATAATATGAATAATTTATTAATAGTTGTTTTTGTGTTACTTTATTATCACCGGTCGACAGCTAACGTCTTTATGCGTCATTCCCAGCAAATGTTTGTGATTGTTTTGTACAAATATATAGATTACTGGTTGGTTTGTTTGTCCCAGTGTAATTATAAGTTGTTTTTTGTGCGAGCGGTATTAATAAAATGTTAGATTATGCAAGTATTACTATAAAAAATGCCGCAATTCAGAAAAAATTAACCTTTCCTATAAAAACCGTATTGCAGTTAGGTTGGGTTTTGGTTTAGGTTGGATTGGACAACTGTGAATCAATCCACTTAGATATATTTGTTTTGTGTGGATGTTATTAATAAGTTATGGTTATCGTATCAGTATTGTTATTAACCAAGCCTTGACCCAGAATATTTAACCTTTCACAACGATGCCGTAATGCTATTCGACTTCAGTACATGGCCAATCTCAAAGTTAACACGTATTCACTGTTGGGCGTTACGAAGTTCGCCGGGTCAGCTAGTTGTATATACAACGCACCCTTAATTTAACCTTATCACACACACATACAACCAATGCGTGGCATTGTATCATAAAAGTTGTTTATAGTCCGGTGCAGATATGTAGGCCTGCCAAGCGCCATCGCATACAGCGACATTCCTGTGTCCCCATTCACCCGTGTATGGTATCCCGCTCGTATTGACATTCCCCATATGTCCAGCCCAGTTGTTCAATGTCGCCCACTCGCCAGCGCCCAGCAGCTCCGTGGGAAGCCCTAGGGCGGATTCCCTCCTCGACCTTGGTCGCCAAGGACACGACGTCGGCACACTTGCGACCTGTGACACACATCCAGTCACACGCATGCGCCGACTCCAGATGCGTTGAAAGCTGGTAATTTCACTCAATTCCACTCCTTACCCGTCGCGAACGGAGAGAAGACTGGAAAGTTGATGTCTCGGTGAAACAATGAGTCGTCCTAAACTCTCAAGTCAGTTGAAGACGTAAATCGGGAGGTTGTTTGATCGACTCCTCCACTACAATGATTTGTACGCTTTTTTCTATCCACCACTCTCCAGTTAGAAGGGGTTATCTACTGGTTTGAGGTAGATTCTCTCTACCGCCTCTGATTTTCTTATCAAAGGGGTCGGTGGTCAATCTGCATCAGAGCTTTACTCGTCACCTTTCATCGAAATAAAACTTTAAACTCGTTGTTAAAACAAACTGTCGGTTCCTTTTTCTATCGCATAGTGTATGTGATAGTAAAATCTCGTTCGGGTTAGACCTACGTATAAATATGTATATTAAATGAGTCTAGGCCGCGTTGCTCAGTGGTTATATACCCGCTTCATCATATGCAGGTCGCTGGTGTGATCTTGAACAAGTTCTAAATAACTTTAGACCCAGCCGTATTTGATCATTGGGCTATTAATTAAGGATCTTGTCAAATTAAAAAGCTAGTCTTTGTCAGTAACAAAACTACGCGTCACGAAATCTATAACTTTCACCCCTCATTCATATTCACCTTAAAATACTCATCAGATAGGAACGATATTTTATATCTTAATATGCGACTAGTTTTATGTTACGTTAGGCTTGAAGGCTTTATTCAAATAACATACTCTTAAAAATTCCGTTTTTATAGCAAAACATGGAGTTAAATGAATCCCATTGCTGAATTTAGCCGGAATTATATGTACGATCTTTTATCAGGTCGTGCCACAATCATGTTACAATCATCTCTCATTCATACTTTGCTTAAAATTAGGTGGTCCTGGGCAGGTTGCCATTTCAGTTACTAACTGAATAATACTAACCATCAGGAAATGTAGATTAATTTTGCTAACTGGTTCTCAGTTATCACCTATGAAGTCTTCTTGTTTCACTTTTTTTATTTTAGCTTGCCTTTTTAGCGAATTTCCCATAGGGAAGAAGCTATTACCGTAGGTCTCATGGCGAGACTTAAGCCCGGGACCATGTTATTTTTTCTTCTTTAGGTGCCCAGAGACCAAAAACAATAGTCGTTAAAATTTATATATATATATATATATATATATATATATATATGTGTGTGTGTGTGTGTGTGTGTGTGTGTGTGTGTGTGTGTGTGTGTGTGTGTGTGTCTGTGAACACGATAACTCTCGTAAAAAATGGTCCGATCAAGACCAAATTTGGTAGAGACGTGTATTCCTACAAATGCTCGGACGAGTTCGTAAACCAGACATATCGGTCAATGGGAACGGGTAGTTTGGGGGGGGGGTTTGTATCCCAAAATGGGGTTTTTTGCGTTTTTCAAATGTAATTTTTTTAAATTTCAAAATTTATCTTTCACCATTAGAATCAGCTTAAAAAACTGCACAATTAAGTTCCTTAAAGTTTTTCTCTATCTCCAACGGTTACCGAGATATTAAAAAATCTAAACACAGTACGTTGTATTTGGGGCTCCAATGTTAATCTTATGGAGGATAAGGAAAAATTAATATTTCACTTATTAACCAATATTATATCTTATGTCTATTTTAAAGAGGGTAGGAGCCTCATTCTACGAATACTCACTCGTCCACTTACTCGCACAACCGATCTGTGACTAGGATGTACCAAGCCAAGATAACCGTGTGCTGACACTCCACTGATAACAACTGTTTGGAAACTCCGGAATCCGAGTTAGGATCATTGTTGACGAAAGTTCGGAGTCCGTCACGCTACCAACTCAGCCGCCGACTCGCCAATGATAACTTATCAGCTGTCTAAACTCACCTACTTGTCAAATTATACGGCTGGTTTTATTAATTTTTGTTGTGATAAATTTCAAGTATCGTTTTAAAACTGAATCGATAAATTAAGTTTTTCATGGAAACAAAGTCTTGTGCGTTGATGTATGTATTTTCAGTTTCATAGACCAGGTGAAAAGACTTGGCTTGTAGTTGCTCTCATATTCGTCTGATTAGGTTTGGTTTTTTGAAATGGTGAGCCAAGTATGGATGGGGATTGAGTGTAAGATGATTGTTGCGCGATATTGTAGTCTTGTTACTGACTAAGGCTGGCATGTTCCTTAGACAGGACTGTTAATTATTAGCCCAACAGCCGATGAAAAATAAAGGACCTACACTTCAATGTGGAATCCGAACCACGGCCTCTGAAATACGAATTGGTCTAATTATGAGGATGGTCTTTGTAGATTAACGTAGTAAATCAATAGTGCGGACGTTGATCCACAGAAGAGAACACTACACCCACAGATCATCGTTCGCAACTATCCACAATTCGTGACCTCAAAGTACTGTAGCTGGATTACAGGACGACGGCACCGTCCCAGTATCTATAGTGTCTAAACTCCCATGTAGTCCTGTGGGACACTGAGTCGCCTATCAGCAGCGTTGACCCTCGAGCAAAGCGTTTATCCGGGGTCACCGCGCGGGAATGTTGAGAAACAAAAGCGATGATCTGGAGGAGTTGAGACGTGACGAATGAGGCGTTCCGGCCCAGCGAGGAGCGAATACATCTGCCTCCGCGCCGACCCGGCCCCGGCCGTGGCTACTTGTCCGTCCACCTGTGCGTGGAGCTAATCACGTGAAAGATGGATCGCTAAAACTTATAAAGAAAAAACAAATAAATATTATTATAAAGGGACGTTCAAGTGAGCTTTTTTCATTAGCTTGCGACTTAATCTGTGGCGAGGTATTGTTGTGGATGGCTACGTTAGAGACGATCCTATCAGCATATGGTCGCTCATATACGGGAAAAGTAACGTCAGAGTTTGCGCTAACGGTGCACCAAATTAATAATAAAGAAATATCGTACAAACCATACCTACTTTTCTGTATATATGTTTTGTTTAAAAGTATTGTAATACAGTAGTAATATTGCTGTTAATAAAGTCTCCTAACCAAACATCATAGTCGTACATAAAGTCCTTAATATAACTCGAATCGAAAATAAACCTATACGCGCAAACGTTCAAAAACATCCACACTATCACCAACAAGCAAATACAGTTAATTATTACACACACGCTTCTATTGGTATGCACATGTCCAAATGCTTGTAGGTAGTAATATCCAGACACATGAACGTGGCGGGGAACACTATATCCCACGTGCGTCCTAATCGTGTCTAAAAATACATATTATGTATTATGCCATATATTATAAGCTAACAAATTATATAAGTATGTATAAAAACTGGTAAAAAGTATTTAGTTTTTTTAATTGAACTTTGCAAAAAGAAAATAAAATGACAATTTGATATGGAGCTGGAAAATGAAGCCTTAATTAAGGTTATTTTATAAAACATCATTCAGGTGACGCGATTACTGTTATCTGTTATCTGTAGCCCGATGCTGTAATTTGATCAGCTCCTTCCCTTCCTACATCCATAAGTCAATATTTCGCATTACTCTTTAATAAAAAAAGATTGAGACACCCCAAAAATCCAAATCCACAAAAATACCAGGAGGTTGTTTGGTGAATTTCTAAACAAACTTTGAATAATGTAGCTTGATAAAGTATTAGAAAAGGGGTTTACCAATCGATTGAACGCAATGTTTCTATGACTTGTAAAGCATTGGTGGTTGGAGAAGCCAGTGATGATGGAACTTTAGTGCATGTACATGAGTAGGGCCCTGACATAAAGCTGTCTCAGGCTAATTACTTTCTTTTCGTGAAATAGTGCGTCTGTTGGATACATACCTCCTTCCTCGGCCAAAAGCAGCCTTAAGAACAGCCGTATGAACAGTATTTAAAAGATCCCAGGATTTAACGGTTAGCCCCTCCCCATGCTGTTATTCCACCATTCAAAAGTGACTGACAAAAACAAAAATACAGTACCTCCCGATATGCGACCTTCTATGAGTCATTCTAAAGCTCCCGTTGTTGCTGAAACGTAAAAGACCTATTCTATAATTACCTATAAATATTGCTATTTTTCAGTTATCGTTCATAACTACGATAACCATGTTTAAAATGTGTTAGAGGTACAATAAGTTTTATTGTAACTTTATAAATTTAAGGAAATTTACCTAGGCATATTATTTGCTACTCCCGATATCCAACGTTTAGTTGTCCCGACTATAGCCCGGTCCTGTTATAATAAGATATCGGAGGTTCTACTGTATACCATCATCATCTCATTTATATTTAATATGTCTTTTAATTCTCTGAGACAGAAATAATATTGCGCAACTTGTTTTTCATGTATGACATGTATTCTCACCATCACGTGCTTTCGTCAAACATTACTTCTAAATATTTGTAATCAACACCATCGATAATTTCACAGCTACAGTTCAATTTAGAAATATCATCACAAGTATGAATATTTTAATATTTTTGTTAAAATATATTTATAAAAATCTGTTGGAGGTTGGAGTGCTTTTGGGAAAGTTTTTGCCTGGGAGACATTTTTGGTAAAAACTGTTGATCAAACCATCTTTCACGATTGACAGATCCTCTGTAGTTTTGTAGTAAACCTTCTCCCAGTTGGCTCCTTCAAACAATATAGCTGTGTCGTCAGCGAATAAGTATACCTAACCTCTTATTGTAATTCTTTACTAGTTAAGTTATTAATATGTAACGAAAACAGTATGGTCCCATAGTGCTACTTGAATAACCAACCCCATAGTCAACAACTTTCTCATCACTACGGGTTGCAACAATTTGCTTTATGTGACAAGATGGTTTGTAAACCAAGACAGAGCCGTTTCTTTTACCCCTACCACTTGTAATTTGCAGAGAAGAATACTACGATCAACAGAGAAAAACTCCTTTGCTTGGTCGAGAAATACTGTAAGGCATATAGAAATATTTTCTTCATTGCAAACTTAAGTAATTTAGGAAGTTTTCCTTTGCAGAACCACAACGACCTCGCTTTGATGAAGGAATGAGGGAATTAGCGAGTCATCCTGATTTCCTTACCAATTATGCATTTAACCGAGGTTAGAAGCTTGCTGCATCGATTATGCAGGAAATAAAAGTGAAACCGAACGTTATTTGAATGTTAAAGCTGCCATTAATGAACCGGTTGCTAGTGAAATTCAAGGACCAGTTTGGAGCGAACGGCTGATTGCTTTGGATTAATTGAATAAGAGAGCGGTAAGGGCGATGAACTTGGGTTAGGCGTGCCAAAGACTTGTGAACTACTTAACAATAATTGTTACTGCATGAGCACAAGATGTTCACGTTTTACTGTAGGTTTGTAAGTTAATGGAGAAAAACTCAATAGTTCTGTGTATTTATTATTTAATGAATGTATTAACATTTTATAGGGAATGTTCCAAACAATGGTTTTGTTACGGTATAACCTACTGTCGAATATAGGGTTTTCAAAGGTTGCGAAGTATAACGTTGAGTCTGTGCATAAATTATTATTTGCACTTTCTATTAATTAATTATTCACAGTCTAAAAACGGATTTAATCAACGCGCATTAACAATACTTGTTAGTACGTAGTTATAAGAGGATATCATGTATACCGAGTAATTTACATAATGGAAACAAACCAGAAAAACAATAGTAATTTTGTCGTGCAGATAAAAACCCTTGAAACTAAACCGTGGTGATTGACAACCTTCAGGGCTGAACCTCATATTCATTCCGGCGTCAGATATTATGAACCGTGAAAAATCGAGATTACTGAAACGTGCATTTCGCGAAGTGAAGAGAATTGCGGGTAGAAGAAAAGCCGTAATAGTTTATTGCGTTATGCGCCTGACGAGCTTTTTGCTGCGTTAAAAAACACTACTCTGTACTATTTTTATTCAAATACAAGTTCTTGCAAGAAGCGAACAGCTTCGCCTCATAAGGAGAAAAATGAAAAATAACACTTAAATAAAAAGAACAGATCTTATTCTGTATCTTTAAGACATCTTTTGTAAAAACAAATCTAAAATAATTGAAGCTGAATATTTTTAATGACAAGAGTAGTTTCTGTGTTCTTCAAAATAGAAAGAAGTGGTCTTCAGGAGCAGGATATACTTTGTTATTTTTAACAACTTGGGAAGGTAATTTACTAAACTTTAAACTGGTACATCACATACTGTACATTGTACATGACAAAGGTATGTCATAGCTATGTCATAATATTGTAACAATTCTAACGCGACATTAAAACTGTTACAATCAGCTTTAACATTTCGAAATTAACGGATTAATATAATCTTTTGTTTGAACAGGTTTAGAGGCATTCCTGCGAATTGTGAACACAATGTAAAAAAAATGGCATGATTGAAGGTCAAATAATTTAGCTACAATTGAAGCAAACTCCCATCGAAGGTATAGATAACGCATGTTTTACATCATAGACAAGAAAGTTGCGGCTTCTGGTAGGCGGAGCTAGCGCTAGCGCGGGAGCGTAGCACTGCGCATGCTCTAACCCGGCGCAGGCGCAGCTCCAGCACGTGTGCAGTGTGCCGCTGTCCGAGGTAATTGCTTCCTCATCGCCGCGTTCCTTCCCGTCGTCGCCCTGTGTCGTTCCCCTCTCTCGCTTTGCATACGGTGGCTGCTGCGGACCGTTAGCTCCAGATGAGAACGTTGCGCCAGGCCGCGCTGCGGGCCGAGTCGGGAATCGTGCCGGTTCAGGACACTTACTTGTTATTGTTATAATTATTATTTTTTTATGGTGAATGACAGTTTTGTCGAAAGGGGGTAAAATCTCATAGATATCACATACGAAGAGCAGATTCTTTGATTTGCTTTGTAAAATATCTTGATTTAACAGAAGAACTGCATTCGACCAAGAAGGTATTAGAAAATCCTCACTCTCAAACTCAAAAGTAGAATCATATGGTTCTCTCAAGGTTCCATACTAGGGCCAATTCTTTACCTATTATATATTAACTACATGTCCGAGCACATACCCAGCAATCTTATCACCATTTTTGCAGATGACACTTCAATCCTTACTTCTAATAGAAACCTAGACGTCTTAGAGCAAGAAATTTTTTTATCTGAATACAATATCACAATACTTTTCTAGCATCAATCTCCACATCAACTCTAAAAAACACAGTTCATTCTTTTCATGACAGATAAAAACCCGTTTAATAAAAAATGACACAGACATTCCTTCAGTTGTTCTTGATGACACAGTCATTAAGGAAGCCCAATTTGTAGATTATCTGGGGGTGAGACTGGACGGTGGGCTCAGGTGGAGAGGCCATGTAGATAGTCTTGCAAAGCATCTTGCTACAAATATTTTTGTATTGAAAAATATCTCTTCACTAAATAATATTTCACTTTCTGATTAGATATTCCATTATCTTTGGGGATAATCAAGTAAAGGCATAGAATTTGTGTACTCCAAAAAAGAGCTATTAGATGTATTTTGAAACTCAGGTCTATATATTCATGTTTTAACTTTTTTTAAGAATTACAAATTTTAACAGTTCCAAGTATTTACGTGCTAGAAGTAATCAGTTATGTTTAAGAACACAATCTTGTTAGAGCTCATCAGTATTCTTACAACACTAGAATTAGAAACATTAATCCCTCTGTTTTCATTATTTAAAATCATTTGAAAGTAAGCCTGACTACATCGGACTCAAAGTACTAAACCAAATTATACCCCAAATAGCCCAGATTAATAAGTTTAAAACATTCAGACATGAGCTCAAAAATCTTTTAATGGAACAGTGTTATTAATTATGAACTCCCTTTTTATCTTACCTACTTACCTAGACTGATTCTCAACCAGACCACAAACAATCCATATCCCGGCCTAAAAAACCAACATAATCATTGTCCATGAGTTTTCCTCTTCTCTGCCTACTGCTGTTGATACTAATAGAATGACAGCATCAATGAGATGTGCCTATAAAGGAGGAAATGAAGAATAGAATCCCCGAGAAATTTGACAGGTCCTATGCCTAGCAAGGTCAACCGGGACGACGCTGGATATGTATGTAGAAAAGTAGTGTCGACAAGCGAAAAAACTTTGTTAGACGGTAGATAAAAAGAAGGGGGTTTGATGTTATCTAAAAAAAGTGATTTTATAATAAATCCACTGTAATTATTAGATTGGATTGAGAAATTCGATTTTAATCGATACAAAATTGTAATTGTACAATTATAGGTCTAGCTTAACACCTAACACAATAAATCTTAATAGACTTCTAAACTTAAAACTGCCCTATAGATTTCATAACAATCAAAAATAATAGCATATTATATAAAGTAACATATGGAATTATTGCACTCAAGAGATTGATCTCTCCGAAACCGGGAGTGGCATGTGCAGCTTACGCGGTTCTGTCACATTATAACAGTTTACGTGTAGTTGAGTGTAATTTCTTGGCTTGTTGCATTTCGCAATTCTGATATCAGTGAAAGAATTTCCCATCGTCCTGATCCATTTGAAATCCCCGCTGATAAGCGACACGGTTGCGCAACACTGACAACGGTCTGTTACTTTTCTCACAATTGACACCAGTGTCCCACGGCGAGGCCGGGAACGAACCTGGTAATTACAGGCCGATAGCTTTTCTGATCCCTTTGTTGATAAGAGAAAAATAGATGTAAATGATATCGTGCGAAACCCTCGCGTGTCCCTGCGGCGGTTCTAGCACTTTCACCCCGACTCTGTTGATGTGGTCGCTACTTTGATTGGAAAATCATCCCACTTGGATGCAAACGGAACGGTTCTTTATAAGATATGATATATCTTATATATCAACAGTAACCAAACCCCGTAGGTGTTGGGCGTATCTCTATAGAAACTCTGATACAAGTATTATCCTTCCAATATCTGTGATTGGAGGTGGCTGCAGCGATTTGTACAATACAGTTCGGACCGTTCCAACGGAGATATACTGGGGAAATTTACAGAAGGTTTTCACGAAAAGTAAAACTGCAATTATACTGGACCTTGACGGCAGAAACATAATCCGATAAATCAAACTATACTGTCTAGACTCTCATCTCAGCTATTGTGATTGATGAGGTAGGTCTGCCGCAGCGAGGACGGCGAGGCACCCGTGTCGCGGCTGTCGGAAGTGGCAACACCTCGGCTTCCGGTGCCAACCGCACCCGACCCCGCCAAGGGGAAGCAACGGTAACTTACAGTTACTGAAGGATTCGTCCAGAAAATTTTGAGTTAATGCGCTGCAACTTTGATCACGGCTGTTGAATGCTTTATCGAGCTTAAGATGCCACGTCCATTATTTATGTCGAAATTTATGAAACTTTGTAGACAATAACTAGAGCTTAAAACCTAGATCTAAGTCTAAAATACACTCTCGCATATATCGTAAACTCATTTCTTGACATGAGATATGAGTTTCTTGTTTGAAATATTTGGTTACATGTCTAATTGTTCAATGTAATGAATGGGACGGTGGTCGTCCTGTAATCCAGCTACAGTACTCGGAGGTCACGAATTTTGGATAGTTTTGAGCTCTGGTCGGTGGGTATAGTGTTCTCTTGCGTGGATTAACGTCCGCACTGTTGAATACTACGTTAATCCGCAAAGACAATCCTCTTAATTAGACCAGTTCGTAATTCAGAGGTAGTCGTTCGGACTTCACGTTAAACTGTGGTCCCTTAGTTGCCATCGACTGTTGGGCTATTAATTAACAGTCCTGTGTAAGGAACATGTCAGTCTTTGTCAGTTACAAGACTACAAGATCGCGCCACACTCATTTTACACTCAATCCTCATTTATATTTGGTTTAAAATACCTACCTTATGGCATGGTCTCTATTACATTAATATAATATAAGGTAGAAAGCAATAAATATGTCAACACGCCAAAGTGCACCATAAAACCACCCAGCCGCGGTTGTGATAAACCAAATCTAAATAAATTTTGTGTTTTAATGTGCACATTTACCTCTTCTTTAATAATATACATGAGCTCTAATACTACTCTTACGTCATTTGTTGTGCTATCCACATATACTAGTACACGAGTTCGTAACACAATGTATCTATTATCATCATTTGAAATTACTGCATTGCTTAAATTACACTTATTTATGTTGTTTTTCGCAGCGCATCTAATAGAATTTGAGATTGTTTGATTAATTGCCGGAGCAGGTGTCAAAGGTCGACTCTCACTTTCCCGCCAGATCGTTGCCAGGCCCGGGTAACAGCTGGTAACATTTGCAACAGTCGTTCAATTTACATTAATTTCCAAACAAAAACTTTACCACAAAAATATTACCACGTTGTTAGACAAAAATTAATTTCTCTTATAATATGTTTACATTTGTATAATGTATATAATAATTCGTAACCACGTGTTTTTGTTCAATTTGATACATCTCATATGTTGTTTGTATTGTCCCCTTAAACCACGCCGCCCCGTTAAAAAGTATGTTTATTCAAGTAAGTTATCAGAAAAGGTTAATGGCATTTTCAAAGTGATGTCATTGCTCATTCACTTACAAAATTATAGATAAATAGGTCATTTTTATCTGAAATCTATTAATATTAAAAATCAAAATACTTTAATATCTCTCACAATAAATAGACGTAAGTGCTTTTATTTTTAAGGTTCGTATTGGAAAGAGGTCCTCTCGATTTCGTCAAAGTATGATTTTGCAACTTTTACGTTGATTTGGGTTCGAAATAACATACGAGTAGGCTATATTCATGAATAAATATTCAACAGTTGTCAGATCATGATGTGCCAAAAAGGCGTCGTTGAAAGTTTCGTTTTCGCAAACAGGCCTAATAGCTGTTACGATGCGAGATTCCTCGGCGGGAAAGTGATGATATGAAGATTCATCATCAGCCTGATGACCCGAGTGAAGGTGAAACCACCGCGACTCTTGACCTAGTCTCGTCCAGGGATCGTGTGACCGACTACAAGCCACACACAGGGTCAGCCGCATATCTTTTCACTGATCAAGTAATATTTCACCGAAGAAAGTATGGGGTTACGCTTATGTCATGAGCTACTTTTTAAATAAATATTTGGGCTGGATTTTTAAAAGGAAAACTGCCAAAGCTTAAAGTCAAATGGTCTATGCTGCATCTTTTCAAACAAGTGAAGACGTTTTATACATTTTAGTAACCAAATTTATAAGTGGGATTCTGAGATATTGTAAATTTAAAAGCGGAATGAGCAATTAACAATTACCACCTCTATCCCTTTCTCTTTTCATAAATCAGATCAGAGTGTGTGTGTATAAAATATTGACAAATACCATTATATCCAATGAAAATGATCAAATTATTTAAAACTAAACTAGAACTTAATCCCATTTGAACAAAGCTAAACCATCTTATAACCATATTTTTACCAAACAAAAAATACATTTACTTTTATTTTGCTTTCTTTTACTCGAAAAACTGTTTTGAAAAATGATAAATGGGCATGAATATTTATCGGTACAGTATTTTAAACGTGTTTCTTTTTCTTCGTTGTTTAAGACGTCCCATCTAATTAAGCTATGTCCTCAAATAAATAGCAGCTCGTGTGCTGATGTGGTTATAGTTTACTATTCTGCTATAAAAATACATATATTTTGTTTAATATTTAACACAAGCAGGCCTACAAATGTTTGTCAGCCAGAGTTTAAAACAACGTAAATCAGGATCGCGTTATAATATCTAACAATAAATATAATAATTAACATCTGGTTAAAATTATTGAAGACCAATAAGTACAGATATTGAACGAAGTTATGAAGTGTGTTTTTCATTTTTTCGTTAGCGTATTATAGTGTTAGGCCACTGTTATTGCGTTTTTACCCGTCAGCCAGTGGACCACGGCATCGATCCGGAGATTTCCCTCGAAACAATGACATAGCCTGGTTTATTTCCCCAGTTTACATACCGGTAACCAAACAAAGCAAATATTTACTACACTGTATTGACATAAATGCAGAGTCTTTGCCTCCCCAACACAAGTAAACATTCCTATATATAAGCTGGTTCCCCGTAACTCGTGTTGTAATGACACTTGTGTATTCCAGCATTTCTTTAATGCTGCTATCAGGATTTGTAATGGTGCGCCTTGCACGCGGTGGTTTACGTCATCGAAAACAATCAGTTGGTGGCCTGTGGAGTGTGGATGTAACCGAGACCCATCGATCCTATCGATGAAGCCTGTTGTTGAAGGTTACGTCCTTACATGGAGCATCGGCCGCGAGCCGCCGGTCTCCCGCCATAAACAGCGTGGCGGGAGTTTACATCGATTATGTCAGCTGGGCTGGTATGTTCACCAATAATATCATACGTAATGTGTATGGAGATCTTGAAGGCTGAGAATAAATTGCTAACCCTCCTCCTCCTCCAGCTATCAGCAGTTTCTTTTTGCATATGTGTTTCGCGTACCCGTCTCTTTTTTAATGTCAAACAATGGGCGGAGTACCTAGGAGGTTACACGTTGGGGGCCCGGAGTTAATATCCTAGTTTTTGTCACAATATAGCCTAATCTAAAGATAGAAAAAGAAACATTTACTTAAACTCATTCCAAATCAATATAAAAATAATATATACATTTTTAAAAAATTTAAAAATACATTACTCTTTGTATTTATAAATTGAAAATTACTCTTATAGAAATAAATTAATTTTACAAAATAATTTTATTTGAAATTTTATTTATAGAATTGCAAAATGAGTGTTCGTCCCCGCTAGGTTATTATGACCGACGTCACTCGTTTATATTATTGCCTATATTTTTACGATCGTGTCGTCCGCTGGCTATGTTTTATCCTACTTACTATTGCTTTAATCGTTCCCGTCAATTTCCGGGTACTGTTGTGTTTAGTTCATTAGCATACGTCGGTAACGAGGAGATATTTATGCTGTCACTGTTGTTACTTATCCAGCATGGTTACTATAAAATATAAAATTAGTTTTACTTGAAAATCCATAATTTTGTCAAACAATCGTTATTACATGTCGTTTCGCTGTCAGATTTAATAGTTCTAAAGGTTATCCTACAGAGTTATGTCAACAGACGTAAAAAAAAAAATATTTTGTTTTTTTCTTATATTTTCTTTTTTCATTTGTTTTTATTCAGGATCATGGTTATTACGAGATAGTAATATTTTCAATTGTTGATTTTATAAAAATCAACCAGTCATTTTATTATTTTGTTTTTATTATGAAAGAATTAAAGTATCATTATTTTATTTTAATCTTTCGAAAAGATTTCAAATGAACAAATTTTTTAAAATTTTTAATTTTAAATGTTTTATCTATACGAGACTATATTTTATATATTAATTTAGTATATGACCCTTTTATTTATTGTTAATAATCGTTTCTCTATATATTTTGCTATTGCGTTACTAGTTATGTCGACTCGTTCCGCTTTTAAAAGGGGTCGATTACAACTAAAACTGACTGAAATGCACCGACGCCCTCAACTTAAACTGGACGACTCGTTACTCGCCTTAATCACTCCCCTTGAAAATCCATAATCGTAATAACCACATCGCACAGTGAACAGTGGCTGTCGTCGCCCACGCTGCAGACCATTGTGTAACACCCTACCGCACCTCTCGTACCTAACGTAAAAACGTGCCAGTGCAGTGAATTGAAAGTGACCTGCCTTTACACACGCTGCATCGTAACGACATCTGCACCTGCAGTGCGCAGTGACTGACAGTGAACATCATGTTAAATGTTGAACACATTTGCCCTGCAGTGAGACAGTGACATAGACAGTGAACTTTGCCACCTTGCTCCCTGATTACGTAACGAGACACGCCCTTTGGACCCCTACAGTGACGGGTGACTGCCTTTGCCACCTTGCCCTCCCTTCTGTCGTAACCGTAACACACATCATTGCAGCAGTGCAGTGAGGAGGCAGTGACCTGTTTGCCCCCCTCTGCCTCGGTCGTAACCGTCCGCTCTGGCGCAACCACACTGGGGCAGTGACCTGCCTTTGCCACCTTGCCCTCCCTCGTGTCGTAACCGTAACACACGCCACATCTGCAGCCTGCAGTGAGACAGTGAGACAGTGAGACAGTGAGGCAGTGACCTGCCTTTGCCACCTTGCCCTCCCTCGTGTCGTAACCGTAACACACGCCACATCTGCAGCCTGCAGTGAGACAGTGAGACAGTGAGGCAGTGACCTGCCTTTGCCACCTTGCCCTCCCTCGTGTCGTAACCGTAACACACGCCACATCTGCAGCCTGCAGTGAGACAGTGAGACAGTGAGGCAGTGACCTGCCTTTGCCACCTTGCCCTCCCTCGTGTCGTAACCGTAACACACGCCACATCTGCAGCCTGCAGTGAGACAGTGAGACAGTGAGGCAGTGACCTGCCTTTGCCACCTTGCCCTCCCTCGTGTCGTAACCGTAACACACGCCACATCTGCAGCCTGCAGTGAGACAGTGAGACAGTGAGGCAGTGACCTGCCTTTGCCACCTTGCCCTCCCTCGTGTCGTAACCGTAACACACGCCACATCTGCAGCCTGCAGTGAGACAGTGAGACAGTGAGGCAGTGACCTGCCTTTGCCACCTTGCCCTCCCTCGTGTCGTAACCGTAACACACGCCACATCTGCAGCCTGCAGTGAGACAGTGAGGCAGTGACCTGCCTTTGCCACCTTGCCCTCCCTCGTGTCGTAACCGTAACACACGCCACATCTGCAGCCTGCAGTGAGACAGTGAGACAGTGAGGCAGTGACCTGCCTTTGCCACCTTGCCCTCCCTCGTGTCGTAACCGTAACACACGCCACATCTGCAGCCTGCAGTGAGACAGTGAGACAGTGAGGCAGTGACCTGCCTTTGCCACCTTGCCCTCCCTCGTGTCGTAACCGTAACACACGACATCTGCAGCCTGCAGTGAGACAGTGAGACAGTGAGACAGTGACCTGCCTTTGCCACCTTGCCCTCCCTCGTGTCGTAACCGTAACACACGCCACATCTGCAGCCTGCAGTGAGACAGTGAGACAGTGAGGCAGTGAGACAGTGAGACAGTGAGGCAGTGACCTGCCTTTGCCACCTTGCCCTCCCTCGTGTCCGTGTCCGTGTCCTTGTCGAGCTCCATTTGTTCACTGTCCTTTCATTTTCAACATTATTCATAGAGATGCGTTCATATCATATGGATGAACCAACAATGATTGTCACTATGGTCGTTGCAACTGAATCGATGTTAAGATTTTAATCAAAACCACTGTCTGTGAATATAATTAGAATCAAGTTGCTGCAATGTCTTCTAAAATCGGAAATTCTTACGAATTCACTTCGAGCGATGGTGTCGACCTATAATCAACTGTTCAAATAATATGAAAAGATTAACAGCTATTATTTCCACGGGTTTACCAAACCATTTTGACAAAATGTATCAACATTTTTCTTATGTTTAATGTAAATTTTAATGTAACTTAGGCCTCTCATCATAATCTCTCCCGTAATCATACTTCTCTGAGCCTTAAAATATTGATCAGGTGGTCAGTATCTGTAGAATACGAAATTTAAATGTAAATTGACGTCTGCAATTATTTCTCAGTGCTCAATAAAGAGTGGGGCTGTTAGGTTTTGCTATTGGATTTCTCTAATTAAGCCACAACAGGTATGTTTATTTTTAAAATAGTTACTAACATTTTCTAACAGATCATTGACTCCAGTTACTTGGAGATCACGAATTGTGGATGGTTATAAGCGATGACCTGTGGATACGATATTCCCTGACGTTTATTAACGTCCGCCCTATTGAATACTACGTTCATCTACAAAAACCATCCTCAAAATTAGACTAGTTCGAAATTCAGAGAAACGTGGTAAAAAAGAAAATATCGAATACTTAAAAAATAGCTATAAATTTTATTGAGTTTTTAACACTTATCTAAACGCTTGAACAGAACAGAAACAGAAGAATGTTTTAGTAGAAAGAAGATAGAACTTAATATGAGGACTCGTTAAAGCCTGTCTATGCAATTAAAGTTTTTCTTGTTCTCAATTCGTTCTAACAAGGCAGTCCGCCTTGGTCACTATTGATGATTTCATGTACTGTAAAGGTCATACTGAGCACCCAAGGCTAGGTGTTATCTTTCACTGTGTAGCCCTTCCGTTATGTCATGATTTATGCTCGTGCAAAGGAAGTGCCGGCCTCTTTACATACATCACATTTAATATTTTTATATTTACATAAATCTGATATTTTATTTATAACTAGCAATGTGCACGTCCTTTGTACGGGTCGTAGTTGGAAGAAAAAAGATTATCATACCAAAATGTAAACCTGAAATCCTAAACAAATCAATTTAAAAAAAAATCAACCAATACCCAGCTTTATTATTTGGCATTACTTGACAATCAAACCATTATTATAATTAGTTATATGGTCAAATAACTTTTTAATATAGTGTGATTTCGAAATGGGTTTTAAAATCAATGACCAATATAAACTAACTAATATTGATTTGACAGCAGTTTGTTTTTCTTTCTATTAAAACTTTAAACTATAAAGACAGCTGTCTGCTGATTATTACCAGTAGGTGGTTCATTGATAATTGAAAGCAAAATGCGACTAATATCGCGTAAAAGTGGGTTTTTAAATTCTCGTGATTTACTTTTCAAGGGGCGGCGAACAATTTAAAGCATTGAAAACTCTTCTCTGAAATGTAGAGAATGCATGAAATAAGTTTCATTGTTATCAATTTCCCCGTCTTTTTCGGAGAAGACGGCATAAAATGCCTCCTGGAGCATCGCAGACAAACAGACACAAATTGAGATAAGACTGGTTTCGGCTTCTCTAACGCACGAAACGTAAAAATAACTAAAAAATGAACAACTCTGAGCAATGTACAGACAAAACTCTAATTTTATTTATATAGATTTGTTGTATTCCTCGGTTCAGGACACTCTCACTTGAAATTAATTGAAAATGCATTATAATTAGGTATGAAACTGATTTGAAATATTTTTGTGTTTTAGAAATAACTGATCCCACATTTTTCCTTAAGTTAGTTCATACCCTAAAGTTGTTAGGCTTGTTTTGCAGAAATTAAAGGAAAACAAATTCTTCATACACTTCATTAAGGGTTGACAGCGTCTGGAGACCTAGCGTTGCTCGGCGTAATTAATATATAAACGTCTATTTAAAATACCACAGTATGTATTTTTTTAAATAGTCGAACAGTTTGTCAGTTTAATCAAGAATTAAAAAAATAATTACAGAACGGATACCTTTATTCAAACAATAATTTCATACCTTTTCCCTACTTAATACTACATTTACAGACAAAATAAATAGAATAATTTTGCTGCTATTTACAGTTACTGTATTATTTTTTAGTAAAAATAATAACTACAGCATTTGCATAACATAAAACCTGTTAAATTACACTATGAGAATTTGTAACACGATTAATTATAACAATAGCAGAATAACATTTTATTTTAACCCTAGAACAGACGCGATCACGTCGCATTTGCAAATTAAGCACTGTAACAAGTAGTATAAAGTGGCACCCGTCGTCAATTTAGTGAACTTCTTAGACGATTCGTCATTGTGAGAGGTGCTGCTACCTGGGAGTTGGGACTTGGACTATCTCAAGGAATATGTTCCATCACCATTACAGTATGTTTTATACACAATCAAGCGATTTCTCCGTCGTTGGTTCTTGGTACTTGGTGTAGTAGTTCAAGATGCTAGCAGACGAGCGAAACTTTTTTACCCAACGGAAGTACGCGGGTCCCCCGCCACGAGCATTGGGATTCATTTGGCATGCAACTGTGTGTATCGTAGTGGGAGGGGTTCATCTTCAATAAACAGTGAGTGACGTGACCGGCTCGGGTGGATGTTGACGGCATTTGTAGACTTAATATTTTATGATTTCCAGTTATTTAGACCTTTATAAATATAGTAATTTTTAACCTTTATCGACCTGTAGATATAAAAATATTCTTTATTCTCCGAATGTAAATTTCGCTACTTAGTGTAGCATCATCACAGGGTAAAATCTTGAGTGTAAATTGGAGGCTTAGTTGGGATTGCAGTGGATACCTGTTTTACTTCTTTTGCCATTGTGTGGTTAAGGTGCGGGACATTTTTTGTATTTTTTGTTTATTCTGGTTATTTTAAGAAGATCTTTATAATAATTACATCATTCAGTTAAGGATAAAATACGTAGCGGTTCTAGGGTTTTAAGGATCATGCAAATGAACATTCAACACTACGGACAAAAAGAATCGTTCAAGCCTTAAGGTTGTGCCTGTGCATTTTTGTAGGAAATGTCTCATATTTTTATAGGGAATACTTCAAGGATCATGGATTATCTCTCGTGTACGATGAGTGATTGTCATTGAACATATCGTTAATGTAGGTGTGTTGTGTTACAGGATGGTGGACTAATGGTCGCGGCGTGTGATGGGCAACTCGGGCTCTCAGGCGGGGGGAGGAGGGGGAGGGGTGGACAACCGCCGGGGGTGGGCCCACTCTTACCCCCGCCCCGCCCACAAGGTAACTATAGTCACACGTTAACCCAGCTCTCAGATCTCTGACTTCTGTGTCCTTTAGCTATCCAGTGTGAAGGGCTAACTGTACCAGTCTGACTAGAATTCGTGGGGAGATGTGCCTCACCTTAATTTCCACCTGGAAGTGCCCTGGAGGGGATACTACTTGAAATGTTATTTACTGATACTGAACTAGCATTTGTACCTTCAAATGAAATGTTGCAGGCTTCGTGGTAGACCAAGGCACACACACAAGCCCCTTAGCCACCACCCTACTAGATAGCTCTCAACTTTTGCAACAATTGGAAATATTTACTCAATTGTCCAACAGGGCTGTTGAGTTGAAGTATGAATACTCTTACAATGTGTTCTTTGGACTACATTGGTTTGAGGGCTCTTTTTGCTTCTCTGAGAACTAGGCAGTCTATATCCTACCTTTCCAACTCTTATGAAGCTTTGTTGTCCGTTGGTTTTACAGTTCTGTAGGAACACATGTCTGGCCGACTTTTTTTATTTGGGGCCTCTTAAAACTATTCAATGTCTGACATCAACAACTAACTATTCAAACTATTCAAATCTACTTCCAATTAATTTTATCATATTACTTGGTGTTTTGTCATATAAATGTTTACATTCTTCCATTTCTGAATTGAACATGGTCCTTTTGGGAGGATTTCAAGATATGGAGGTACACCAAAGTAAGTGAGTTTCTTTTAGGACAGTAAATACCTATTACTCTATCTGATGGGGTAGGATTTATCCTAATAAGATTAGTAGTAATAGTAATTATATAATTTATTGCAATAGACGATACAAACATTGCGTCCAATGCTTAGTAGAAGTTATCAAGCTACAATCAGATATTTTTTGAACAGAGAAGATTTCTGATTTGTAAGCGTTATAGCTGATACAGCATATAATTACTCTGTGCTGCTAGCATCGCACCATGATGTGCTGTGATGTTTTGCTGCAGGTGCTGCCTGAGAGGGTGCCGGGTCAGCGACTGAGGCTGACTCACAACGGGAACATCCTACACAGCGGCGGAACCCTGACCGGCCGAAAACATGCCAACCAGGTAAATCTGGCACAGTGTGCACACATTGTTACTTTACAACAACAGTCTTGGTAACAGTTTGTGAGATGTAGAATACGGTACTTATTGAAAAGTATTGTATATTGACATGGATATGTCTTAGCTTTGGATGGTATTGGCAATCCGTCAGACCAAAGTTTGAAACGGAAGTGAAGTGACGTCATATGGTTATAGAGGGCCTGAAAACATTCCCTTTAGACATATCCATGATCTAAGCTTCTCCCCAAAGGGAAGTAAATACATTTTTATATTCTAATATTCTCATCCTCAGAAGCATTATTTAAGGTTTTAAGGGGATAGTCCCAACATCGGTCATTACTTTTGCTACCTCTAGCTTGATAGGTAATCAAGTAATAACCAAACTACAGATGGAAACTGGAATGGTTTTGGTAATTGAATTATTGATTGTTCTGTGTTTCATTTGACTTATTTTCTAAAATTCTTTAAATTAGTTCTACCCTCCATTTTACACGATAAATGAGGACCATTAAGTATTAAATGTTTGATTTTAAATTTTACTTTCTCTCCTTATACATAGTATGGAGATAGTATTTTTTGTCAACATTTTCAAATTTGAGTTGAGAGCGGATAAATCCGTTTTGAGGATCCTTGAATCTAAAAAAGTGATTTTGGGATGATGTCTTTCTTATCAGTCATTCTGTGTACAGATCCCGAGACCACACTAATTAGACACAGGTGCCCTTTGACTTCATCTCAAGACCATTATTTTAATTTTTTTTTAATTTTAGATTTTTAAGGGTTGTTTACACCTAAAACACTTAAAAAATGTAAAAAATACAAATTTATCAACATTGTAAGGTTATAGTATGCTAAAACCCACATACAATTTTTGATATAACAGGGAGGGTGAGTGAGTTGGGTATCCCACTTTGGAAGTATGTGTCAGTTACCTGAAATTGTTTATTATAATAATTATACAGTACTATATAATATGTTAAATGCTTTTCTTATCAAACAACAAATAAATGGATCATCTTCAGTAATATATATTTTCAGCCAAATCATAACAGAGTGAAAAAATAGTAGTGGTTTCTACAAGGAATTCTTGCAGTAGGCCTATCATATTTTCAAGCTAATTTTTACTATACTATAAACATTACAATTCCTCATTCATGTGTTTGAGAGGATGATCTTGTGGCATACATGGTCTGTTGCAGAGGTTGGTATGCCTGCAGTTCAGCCAACTTTCACTTCTCAGCTGTTCGTTAACATTACATCAGCTGATTATTGAAGCACTCCTGTGCTCAGAATACCATTAACTCCCTGACTTTACATAACCACATATCACAGTTCTGCTACACTGCACAACTTCCCTTCTTTCTTAATAATTCCACTAATTTAAATTTTGCAAGGTTTTCCTAGACCTCTTGCAATGTTTTTGACAATGTTGCCTGACTTTTCAAAAATGTTTTTTTCTATAAGTCAATGCTAGCAGTAATGGGACACTAAATTACTCAAAACTGAAATTAACAAATTATATCCAGTTAAATTATTTATCCTTAATAAGGTTTTATCATTTTGATTATAGTCGTTACTTTTTGTCTGAATTCTCCTTGATAATGTTCCAAATGTTTGCAATTATTGAACAAATAACCTTAATAACCCTTTGGTGAATTCTTTACTAGATGGATTTTAAAATTTGAAATGGATATATCTTAGCTCTGGGGGGGGACGTTGGCGATTTGTAAGATGGAAAATATGTAACAGGTTTCTATAGAATCTACCAGAGCTATTGTATTGAATTTTTAGTATAAAATAATAAGAACAGCTGTTTAGATGAAGTGAAAACATTACCTTTAGACATATCCATGATCTAACGTATTTCCCACAGGGAAGTAAATACAAACATTTTTTATAGCAGTGTTATCCATCACAATTTCCAGATCCAATGCATATTCCCCTACTGATAGAATTTTTTTTTCACTTAGACACTTGTGGTTCTGTACAATGTCATCATGACTACCAATTTAAAATTATACTAATCGATATAGCTACTTGTGGTTCTGTACAATGTCATCATGACTACCAATTTAAAATTATACTAATCGATATAGCTGTTATTACTTGTAAAGATAGGATTTTGATTAAGGTACATTTTAGGTATTAGGTATATAATAGATTAGGTATTATATGGTTATTAAATTAAAAATTTAGTATGTGTGTATGTGAAAAAGTTTTCATGTGCAAACACATGTAAATATGTTTAAAATAAATATTTTAAATAAATAGTTCAGTGAACTCCTGATTATCCGCGGAATTGAGTGGCACGGAGAGTGAAAATTGCAGATAATCCGCAGAGGTAATGAAAACTGGCCAAACAGTATTTTTAACTGTAAAAAATCAATTTATTTACTGTAAAACATAAACTAAACTAAAACAAACATAAACAATATATACAAACATAAACTAAAACATAAAGTGGTGTTAAACAAAGCTTAATGTTTTAGTGCGATTCATATTTCACTTAATAATCAACCTACAAATTTTACTTTCGTTTTTTATCCAAGAAATTGATTCTAGCCGTGTGTAATCGTCAAAGCATCCTTCTGCTTTCCCACTAATTTAAATCGGCAAAACCTTCTAATAAGCTAATAATAAGTTTCTAATAAGCCTAGTATATTTTTGTAATTTGATATATGGTTATCATATGTAAAAATTCTGTACTAATAAAAGAATAATCACTTCTATTTATGATCCGTATGTTAGATATGAGGTAACAAAACATGTTCATATCAGGTGCGACCACGCAGCTCCAGCCAGGGCAGCCAGTACGAGCCAACCAAGGTGCTTTACGGCAGCGAGCCAGACCTGAGGTTCACAGGAAGAGACTTCCAGAGCTATGAGAACCACAGCCCAGCCAAGATGCGCATCTCACGGTCACGCAAGAAGTACAAGGCTCCTCCCACACCTCACCAGAGCAATGGGGTGAGAAAACTTGGTGAACTCTAAATGTATAGTAGACCCTCTGCCCGGTCCCTCTGCTCAGGACCGGGCAAAGGACGGATAACCTAAAAGTTCATCACTTACATATTATACGCATTCGCCTTTATCCAGACATTGCACTGCATTAAGTTTTTGCTCCATAGTAAGAACATGTGAAATTTGTGCATTACTGATGTCATTTACACTAAAACACTCAAAATACCTCGATAAGTACTGTCACGGCACTGTACTTCCACGGCTCATGCGCACAAAGTCAAACGAACTACACTTTACCACGGACTAGCGACGAAGTAGCGATAAACTGACAATATTTGACCAAAAATCACATGATGAATTACCCAAGAATTCACCAAAAAAGACAGCGGAAAGGATACATCTTTTGGTTATAGTAAATCGATAAGCGTGTGACTGGAAGTCTCGAGATTCCTTGAAAAGGGCAATTGAACCATGCCTTATTGAAATTCAGTGCGGATAAACCGATCTCGGTCTTTAATGTCGGCGAGGCGAGAGCAAGTTTTTGTGATTTTGGCGAACTCCCATAGGGAAGAAGCTATTACCACAGGTCTCATGGCAAGTTCTAAGCCCATGACCATGTTACTTTTGCATTTTAAGGGTGCCTAGAAACAAAAAAAATTCGTTAAAAATTATATACCGGTATAGGATATATCTGAAATACACCAAAAAAAACTATAACTGGGATATTGTTCCTCAGGACAAAAAACAAACAAAAAATGTCCTGTGAACATAAAGCCCATCACCCTC
Organism: Nephotettix cincticeps; assembly: GCA_023375725.1. Classification (NCBI taxonomy): domain Eukaryota; kingdom Metazoa; phylum Arthropoda; class Insecta; order Hemiptera; family Cicadellidae; genus Nephotettix; species Nephotettix cincticeps. Next base: position 121,752,032 of record CM041786.1, on the reverse strand, counting down.
CGTTTTCCGTCTGTCGGTGTGTATGTTTTTTTACATAACTTGCTAGAACCACTTAAAGTACGACTTAAGAACCACTTCAAACTTGGTACGTGTTTGAGTTACTAATAGGACCTATTTTTGTACACAGTATCAACATTCTACTTTGTACCATTTCAAAATGGCGCACATTTCAATTTTTCAAAGCTCTATAACTAAAAAACCATAGGATTTACAAAAATACTGAAGCAGACCTGCGTATTAGCGAATTTCCAAATCAATACATAATAATAAAATATATGATTAGGATCATTATTGTCAAATATGAGTATTCTTCACTTTTAGATTAACAAGGAAATATGCTGACTGTATAACGCTAAAAGTATTTTTTCTAGCATAAACAATTAATTTTTGACATTTATATAAATTTTATCAACATCTGTCATAAATAAGGAGTTTGCTTAACCTCTATTTTTATATGGAAAAGAGTATATACAGGTTTTGCTGCCAAATAAACACATAAACTATGATTTTTAAGCGTAAATGGATAGACCTACACATGAAGCTAAATATCAAGTTTATAAAATATTGATTAATATGGGAAATATTATTACTATCCTAAAGATTAACAAGCCAACCACAATTACTGTGTAGATTTTTAATATCTCGGTAACCTGGAAAAAAAAATTTTAAGGAACTTAATTGAGTAGTTTTTTAAGCTGATTCTAATGGAGAAATATAAAATTAGAACATTTTAAAAATTACATGTGAAAAACGCAAAAAACCCCATTTTGGGGTACAAAACCCCCCCAAACTACCCGTTCCCATTGACCGATATGTCTGGTTTACGAACTCGTCCGAGCACTTGTAAAATACACGTACTACCAAATTTGGTCTTGATTGGACCATTTTTCGAGAGTTTAATGTTAGACACAAATATTATATTTTACAATATATATTTCTAACTATTGTTGGACCTCAAAACGCATACATTTTTCAAGTCTACAAAACTAAAAAACCATAGGATTTACAAAAAAGAAGCTGAAGACAAAAAAGTTGCAATATTCAATTTCCTTTTAAAAAAATTAAAAATTTTAATAGGGTCATAATACAAATAACGGAGATACTTCATTTTTAGTAAAGTTACTACTGTACTTACTTGCAAAGTTGTTAAAGCCCAAATTAACAGTTTTAACTTAAGAAAAACATATTTTTCTTTGTTATTTGTGTTATTATACCTTATTTAAATTTTTAATTTTCTTGAGGGCAATTAAAAGTGGCAACTTTTTTGTCTTCAGTGTCTTTTTTGTAAATCCCATGGTTTTTGAGTTATTGAACTTAAGTTTATCTAAATAGCATTTAATAATTTATTGTTTCAAAAATAATCATCCCATTTCTGAAAATAAAAACAGGAGAGATAAAGCTAAATTATTGTTCGAATTGTAGGGACGCCCCCCTACAGTAATACCAAGCTTTTTTTGAGTGGGTTTTGTTTGGTGATTTTACCTTACACTTCATACCAAGTTTCATGGAAAACGGTTGGTAAATAAGGAAGAAATTTATTTTTTAATATTTCCACAAGAATAACATTGGGCACTCTCAGACAACGTACTGTGATTATCATGCACAATAAAATTAAATTCCCTGGAACCATTAGTCTTAGACAAATAATTCAAAATACTAATTTATTTAGTTTTTTAAAGCAAGTTTTAATGGTGAAAGTCAAATTATACTTTACATTAAAAGTTTTTGCTCAAAGTTGATTTTTTCAACATTTAAAAGCTCATAACTATTGAACCGTCATTTTTACTGTAATGTGGTTGGTATCATGTTATTTAGTACTCTGTACACTATAAACTTCAAATTTTAATCAAAATCGTTAGAGCCATTTTTGAGAAATTTGGATTTTTCATGTTTTTTAGGGGTGAACTACCCTTAAAAATAAACATTAAAAAACGAATAAAGCGCCTAGAGATATGGTGAATATATAAATGCATGCCAAATTTCCTCTAAATCTGACCAACGGGCTAGGCTGTGGCACTGTACACTCTAGACATATACACACATTCAGATAGACGGACCACGTCGAAACCCACTTTATTGGATTCAGGGGACCCCAAAACAGATATAGCCATTCCCAACAAATATTCGAAAATTTTGACAAAAAGAATACTTTCTCCATATATTATGTATAAGGGGAGAAAGTAAAATGATCCGATCGAGACCAAGTTTGGTAGAGATGTGTTCATTTACTCAGATGAGTTAGTAATCCAGACATATCGGTAAACCGGATCAGGTAGTTAAGGAGGTTTTGTGCCCTGAAAAATTTTTTTTGTGTTTTTCATATGTAATTAAAAAAATTTTACCTTTCACCATTAGAATAAGCCAAAAAACTGCACAATTTAGTACTTTAGTTTTGCTTTATCTCCAATAGTTACCGGTACCAAGATATTAAAAACTCCAAAAAAACACAGTTAGTTGTATTTTGGGACTCCAATGTTAATTTTAAGGAGGATGAGGAAAATTAATATTTCACTTTAATCTAACTCGGTAAAAATAAAAATAAATTATGGTAAACATACCTAATTTCAGTGTTCCTCTCCCTGTACTAAAATTAGATATTTTGCTTCCACTTGTATGTTTTTCTATTAAAAAACCAGCTGATTTATATGTCAGATTCATAAAATTGTTCAACAATTAAATGCAAACACATTGGAGATTAGATGGTTTGGATAGAAAAAGAAACATGGAATTCTCAAAAAAATACTTATTGAAGTACGGTTGGGAAGAAGGCAAAGGACTTGGTAAAATGGAAAATGGCATTAAGAGTGCAATTAAGGCAAAGTTAAAGTTTGATAGAGCTGGTATGGGCTATGAACCAAGCTTTGAATTTAGAGAAAGCTGGTGGATAAACGCTTATAATGATGCTCTTGAAAATGTGAATGTCAAAAAAGTGAATAAAAAATATCATGGAATGCTTGGAAATGATTCAAAAGAGAAATTTCAAAGGCAGGAGATTTCGGATGAATTATTCAAAGACCTGTTCATTGCTTGTGGTGGAAGAACTGTCCATAAAGGAGCAAGGCAAGGTATTACACTAAAGGGTAAACTTGAGAGGCTAGAGCAGCAAGATCTGCAGTTTCTGCTCAAGAAGAAGAGGTTAAAATCTTGAACAGCAATCAAATTTTTAAAGTGCTAATTAGGGAACCTATTAAATAAATAGAGAATGGTAAAATGTCAAATTTTAACCACAAATCAGTCTTTAATAATGTTTAATCTATTCATTGTATGGATTTTAATTAATGATTATGATAATTATCAAAGAAATTAAAACTAATTCTGGATAGAATCAGAGTATTTTATTTGTAAAATTTGTTAGACTTTACTTAATGTCTGGAGTATAATATCTTAATCATTATAGACCAATGTGATAACTTATCACTACTGTTGTATTTGTAATTTGATAAGTCGTTCTCCTTATTGGAAAAAGTCATTTTATAGCACTACTTAAGAAATTATAAATTCCCTGTGGTTTTCTATAGTGAACCAACTGTAGTGGCTATCTGGTTTGTATGTACCGTAATGATGTATACAATCATGCCTGATAGATACACAAGTTACAAATCTAATGCTTTAAGTGCCATTGTGTGGGTGAAATCACAATTCCCAATAAAAATATCCTATTAGAAAAAAATTGAATTAGATCTACTTAATTTTTATATTTTAATTTCAGATTCAGTATGTAGATATAAAGGTTTATTTTGTAATAGATTGCTTTTTGACTTCTTGGAATGAGTCATCAGTGTGCGGTCGAGTTTCTCATGGCAAAAAATTGACAGGATTGTACGATTTTGTTTACTTCCGGTCTAAATATAAATAAATAACATCACGAAAATCAGTTCAGTTTACAATTGTATTTGATATAAATTTTCAGTGAAGCGAGAAATGGCAACGGTGGTTTGGGAATTTTGACTCATGCGGATGGGAGGGCAGCACTGGAACTGGCAAAAAAGTTGCCAGTAGCTCTACGTGCAGTTAGTTGCAGTTAGTTGCTCTACGTCGAGCAACAGATCAGCTGAGGTTGTTATGTTTATGAAGATGTTTATGGCATGATTAAGCTTTCAAGAAAACTGTTTAGGCGAAAAAGCAGAAGAAACTAATAGATTTCTAATATGTTCATATTTTCAGTATTGCAAAGCCAAGTTTTTTATTCTTCTTAGGTTACAGTAAAAAATGTGTTTGAGATAATCGTGTTAGTATAAAGTGAGAGGTCTATTTTTTCATACTGTAAAATAAATTTGTAAAGGTTCAATTTGCGGTGCTTTAAAATATTTCATGTTCATTCCAATTTATGGTGACACATTTAATTTATCAGCGTCACAAAAAACTACGATTCAGTGAGTTGGAAACAAAACCTTGTAATGTTTGAGAAAGTATGCTTTGAAATCGTCTTAAAATGTGATTCATGTAGATGCTGTACTACAAAATTACAACCTGTTAATACAGGTTGTAATTTTTATATTTATAAACCACCAGATTGTTCGGAATTTTTTTAATCCGGACCGGGATCCGGTCCCAATGTGCCCGGATTAGAGGGAGTCGACTGTAGTGAAAGTCTTGCACAGATGTTTTGTCTGCCGGCGAGAGTTTTTTACATTTTAAGAGCGTGTTACTTATTTTCATTCAGTTTAAAAGCACAAAATGTAAAACGTAAAATCAACGTAAATACGCTCTTACAGATGTGAGTTGTCTGAATACCTAAACTGAGACTAATTTAGTGCCTTATCTGTAACATATAGTTTTTAAACCCCGGGCCTGGGGGGGTCTAACCAGTATAAAACTAAAGCATTAGGGTACTTAAGTGTAAAGGCATTAAATTATGCGAGGAAGTAAAGACTTTTTTATTCAATTACTGATCTCCCTTTACTAGTCTTTCATATTTTAAAGAGTCCACCATGAACTATTTTTGACAAATTTAAATACCGATGGATTGCAGATGGACAGCTCATCCCCAGACTCTTACCAACACTGGGAGATGACCAATGGAGGCGGGGAGGTGGTGCCCCCAGTGAGGCGGCTGCGGCTATTCAAGACCAAGGCAGAAAGCAGCAAACGAAGGGGAGGTGGTGCGGAACCTCAGCCACTGCCCCCGCCGGGCCCTCTGCAGCGGAGCCTGTCCTCCCCACAGTTTCAAATCATCAGTCCGGTGGGTGAAATAAAAAAAATCAAATTGGTTAATTTTTCTCAAAAGTAGTTGTTGAATTAAAGTACTTTTGTTATGGTAATATTTCATAAATAATTCATCATTTAGGGCCTATATTAACTTCCATAATCATGAATTAACTAACACAAGCCGTGATTTCTTGTGGAAGGATTTTCTTCCTAAGTAAATGTAGATTTTGATTGTAACTGTAGTAATCCTACATGTTTTTAAAAAGTCAAATTTTCGTCAATATTTATTTTAATTTTTTTGTTTATGTTGTTGCCCTTAGCAAGATTCATATAGTTTTGATTTGCCCTTCTAAAACAACTCTTTTTCTGTTTTATTTTAGTGATTAAATTATTTTATTCTCTAAATAATTTGATTTGTTAGACTTAATTATTTCTAAAATAACAATACAGTAGAATCTCCCATATCCAACCATGACGGGAGGACCGGACCATGGTCGGAATGGCCAAAAAGTCGTTTATCGGGAGGAGATTAGATTAAATTATATTGGAGCAAATTAAACACGTTCCCTAGGAAGAAAAATAGCTATGCATCATTGTAATAAACCTTAAAGTACCTATATTACACCTATTAAAACATGAAGGCACGTATAATAACTGCAAATGATATTTATACGTAATCGAAGAATAAGTCTTACGTTTTGTCACGCTCGGCAACAACGGGAGTGTGAGAAACATGGATAAACGGACAGACGGAACGGTCGGTTAACGGGAGCAGTCGGATATGAATATTAATGAATATTACGGTCGTCTGTTAAAATTAAATGGGAACTTTAGGTTTTTAATTAGATTATGAAACTAGAGTTTTTATGAATATTCAATTTTTATGTTAAGTAAGTTATTACGTTTTCTCTTAAAAATGTTTTAACATGTAATTGGATCTACCATTATGTTGAATCTAACAGTATAAGTAATTTTTCTTTTACGACTAATATTTTGCGGAGGAAACATTAGGAATGTCACTGTGCCACCGATTCTACAAGGTCATGGAGAAGTCTAAGGGCACATAGTCATTTAGATGACAAACCTTTCCATCTTGTGCATCTGGGGAATGTTACATTCAGTCTAGCCACGGGACCGAGTATGTCGCTGTTCATTTTAGATTGAATCTCACTACATGACTGATTTTAAAAAGTTGTATTTATACTGTTACTTACAGTGTATTATGCGTGTTTACTGTGTGATGATTGGAGTGTTTGACTGTAGTATTATATATTGTAAAGAAATAAGAAATGCTATATAAAAAATACCGGTTTAAAAAAAGATTTATTATAACTCAAAATAAGATTTTAAAGACAGTTATAAAAGACTTTTGAAATTTTTATGTTGAAGGTAACATACAATCGATGACATAACTCCATTTTGCACTACCAATGACGGGTTAAATAAAACAGTTATTGTGGTTTAGCCTCATTTAACTTTTATCCCTGTAGGCCGAGCTGTTGGAGGCTGCAGAGAAGCTGAGACCGGTGAGAGAACCGCCTGTTGGGAAGGCAGCGGACAGTCCTCCACTTGCCCTTCGAGCTCGAGAAAACTATAAAAAACCAACACATAACAACGACACCAAAGCCAACAACCTTCAACGAACACCCAAGGTATTACATTTTCTCCGTCTTATGGTTTTAGAAACCAAAATATTTAAGGGAAATGCTCCTATTGCAACAGACTACTGAGTGATAACTCTTTAAAGGGTTAAGTAAATCTTAAAACTATAATCTATAGGTCTAATAAAACTATCATATTCTTTAAAGTTTATATAAATATTATGTAATAATTTATAGCTACCAAAATAACAATAAAATTTCTGAAAATAGCAAGAGAAAAAATGTTAAATTAATTGTTGTAATTTTAAGGGGAACCCTCTCCTCCCCCGTAATACCAAGGTTCATGGAAAAAGATTAGGAAACAAGGAAGAAATTGATCTTTTAATATTCTGTGTAGGAATAACATTGGGCGATCTCAGACAACATACTGCGTTTATCATGGACAGTAAATTTCACTTTTCCCTGGAACCGTTAGTCGTAGACAAATAATTCAAAATAGTATTGTATTTAGTTTTTTAAGTCGGTTTCAATGGTGGCAGTCAAAATATACTTTACCTTTAGTGTTTTTGCGTAAAAAACTATTTTTTGTATTTTAAAAACCCATAACTTTTGAAACGTAATTTTTATAGTTACCTGAATGGTGTAATATTATTTAGTACTCTATGCACTATGAACTATCAAATTTTAGTCAAAATGGTTAGAGCCGTTCCTGAGAAATTTGTATTTTTGACGATTTTTAATGGTTTTTAGGGGTTAAATGCCCTTAAAAATAAAAAAATGATGAATTGCCCGTAGATGCGGTGAATAGACACATAAACACCAAATTTCATCTAAATCGGATCAACGGTGTATGCTATGGCTCCGTACACATCCAGAACAGACACACACACACACACGGACGGACTGACATCACGTCAAAACTCACTTTTTTGGATTCAGGGGACCCCAAACCAGATATATCCACTCTTAATTCAAATTCAAAAATTTGAACGAAAACAATACTTTCTCCATATGCTATGTATAAAATAAGGGAAGAAAGTAAAAAAAAAATTAGATTGATCAGCATGCATAGTTACAATTTTTATCTTGAATCTGTAACCAAGCTCTATCACAATATTTGAAATAATAAGCAAGATATCAATTTTGACCTTTACCCCATAAAAAAACATTGGGGTTTAAAAAGGCAATTTTCTGTTTTACCGGTTTCCTTACCTCAATAACCAATTGTCATAGAGATTCAACGGATAAGAAATAAAGCTGTAATCTTGATATAAATAAAGTTTTGAAATGTTTTTCCTTGGAGTATCGATATTTTTTCAGGATGACCTCCTCCCCAGAGGCAGAAGTCGAGGGGTCCAGAGAGTGAGAGGGGATGGAGGGGGAGAGAGGAGAGGCAGAGGCGAAGGATCTCCAGCCAAAAATTCAACGCCTGAACCTCCCCCTACCCGGCGACACAACCACGAGAAACCATGGCCAGAGATGTGAGTAACAACCAACAGCCTCAACATGTAACAGCAATAAATATTCATATTCATATGCAGGGCATGTGCTGATCTCAATGAATACTTTTTAACCCTAGAAGTGGCAAGCTTTTTAATTTTAACTGTAACATAAAAATAATTACTCATATCTTCTGGAAATATTAAGTATAAACAAAAACAAGCATAAAACATGCCCTCCCTCTTATAACCACTAACCAACCACAAAAGCAAAATAGGTGTCCACTGCAATCCCAACTAAGCCTACAAATGCCGTCAACTTCCACCCAAACAGGCCATCGTTTATTTAAGGTGGGTCCCCCATTCCTCTATACCACACAAACCCTAGCAAATCCGAATGGCTAAAACGTTACACTCGTCAGTGTAGCGCTTTAGCCAATACAGCCACCGTGCTGAGGAGTAGAGAGTGCTTACTTGGCTATAAGACATGTCCTCCCGGCAGTTTAGTGAACTGTGTGAACCAGTTCGGTTGCTTGCCCCCAGAGGGCAACACTGTCACGTAGTTGACCGTGTGCCTAAAGTTCACTAAATTGACGACAGATGCCTCCACCTGCCACTTCTTATTGAATTTGTAAATGCATTGTGAATTACGACTTAACCACTTCTAGGGTTAATTCAGGGATCCTCACTTGGATATCTCAGAGAACCAATTGGTTTGTATAAAATTACCCCCAGGATCACAAGCAGTGGCGGCTCGTAATTGCTTTTGAGGAGGGTACATGTGGGGGCATTGAATAGCCCGGACAAAAAAAGAAAATATTTTGAAAATATAATACTAAAAACATGTTTCTAAGCAACTTAAAGCATATTTCTCTTTAAATGTTATGAAAATGCTCGCAAGTACGAGTGGCATCTTACAGAAAATTTAATTATAACATTAGTTTATTATTTCAATTAAAATAATATGTTGTAAATGCCTTTAACTTAGATTAGAAAATATAATATATATTCATAGAGCATTGTTTCATGAAATTTCAATAAGTTTGGTTTTGATTCATAACAGTCTGAGGGCTGCAAAATTTGTCTTAAGGGCCGGATGCAGCCCACGTGCACCGTATTGAAGATCCCTGTGTTAAGGGATCAGATCTTCTGTTCAGAGGATCAGTGTGTTAGTTGCAATATTAAGTATGCTTGTAAGATCATAAACTGACTTGTGTGATCAACTATAAGCCAATTCACACTGATTGAAACTTGGAATGGAGACAAACAGCTACCATACCAAGAGAACCCAACAAACTTTACTGTGTTAAAATAAGGCTGGAGATTGGCAGATAGGGACTTTTTCTATCCTCACCTGCTACAATGGCTTTCTCCATTGAACTCCTATCTTAAAAATTATAATTGATTTTTGTATTACTATCTTTTGATTTTTTTACTATTATGAATGCATTTTTATTACATTCAATTTCTTATATTGATTCATATCCTTCATATAGCACACCAACAACAAAACCTACAGCACCTGTGAAGACATTTTACTTTGGCATGCATGAGGATGACCTTCACAATACAAGCTCAGGAGCCGGGTCAGAGGATAATCCAGAGGTAGGTTTATGTATGGTAATAGTATTTCTATCCATAGTTTTAACCTATTCCGGATGAACAACATACAGTGCACGTCCTCCCAGATAACTGACACTAATAGCCAGATAACTGACAACGGGGTCTCGTTCCAATTTAGTCCCAAAATTATTCGTATTGCTTTTTTTGTTGGAGTTTTTAATTGAAGTATTCCTGTAAGTGCTAATGTAAACTTATACCAAAAATTATATTTAATTAAATAAATGCATTACAAATATTTCTAAGAGTTGGTAATTCAGTGTAATTAGACATTTTCTTTAATGTGAGCCACAGTTTATATTTTGTCCATATTGTGGACAATAAAGGAACTTGGGGTGTCTATCAAAGAAAAACAAAGAAAAAACTCAAGACTCCTGTACAGTATAAAAACAAAATTTAAAGAGTTCAAGAAGATTTTTATTTTTGTAGTCAGGTACAAGACCTGTACAGTAAAACTCAACCATATGCTCACATAAATAAATAATAAAAAGAACAATGTCAAGTATATTTTATATATTTTTTTATTTACATATCTGATAATGTTATTTGTGTTGAGCAGGTAGAGAGGTTTGCAGCCAGTATACAACGCAGGATCCCCTCCAACCCCACCCAGCCGGCCCCCCTCCTGCCGTCTCACAACACGGAGGGCAGTGACAGCCTCAGCAGTGATCCCATCGGCGAAGAGGTATTTAAAAACAAGAATTACATATCAAATCAAAGTATCTTTATTTGTCTCAGTATTTTATTTTTTATTTTTCAAGTAATTTTGATTTGTCAAGTAAATATATAGCACTCTTAACGAGGAACTCCTTCAGCATCCTCCTAAATTTTTTAATTTCTTGGATCTCTCTTATACTCCTTGGAATGTACTTTAAAAATTTTATATCTCAACAAAAAGTGGATTTAGTAAAAAATTCTAAACTATGTTTTAAAAATAATTTTTCATTTTTCTGTCGTGTATAAGTGGTAATCAGCACCACTTTTAAGTTTACCAATAAAATCACTCACACAACACGTGACACACTCAAGGATATATAGGCTGTGAACTGTGAAAATGTTTAAATATAAAAAAAATTGTTTTACAGAAATATCTTGTCTAAGATTCAGCATTATTCTAATTGCTTTTTTTAAAGTTTTAAAATGTTTTTCAGATTTTGAGTTGAGGTCCCTCCATGTAGTTATTTTATTAATGATAATAATTATGGTCCCAATAATACAATCATTTGGTTCATCCAAACTACCTAATGGAGAAAAAGGTTTCTGAGCTTTAATTAAAAATTAAGTAAAGTAGTCTGAGACATAACACTTTAATCTACAATAAGGTAATAATTACACAGTACTATGTACACAATATTTACTAAACAAAATAATTCACTTTTTGGAATATAAGAATTCAGTTATCGTCTTTTGATGTAAAAAATAATTCCTCTTAGCCGATGTAAAGTTGCGCTATCATCTCGTAAACATTAGTATGTGGGTGTAGCAGTAGACTGTTGTTGGGGTAGGTAGAGGTAGGCCCATGTTTAGGGCAGCTTCAGCGTCTGCTTGTGGCACCAAATCACACTCGTACTTGTTGTCGCTGCCGTTGGAACAGTCCCCTCCCTCTTGTAAGGACCTTCATTCCCTTGTCCGGCTGGTGTGTCAAAGAGTGTACACATAACATCACTGTACATTCACAGCACACTTGATTCTTGACTCTTTTTATCATCGCTTTGTCGGCAACTACTTTAATGACATATATATAGTGATAAAATTTATACTGAATTTTAAGGCAATCTAAACAGCTTAACAGACTGATTCCAATTAGTTCGGATTACTGGGACTCTGGTGTTTTTATAAATATTGATCATATTAAACATAGGTTTCAGTGATTAAATTCCAGGGCCTCAATTTTTATTCTAGTGTTTCTATTCTGTAGTAAGCCTGTGCTTATCAATAAATAGGAGTTTTTATAGCTGATGGCTATGTCTTGGTTATTGGATATTACATGTCAATGTTTTTGTTACAGAGCAGTCCGCAGATCTCTCTACAGCTACGACCTATACTTCCCCGCAAACAGCTGGAGATCCCACGGTTCTCCCCGACAGCAGCATGGAGGCTCCTGGCGGCATTGGAGTCCCCCCCGCCCAGTGATGGGGGTGAAGGTGAAGATGACCTGATCATGCCTCCCACCCCCCGCCGTGGGGATAAGAGCGGGGACAGTGGTATCAGTGGGGATGCCAGCCCTCAACATCAAGACTCCACCCACTATTCCCCTCACGTGAGGGTAAATACCTTTCTGAATTGTCATTCCTATCAAGTGATTAATTACTCACAAGTAATCCCATTTTTACACAATCTATGTACTAAATTCCGATCTTTTCAAAAACTTTAATTTGACTCATTGGCAGTATGGCTTTACTTGTTCCACTAAATAATCCTGTTTCAAACATCCTGTGATATTTATCCATCCATCTCCCTATTTAATCTCTTTTTTAAGTTCTAAGCTCATATAATTATAAATGTTGAATATAATTATTTATTACTTTGCTACATAGAAAATCTAATTGTAAATTCATTTCAACCATGTAAACACTTTAATGTATAATTATTATGTAATAAATTTAAAACTTATATGTTTCGGAATCGGTAGGCGGCATGGACGCCCCAACAAGACCTGGAAGAGACCAGTTCGGATGGAGGGCTGGAGTCGGCTCCCCTCTCCCCCGAGAGTCTCCCCCTCGCCAAGTTCTCCCCTCGCTTCTCACTCTCTCTCCCAAGAGATGACCGGCTGGCTGTCTACACTCAGTCTGACAAGGTACTGTATTTAACTCAGGAGTGTCTCAATATTAGAGATATTCATCTCATTCAGGAAACATTTGGGAACAAATTTGGTTTGGTTATAATTTTAACTTGTGTGTGTGTGTCTTTCTAGGCCCCTTGGAATTTTTTAACGTTTTGATGGGGGATGGTAATTTCGAATTAACTTAACATTTTCATTGACTTAATCTTTTCTCTAAAGTAAAATTATCATTGTATATTGTTAATGCGCTTGTAGGTCATCAATAAATCAACCCATTAAGGTCCAATTATTTTTTAAATCAAATATTTTGAGAAAATCAGTTCTGTACAATGAGCAAGCTTTATTATTGCTTTATATAACATAGCAATAATACTATGAAGATCTCAAAAATTTAGTTTGAACGTTATTACACATGTTTTTTCTTCGTTTTACTGAACCAGGTCTGTGACACATTTAACTAATAAAGCAAATCTAACTAAACAAGCTTAATTAATTAACTATACGAACAAAATTAATTAATGTAATGTAATTAGGCAGGCATAGTCCGTCTTTGGACCGGAATGAGTTAACATAAGCTTCAACACAGCTAAAAATAAACGAATTTACTTACATCATTGTATGTATGTATGTATGTATTGTATTATGTAATGCTAAAACAATACAGTAGAACCCCTCTAATCCAACCTTGGATGGTCCAAAACTCTGGTTAGTTCGACCATGCTTAGGCTTGTGAGCCTGTGCCAACTTTTGTAGGCTACTCATATCTTCTGTGATGTTTATCGCTATAAGCAATAACATACAATAACAGGAACAATATTTAAAATGCTGAACAAGTATCCGGTAAAGACCGCTAAATATCCAAACCTTTGGATAAACAATATGAAATAAGCTGAAATAAAATAAACATTAAAACTGAAAAATGAAAACAAAACTTTCTGTTTGAGATTATATGGTGATCACTATATCTATAGTGATGTGGGACGGCAATATTCTCAGTGGAAGGGAACTTATTATATGGGAATATTTCCTTGGCCGGGAAAGATAGCCTAAAAGTGGGAATTCATAATTTCATATTACTTTTCAGCAATTTCACACTTATTTAAAGTGTTAGAACATTAACATGAAGTTAGACCATTGTAGCCTCCGGATCACTGATTTTACTAAAAATTAAAGGTTAATTAAAAAATTAATTAAAATTAAAATTAATTATAAAATTAAACCTTTAATTTTTAGTAACATGAAGTTAATTTAGAGATATTATTCACTTACAGTCAAAATCAATGCTCCTATTCACGCTATAAATGCTTAATTTGTAATCTCATTATAGAAGCTGTGTACTTATCAATTTTGTTATCAATGTTTTTAAAATTCAAGATTGAAAGAGAGTTTTGTATTAACAGAATAGGGAATTATTTTAAGGATTAAAAATACTGTTATGTTTCATTATAAATTCCCAAAAGATTTTTTTATACCTTTTAAATAGTGAAATTTGGTGCTACCTTACTTTAACCCTCTGAGTGCCGCAGCGTCGCTCACAGCGACTCTAGGCCCTATGCATAATGTGCTGGTGTTGCTGACAGTGACTCTCTATAAATCGGTGACAACTATGTTATTATTTAATGTATTGGCTTACCTTGTACCTAGTTTTGTTTCAAAAACCATCTGCAATTATTTTGATGTTTATTTTGCCTTCTGTCTATTTTTTTTAGTTTTCGTACTCTTTGTTTTTACGGCAATGGTTTCGTCGTCGTTTGCCACGGCTGTTTTATTAGCGGTTATGTTACAAGTGTTTGTTTACAATTGTTCAAAGTTGTAAAATTGCTTGAAAAGTGTTCTTATATTAATACTCGTTTGTTATCATTGTTTTAAAGCTGTTTTTCCATTAGTAACAATAATCGTAGCATCCAAAGCATGTAAAAAAAATTCAATAAACACGGCAAAAACGTTAATCTTGACAATGTACAAAACTTTGTTCTTATATCTGTGATGTCTTAATTTCAAACAATCGTGATGTATTATACATGAATTTTACTTAAAATCTCTTGCTTTTTTTAACTATAGTAATGAAAATCATGCACAATATTGTTTTATACAATTTATTTAACTCCAAACCCAAAACGGAACAAATTTTAGTTTTAAAGTTTTAACTTTATTTTAGGTTGAGAAAAAGAAATTTTGTAGCGTAACATAGGACGTCTAAAAAGAAAATTTGACTGTCTACAATTTAAAAAAAGATTGCATTAATATGTGTAAAATTTAATTTTTTATGAATTTTCATAAAAAAAGCTGTGGCACTGCATGCGTGAGAATCATGGAAATGGCAGCAGCACTCTAAGGGTTAAAATCATAAACTCTCAGGAATTTATGAATTCTAGGAATATTTTCCTAGTTATTAATTCCTGGGAATTTTACATGACTTTATATCTATATAATTAGAATACACATGCCCTCCATAATTCCTGTCTGCCATGTTATCATTTTATGACATTGGATAACTCTTACTAAGAATCATTAATATACCAATTACATATATCCATGGTATATTTTATAACTCTTCATTGACTTAATAAATTTTTTGGTTTTATTGCTGCTACAAACAAATTGAATCATTTAGGATTAGAAAATTACACTTGAAGAATTACAAATTTGAATTAGAAATTTCATGCATTTACTAGCTTGTACCCATACTATTTTTCTCAATTACTCTACCAAATACTCCATACCATTAAAAAATAAGTTCCTACCTAATTTCCACCCAATTGTTGTGCAGGCTAAGGAAGACGACAGTTTCCAGAGCTTGAAGAAGCTGAAACGATCAATGTCTGGTGCACTGGCACTTGGCCGGTGCGGCACCAGGGAGAATGGTGTCAGCAGTCTGCCCCTGGACAACAACTGGGTACTCAGCAGAAGTGTGCCCAACTCTCTCAACACTAGCCTGCAGAGGTGGAGCTCCTCCAGTCCCTCCTCCCCTGACCAGGTAACCTCAGGTCCTCAGCTTCGATTCATAAAGTATATCTGTTGATTATTGCTTAAAAATTTATTGTTGATGATGATAGTTTCTTAAAAAAATTAAACTGGAAATTTTACATCAGAGAAAAACACGAATTAGACAAAGTTTTGAATCTGGAATTTGATCCTGTGCTCTGGTGAGCAGAAACCTTGAAAATAATAAAATTGGAGACAAACAATGGAGGCAAAATCAGTGTAAGGCTTTCAGCCAAGATGTATCTAGCACAAAATAGTTAAACTTAGAACACAAAAGAAATCAAAATTTAATTCAGGGGCAAAATTGTGGTTTTTATCCCACCTTAAACTGTAGGTTCCTTCCTTAGATGCTATTGGCTGTTGGTCTATTAATTAACAGTCCTATCTAAGTAACATGTAAGCCTTATTCAGTAACAAGACTACAAGATAGCGCTACAATTATTTTGCACTCATTTCTCATTCATACTTAGCTTAAAATACTTACCTGAGTTGGTCATCATTTCAGAAAGGTAATATAATACAATAGAACATTGTACACAAAACACTTCACAAAGCACAACTGCACAGCCCTAAAGCCTTGTCCACACTTCTAGAAGACTTGGCTCATGGAAATATTGTCGGCTGGCTGTCCCTCCGGTATTTTCTCTTGTATCCAGCAATGTCTTGCAGCTAGTCTGCCAACTGTATACCGACCGGTCGCGTTTTAACAGTTGGGCAACAAATAGGTGTGGTTCCGGAGACAAAAACACTGTTGTCTATTTCTCAAACAAACGGGGAAAACAGAGACAAGATACAAGTTTGTTCTGTCAAATCTGCATGTGTGGACGTGGCTGTAGACAAGAGACAGGATAAAATCCGTTACTGCTCTGCCTAGTTCACATTCAGTTCACAATGAGGATACACGTCACGTGCATCACTATTGATTAGAGATTTGATTTAAGTTGAGATTTTTGGCCTAATGAATTTAAGAGAATTTCAAAATCTGTAGTCACCATTCTTGTCAAGTTCCAAAAACTTGCACCATCTTCTAATCAGTGATCACTTAGTAAATTAAGGCCATGATAGGAATGTTCTTCCAGCAGCCACATGACTAAGCGCATAGAAGTTAAAACCATGTCCTTTTTGGCCACCATGTCGTCAAACACTGGCTATCTAGTATGGATGCAAAACAAGTCGTAAACTTGAAACAAAAACTTCTTATGCAGACAGTCAGTCGATTGTCTGCATATACAGTCTGAAAGGTGTATAAGGCTTCAAGCTTAAATTTGATTCACTATCCGTTTAGTGTTAAAAAATATGTTACTTATGATACAGTATGCTGTGTTGTTGAGTTTCAAGATTAACATAGTAGATTAATCTTTTTATTTCTTTTAATGACTCCTGGTTGACAACTTTGATTGAGTAATCAATACTTGGTGTCATCAAGTGAGATATAAGACAGGAGGCTAGGTTAATGCCTTAGTATCAATTATGAATTCTTGAGATGGCGACCTAATCTTTCAGGGTAATTTAACCTGAATATGAGTGAAGGATGAATGTTATAATTTTGGTAATATTATGTATAGAATAGAAGTACATAACATTTTTTGGTTGTGGATTCATTACATCACAGTTCTGCATAAATTAAATAGAAAGAAAGAAACTCAAGAATAAAAATACCCCCGTAGCAGCAGACCTGCGTACTCAGCGAATTTCCAAATCAATAATATAATAATAATATATGTTTTATAAAAGTCTGCCCATAAACATGAGAATTATTTGCCTATTCTCCATAAGATTAACATGAGAAAGAGTGTGCAGGTTAGCTGCTGTGAGGAACACTAAAAGTAGTCATTTATACCATAAATAAGTTTTATCTTAACATTTATACCAACTTTCATCAACATCTGTCCATAAATAAAGGAGTTTGCCTATTCCCTATATGATTAATATGGGAAAAGACTATGCAGGTTTGCTGCCATGATAAACACATAAACTATGATTTTTAAGCATAAATGGATATATCTCAACCATATGAAGCTAAATATCAAGTTTTATCCAAAAATATTGATTAATATGGGAAATATTAATTTTTCTCTATCCTTCATAAGATTAACATTGGAGCCCCACAATACAACATACTGTGTTTAGATTTTTTAATATCTCGGTAACCGTTGGAGATAGAGAAAAACTTTAAGGAACTTAATTGTGTAGTTTTTTAAGTTGATTCCAATGGTGAAATATAAAATTAAAAATATTTTAAAATTACATGTGAAAAACGCAAAAAACCCCATTATGGGGTACAAAACCCCCCCAAACTACCCGTTCCCATTGACCGATATGTCTGGTTTACAAACTCGTCCGAGCATTTGTAGGAATACACGTCTCTACCAAATTTGGTCTTGATCGGACCATTTTTACGAGAGTTATCGTGTTATCAGACACATATATAAATATACATATATATATAAATTTTAACGACTATTGTTTTTGGACTCTGGGCACCTAAAGAAGAAAAAATAACATGGTCCCGGGCTTAAGTCTTACCATGAGACCTGCGGTAATAGCTTCTTCCCTATGGGAAATTCGCTAAAAACAAAAGAAAATATAGAAAAAAGGCTAAGAAACTAGAAATAGTTCTATTTTCTTACTTACTTACTCACAAGGCTCCACAATGTCCACAAGGAAACACAATTGATTCTTCGCCTCATAGACTAGCCTCTATTCTGTCCTTCCATTTAGAATTTACATAATTTTTGATTTCCTATCTGTTTTTATTATGTCGATAAAATATTTTAAACTATTTACTGCTCTACTATAAATGATGCATTACAGGAAGAAGAGCTGTCCGTGGTGAAACAGCCTTCGTTCTCCTACCTCGCCACTGGAGGCCATGTCATGTACCTGCCTGAGTACTCCACTCCAAGGTCCCACAGGTCAGTGTGCTCAGTTGCAAGTGAAAATCTGTTTTATAATATCAATTCAATTGAAAGATGAAAATTTAATTTAAATTGAAAAGGAATAGATGTTTTTGACATCCAAAATGTTACTTACTTTTGTTATGGTTAGCCTCTGGTTCACAGATTAACTTAGCACATTGAGTGCTAATATAAAACTTTAGCAAACCTAAAGTGCGGCATCGAGAACAGAGCAAAAACATAAAAGCCTCAGGAAAGCAGCCTTGTTGACATCGCTCAAGGATGATATTTTCCACCCCGCGGTGTTGGAAACAGTCACGTGCGTTAGATATATCCGCCCTACGCACTCAACGTGTTAAAAAAAGGTTTAATATTTTCTGTCAAATGATCCTCTAATCTATTGAGTCTTCTACAGCTCCATTACGCTTTATTAGCACATATTCAGGTCAAACATCTTGTCCAAAAAAATTTTCCAAGGTGGTGTAGACACGTAAAACATTAAATTAAAAAGATTGTAAAATTTTACCAAACACATATATCTAAAAATAAATTTAATTTTCAAACCAAGGCATGTGTAAGACTGACAATCACTGAGTCAAGACTTCATGAAGTTTTATGTGTCTTTAAAACTAAGGTTTTTTTGCAATAAAATCATCTCAGACAGATGTTATTTTCAACCTTAAAATTTAAAACTTATACATTTAACCTTCCTTCTTTTACTTTTACTTTATCTTTATATTACTTCATATCTTTTACCGTATCTTTTACTTTTAACCCTTCTTACTCAGCAAAGTAAGAATTTCTTTTTTAAACTTATTGGATCCATTTTGGAAAAGAGCAGGCATTGTAATGCCTCACTTAATTAAATCTATGTGTTACAATAAATTTTTTTGAGTGGTTGGAAAGTGGTTAAAAGTTGAGACTCTTATGCCCTTTTCATACATCACATAGCACAATTTCGCCTGTACGGCGAAAAAAAATCATACTGCCGACATTCCAATATTGCCATGAAGAAGTGTCGCTGTGTCTGTGTGAATAGTCTCTTGCAATTTTCCACACGCCACTACTAAAAAGTTTTCCGTGTAGTTTTTTACCGTATGGACGAAATCGTGCTGTGTTAAAGGGACATAACGATTTAATTATTAATGGCTGAATCAATTCGAGTGTTCTTACTTTTTACCAATATAGAATTCAAAATTTTCTATAATATCTTTTGAAATCAGTGAGTAAGTGGTTTTGAAATAATGTACCATGGGTTAGTCAAAAACCTTTATTGTTAAGAAAAAATATGGCTGTCTGCAGAGAGAGGGAGAGGACTCCTGCGGCTCTCTCCCTGTCCAAATCTTGCGAGGACCTCAGCCAGCTGAACCCCGGGGTGTTACGGGCGTTGGAGCCCAAGGGCCGCAAGAAGTTCACCTTCCAGAGCACCATCCGGCAGATAGAAAGGCGACGGCTGGCAGAGAAACTGTCCAAGGAAGCAGAGCAGAAAGGTAGATGCCAAGATCTGTGTTGCACAACTATTTTAATAGTATTATCTTTGTTAAAACTTTTACTAATTTTAACACATTGAATCCTGGAGGCTGAAGATGTTTTATGTTGAGAATATATCTTTTTATTTTTACTTAAACCTCACAACATACTGCGACAACATATTACACATAAAAACATATTATACATATTAATACAACATAAACATATTATTTATTTTACAATTAATTGGACATTTCCTATCACTCTTGTGTGTTAAACTACACAACATTTCTCGAGGTGGAAAAACTCCTACCGTTTTCAAGTGATTACCTAATAATTAAAATTAAAATTGAATGTTCAAGTTACAGGTATTAATTATATCATGTTGTCAATAATACTATACTTACCTATCATTCACAACACAAAAAATATATTGATAAAGCAACAAATAACACAAGCTCAGAGACGGAGTGTTGTATCTATTCCGTTACAAATTTAGGTTAAATTTTATCTCACGTCTCTAACTATTATACCAATTCATATTCTATGCGGAAAAGCTTCTATTCTACCTTACACTTGTAAGAAAGGTTTTTATTAAATAAAATCTGAAAATTTTCTTAACACTTTGGAGCCGGCCTTATTTAATTCCATAGCAACAAATTTTTGGCGTATTATCGGGGTTTTGTACAGTAGAACTTGGATAATTCGAACCTCAAGGGACCAGAAAAAAATTCGAATTATCCAAAAATTCGAATTAGAAAAGTTTATGCAAGTGGTTGAAATAAACAATCAAACATCATGTTTTAACATTGTATGTTAAAAAGGTTAGGTTAATGAAGATATTATTGATTAAAAATCCTAATTTTTGTTAAATGTCAATAATGTGTTTGGAGGGATCCCGAAACTAACTATTACAAACTTTTTCAAATCCCTTCTCTACCTCCTTGATCGCCGCTATTTATTCTTGCAACGTCAGAGATTTGTAGTTTAGCTTTGACGAAGCCATCATACACACGACGTGTTAACATGAAAGCAGACGACGAATATCGGAACAAACCACCACCGATGATACACACAGATGTCAATGTTGTGATTTATGAGCAGTAGTGGACTTAAGTGAGTGGGGTGGGCGCGTTGATCTAGCTAAAAATAGTCTGAGGACAGGAAGCCCGAACGTCGTTTCCTGGAAAATCGCACACAATGACTTGTTCACTTATACACACACTATAGATTTCCGCTGTAAAAACTTCGAATTATCCAAAATATTATTCGAATTAACCAAGATATTTTAACATTGTTTTTATATAAAATTCTAGGGACCAAGACAAAACTTCGAAATAAAGAAGTTTTCGAATTACAGAAGTTCGAATTATCCAAGTTCCACTGTACTTATAACATATTCTTTAGTTAGGTTTAAGTTTAATTAGGTTTAGTTGCAAAAAAATTTATTTTTTTCGAACAATATTTCACTCGCTCGCTCAGAGCAGACAGCTGTTGCTACTATGTTGTTTTCGAGTTGTTTTTTTACAAAACGTGAGAGTTGTATTGTTACACCACTGTTATACAGTTTACAGTTTATTTTTATAGTTAGTTATTTCAGTTTTTCGTCCTTAGTCAATATGGATGACGATCCAATGAAAAGCGATACAATACGAGACGTATTGCTTAATGAGAGTATCAATAGAAATGATGACAAAACTTACAAATTACTTACACAATTTTTTACAAATAAAAAGTATTTTATTTTTCTTTCAAGCAGGTTTCTTTCTATTCTTTATGTTGCACTTGAATATGATATATCATAAAAAAGCCAATCACTGTACACACGAATCTCCATAGCTATTTTTGTTTTCATAAATTTTTCCCTATTTTTTATTTATATGTCAAAATTACAAATTTTTCATAAATAACAAGTATCTCTGTTTCTTACAAGGGGGGTTTCTATTCTTTCTTTCTTCTTTCTATTCTTCTATGTGTCCTTAAATGTTATAAGATATATCTTACAAAGGCTCATACTGTACATATGAACCTCCGTAGCTATTTTTGTTTTCATAAATTTTTCCCTAATTTTTATATATATGTCAAAATTACAATTTGTTTACAAATGGCAAGTACTTTATGTTTATTTAAAGGGAGTTTATTTCCGTTTACAAAAATATATAATTTGTATAGGTTATATTAAATTTGTTGTAACAATAATTTTTGTTTTACTACCCTGAAATCCCCACGCCCCAGTATTAAACCCTTGTTAGAGGCTCCAGGCTTCAAAGTGTTAATTTATACATGTTATTCTGTTTATAATTGAGTACATAAATTACTTAAATTTGAACTGTTTGCAGAGCGGCAGAGACTCAACGAGTTGGAGGCAATGCGTCGGGTCGAGGAAGAATTCCAGCGTAAGAGAGAGAGGGAGAAGGCAGATATCAGGCAGCAACTGCGGCTGTACAGCCTGACTCAGGGCCGTGATGCTCCGGAGGGGAAGGACGCCCTGCCACCTCCCTCCACCCAGGTCTTGAGTGAGTATAGACAGCCACGGAATGACTACAGGGACTACACTCCCCACAGGTAATCATATTCATATATTGTTCATATTCATGACACACCAACCCAACCATTATGAGTGGTGAGTGAGTGTAATGAGTTTGATGACCTGCAGCTTTGTAGTTTTTGTTTCTAGAATAAACCGCACAAAAATGGTTTGATGAGGAGGATGCACACCTGGTTCCCCTTCACCCCCTCTTGCCCAGCAGTGTTGCCATTTTTCATTTAGCCTATCAGCTGATGTAACCATATGCTGTATAGGGCGATTTGACAACACCGAACTGACTCTCATCGGACCATTTTCGTGTATTTTACTCTAACAAGGGCCAATTCATTCAATTGCCAGGATAAATAATTAGTAGCCCAATGAGTAAAGAAAACTGTGTCCAGTATAGAACCATCACAAAATCATGTCAAGATTTTGCTCAGGATCAAACTGTTGGTCTTAAATTGTTTTTTACTTCCTCCTTAATTTTAAAGAAAAGTTTTTGGTGAAGGACCTAGGATAAGACCTATGCAAGGCTATTTTTATTTCAAGTCTCAAAATACTTACATCTGTTTCAGGATAAAAAATGCAAATCCAAAATCTATAAAGATACAACTAGGAATTAGATGCATTGCACCCTTTAAATTTGAGTTTTTTAATTACACCTAATAAGTAATGTTTAATTTATTGTTTTCATCGAGTTGCTTGTTTGTGATGTAAGCTGCACCCCCACGAAGGGCACAGATAGGCATTGCCGCTCAGCATCCTTTCATCCAGACCGACAATCTTTTGGTCTGGAATCTGCATTCAGCACAACATGGCCAAGTATTAAACATTTGCCGCTTGGCAATGCCAATTTGTGCCATTCAGCATAGTGCTTTAAGTTAATCAGTTTTCTTCCAAGTAATGGTGTCACAAAACCTTGAATATACAAATTTACTAATAAACAGTGAATGAGGAGATGAAAAGAAGGGAAAAAGTGAACCCAAAAACAGTGATGGTGGAGATTTAATTTATTGAAAATTCTGTATAAATTTAAAAATTTTTTTTAGCATTTTTACGAACCACAACTTTTTTATTTATTTTTTTTTACTTGTTTAAAATCTCAATTCCATTGCATTGTATCAAAAATATCCAACATTAACTAAGGGTTTGAACCCTATCGTGTGCCTAGCGCTTATAAACTCAGCACAGTTTATCGTCATGATACGGCTAGCGCCTATAGACGTGATCAATCATATGGCCACAATTACTTCAATGTTGCTTTTGCCTCAATGCACTCGAAAAACCAATATGGTGGCTTTGTTGGAATATTTAGTGACTGATATCTGTTGCTAGGCGACAGTGGCCAGTATTTGTCCGCCCGAGTCTATTTCTTGCACTCATTACGGCCAGCTGTTTTCACTCTCGCTACCCTTGTTTGTTGACATTTGTCAATGTATATTTATTATCGTTGTGTTTTATTAGTAAATATTATATATTATGTGAATGTTTTTAATGTGTAGGATTTATTAAATAATTATTATTAACTGAAATGGCTCATTCAGACGAAAAAAAACTTTTTAATACCTCAAAAAAATTTTTAATCATGTAATATATGTGTACATTGTGTAGCAAATTTCTGTCTTTTACTTTATTTAAGCTACCTACCTACACCATAAAAAAATTGGGAAAGTAATATTTTGATTTTTTTACACTAAATGAGCATAGATTAGAATTTTAAGGGTTGGTTTTGTTTGAAGTTTTTATAGCTATTTATGGTTTGAAGGTATCCTGAAGAGCCTGTGATTGAGGCTCCCAAGAAGTCAACGGTTCACCCACAAGTTGTTTACCAAATACCAAAGAGTACCCAGGTTTACGTGACACCTCATCTGCACTCAAACAGTGGTTCAGGTCAGTAATTTACACCATTTTTGAGGTATAAAATAATTAACAGCCAGATTCTCTGAAGGTTTTGTATCCAAACTAGTTAGGGGTTTCACTCTGAAACATTTTTTTAACCTTTTTCACCCACTTCCTTCTTCAGCATTTGTATATTTTTATGATGACATTAATCTTGAAAGAGCCATACTAAAAAAAGCTTGGCTAATTTAATGGTTTTAGTATGGTTTTATAATTTGTAAAACAAGTTACAAATTTTACATTATCAACTAAGAAAACCTTTAAGTAAATCAGTATATAAAAATGAATTGCAGCTAATTGATAACTTACTACTAGTAAATTTTAAAAATGTTAAGTAATCAACATTTTTTTAAATGTTAATTACTCTACTGTTAAAAGAGTTCTTATGTCAAAGCTTAAAATATTTTTTAAACATCAATTTAATACTAATTTCACAATTTCTATTTTTGAGAGTATTATTCCATACCAAAATACCCATAAAAAGTTTGACTAATGATGATGTGTTGGTGGCTTGCAGGTGTGGGCAGTGTAGGGGATGGTGGTGGTGTGTCCACACCCAGGTCTTCCTGCTCCGACAACTACCGGAGGGACTTTGCCCATGGAGCCCTGCCCCACTCTCTAGTCAGTTCGGACTCAGAAGTTTCACAACCCAACACCAGGCCCACGTCACGCAACGTGCACCGCAGCAGGTAAACGACACAATAACACAGAACAGAGAATTAGGAACATATAAATGTATTTTTCTAGGAAACATCCGTTTACCTTAGTTTCATTTGGCTAAAAAAAGTTCATCCCTCAAAGTAGATAAATTGTAATAATAATATTTGAATTTTTCCTGTTGCTTCTATTAATTTCTTCACTTCTGTTAGAGCAGAACCAATGCAATCTTTCCTAACTTAGTATCTTGGTTTATGCTCTTGTCAATGCTTTTACCGTAAAATGATTATGAATGTATTTAAATATATTTATTGGTTTGAGTCAGCCCAAACCAACTTCTTTGCTTAAATATTTCTTTTTAATCTTTATTATTGATTTTTCATATTATTAGATACGGTACATTGCAATTCCGCACTGCACTCAGTTTCTTTACACTTCTAGAGGAGCACACAATGTTGGGATTTAGATTTTTTGACACCAACACTATTTAATAACTTCGTACTTCTAATAACTTATTTACTAACTTTAGCTATAGCATAATAGACCCATTTATAGGTACTGTTATCGGTCCTAATATTTGATTTTTTTTTATAAAAGAAAGCCTTAAAAATTAGATTTAGTTGAAACTAACTATACTGTTTGTATTACATCTTGTATTTTTACAGACTAGTTTTTTGTAGCTATTATTTTTCATATTGTGTTTACACTACCTCTTTTTCAGTAATTATTCTTATACTTGTATATACGCGTAATTAAGAATAACAATAGCAATATTTTTATTGATTTATAACAACTACAATAATTGTTGTATCACCAATGTTACATGAACAAGAATTATAAAAAATACAAAAGATAATATAAAATTGAATACTAATAAAATAGGTACATTATTAAAAACTTAATATAGCCCCAAAAATGTCCAATACTACTACTCTAACGTAGAAATGAAATTTTATTTAATAATATATGGTCGGTATATTCCGATATATTGTAAAATGCTTGATTTATTAGAAATTGTTACAGCGTTTTCTTAAATTTATTTCCACTGTTCAATTTTATGTAATTTGCTAGTCTATTCATTAACCTTACACCTGCACTTGCTGGAAGATTGGAAAAAAGATTTAATCTGTGCTGATGAGGGTGAAATGTTGTAGAATTTCTTGTATTATAATTATTAGAGGTGTGCGGATAGTGAATTTTTTTTTCGGATCGGATAGCTCAAGTTCGGATAGAATAATTTTCGGATTCGGATACTCGCAATAACACAGTGGAATCACACTTATCTAAGAATAAATGAGAAAAAATCAATACAATGTTATCAAAATTATTAGATTGGACATAAAAAAATCATAAATTTGTCATAGGCTGAACAACAAAACTAAAATTTTTACTTCACTGCATTGGAATGTAACAAATTTTAGTATACGCCATATTCACGAATGTTAAACTGTAGGTCCATTAGTTGCCATCGGCTGTTGGGCTATTAATTAACAGTCCTGTCTAAGGAACATGTCAGCCTTAGTCAGTAACAAGACTACAAGATCGCGCCACAATCATCCTACAGTCATTCCTCATTCATACTTAGCTTAAAATACGTACCTGGGTAGGTCACCATTTCAGGTAAAAAGTATAAAGAAATCAACAGAAAACTTATAATTCGCCAATAAATTACATAAACAGTTCTTAAAGTTAGTTGTATAAAACTATGGATAGATTTATAAATAATAATTCTCAATTTTATTTCATGATTCAACTATTTTATTTATTAAAATGACAAACTCGAATCGCCATAAACAAAGAACCAAGATTTGACAGACGACGTCGGCTTGTTGCCATCGGCTATCTGCGTATCGCTTTCTCCAGATGGTTATTCAATAACGTTGATCTAAACTGTTATCCACTATAGTTCGTTGCGAGTTAAACGTTGCTAGAATAACGGAGAGTCTCGGTAACTTCGTTGCCGTTATAACGTCGCTGTGTCGATAACACTGTTATTTAACCTGTTATGTTAAATTACGCCCATCTCTACCGCTGACTATTGGACATAGGACTCTGCGCAGAGTTGGAGTATCGAGTAACAAGTTTAAACCCGTGAAATTCGTGTAATTCGATCAGACGATCGAATTACGTTAAATAGTATATATTTTTGCTGCAAATACCAGAGCTATTATGATGGTTAAGCTTTGTTACCAAATATTAAACCAACAATTCACGGTTTTTCGTAGCCGAAATCATATTTTATGCGAAATAATATCGAACCGCAATCTGATATTTGGTGCAACTATCGATGACGCTATTCTTTGTATTTCAAAATGCAATATTGTGTTGAACTTAATGGGTAACTTAAATACATAGTTGAAGAATCGAATGATCATAGCGTATCCTCGGACCGCCCAAAGACGTTCTTACATTCCAATAGGTTGTGAATTGCGCAATTTCGTCGTCTGCTTAAACATTTCTGTTGATCGGTATCGCTGACGTATCTCAAACGGAAAGTTTAGCATTTATCTTTCGGTTTTAACCTCATCTTATACAGTCCATCCGAAAGTTTGGATATTTATCGGACTTTTTCGGATACTTGTTTTGCATTCGGATCGGATCCGGATATCCGAAACCGATCCGAATTTTCGGATATCCGCACACCTCTAATAATTATGTATACCATTACTTTTCGATTGTTCAGACTTAATTTTTGCATATAATTTTGCATATATATATAATACACGTTTTTAAGGAAGGGTATATTCCATTTTTTTTGTTCGATTCCGATTCTTAAAAATCAATTCCTGATTCTCAATTCCAACGATTCGAGGCATTGATTGTCCTGCCACCAACAAATGCAATGCTTTAACACTAGGAGTGTCCAATATATTTTCTTAAGTGTAACCAGGTTTATAGGGTTTTGCAA
The DNA here is from genome assembly GCA_023375725.1 of Nephotettix cincticeps. NCBI lineage: Eukaryota > Metazoa > Arthropoda > Insecta > Hemiptera > Cicadellidae > Nephotettix > Nephotettix cincticeps. The sequence goes on along the minus strand of CM041786.1, from coordinate 121,724,096 downwards.
GGCTTTTTGAAAAAATCTTTACTAATTCTAGAAATACTGAAAAAATTAAGATATAATTTTGTTCATTACTAAAATGAAGAATCAAGAAATGTTAAAAGTAAATATGTATAAATATATAGTTTTTTTCATGAACAAATAAATAAATACATATATGAAAATCTATTTTTGTTTATACAGTAGAACCTCTCAAACTCAACATTCCGTATAACCCGACTGGGCTGGTGAATTATAATTTTTTACACCGCCCACAATGTAAAGCAGTACATAGGTCGCAGAAGAGCGCTAGAGACTAGGTTTTGGGTTTTCCAAAGTTGTTCAAAGCACCCTTTACCTACCTAGCTGGGGCGGGCTTGCTGGAGGGTTTGCACATGTTGCTGTGACCCACTTTCCTTATTGTGATGTCATTCATTGACTTGGGATTCCCGGGCAGGTCATAAACTACCCTCGCTTCATTGTCGTCACTGGCCGTTCAGCCTAGTATAAAAGTTGATATAAAGTTTATATAATAAATCAATAAATGAACCATTTTAAAACGTTTGCTGCGGGCGGCAACGATCACTGTCACAGATGTTTTTTTGAACTGCCCCAGGTGCGGATGCTGTGAAAAAATTGCCATTTTTTTTGCCTGGATGGCATTTCTTCACTCCATCAAATGGTGATTAAAAACATAAAAAATTTTAGCATAGGCCTATACCCTCTATTGCATGAATTTTGCAGTGAATGTGTTTTAATACTCTAAATAAGCATTTTTATTCAACCCTTTTTTATATAATTTCCCTAAAACTTGACATCTTCAAAACTTGACAGCCTTTAAGTACACATTGTGTAGAGTTTGAGAGGTTCTACTGAGACGGTGTCATTAGTCTGGGCTCGTGGGTTTTATAACTTTTAAGGAATATAAATATTGACTTTTTCAGTCAGGAGACTTAATTTTTTTATTTCAGCTGAAAATCTTGTAGACGAGAATTTTGAAATGAGTAAATCTAACTTTTTAGAACGGCTCATAACGTCAGAGCAGCGCGCACATACTAATGACTCTGTCTGTACCTATTTAAGGTTGTGTATTAAACATACATTAAAAATGAAATAGCCAATTTGTTTAAAGTTTAATGCTGAAACCAAAAATATATACTTATGTATAAATAATTTGAACAAAATAACTAAAATAATATAAACTGTTCCCAGGTAGCAAAATTATGAAAATTGCAAGAACTGCGAAAACTCAAATTTAAGTCCAAGCAATTCCCTTATAGCATCATTATAACAAAAATAATCCTATATTTTGATGACAACACAATAAATAATAACCAATTAAAATATTTCTCCAATAAATACGGTTTAAAACACAAAAATATAAACTATATAAACAACGTGACAGACTACGCTATTCAGGAAAAAATAATATCGCAATCCATCATCCTTCAATAATCCCTTTTTTGATGACAACACAATAAATAATAATTAATTCATGTATTTCACCACTAAAACTAACTTAACCCTTTAGCGCATGCAGGGTTTTACTCCGCAATGTTAGCTTTTTTATTTTTTTATTTTTTTTTTTTTTTTTTTTTTTTCTTTTGTATTTTTTGTTTTTTTTTTATTTTTTTTTTTTCTTTTTTTTATACTTATTTCTTTTTTTCGTATTTTTTCTTTTTTTCACTTTCTTTTTTTTTTTTTTTTTTTTCTTTTTCTTTTTTTTTTTTAGCGAATTTCCCATAGGGAAGAAGATATTACCGTAGGTCTCATGGTAAGACTTAAGCCCGGGACCATGTTATTTTTTCGTCTTTAGGTGCCCAGAGACCAAAAACAATAGTCGTTAAAATTTATATATATGTGTATGTGTCTGTGAACACGATAACTCTTGTAAAAATGGTCCGATCAAGACCAAATTTGGTAGAGACCAACTACAGTGAAATAAATTCACATACTATACAATTTATTTATTTGTATAATAAATAAATTGATTAATAATAAATTGATTAATAATAAATAAATAAATAATAAATTATAATTTATTATTGTATAATAAATAATTTATTTATTTATTTGTGAATTTATTTGTATTCCTACAAATGCTCGGACGAGTTCGTAAACCAGACATATTGGTTAATTGGAACGGGTAGTTTGGGGGGTTTTGTACCCTAAAATGGGGTTTTTTGCGTTTTTCACATGTAATTTTTAAAAATTTCTAATTTTATATTTCACCATTAGAATCAGCTTAAAAAACTACACAATTAAGTTCCTTAAAGTCTCCAACGGTTACCGAGATATTAAAAAATCTAAACACAATACGTTGTATTGTGTGGCTTCAATGTTAATCTTATGGAGGATAGGGAAAGATTAATATATCAGTAATTTCGTATATTTATTGAACTCTACTGGGTGCTTGTTACTTTCGTGTTGGAGGTGTATATCCGATGCTTTGAAATTAAATATTGGTTTTTATATACGCGGTTATGACAATAAACTGAAAGTACACGATAATTTTGAGTCGGCAGGGCGACTATTAGTTTCCTGATCCGAGTTTCATCAAAACAATGACGACTGTTTCTTAAAGCAACATCGTGACAAGAAAAACAAACATAATTCTCTCTTTTGCCGTTTGATGGCGACGGAACTACGAATGCTTGGAATCAAAGATTCAGAATCGATTTTTGACAATTATTTTCGATTCTGATTCCAACTCTGAGAATCGGTGGAATCAGAAATCGATGTTTGGAATCGACTCGACCCTATATATTTCAAATCTCAAGAAAAATTTTGATTTGTAATAAAAAAATAACAACAGGTTACACTTCACAATATCAATATCAATACAGTAGAACCTCTATTAACCGTCACCCTCGGGACCGGGACCATGACGGATAACCGAATAGACGGATAACAGAAATAATAATAGCGCCGATACAACTTAGCACCTAGACAGTGTTTGGCGTGGCAACATCGCAATTCACTGCCTTGCATGTTATAACGGCGCTATAGTAAATCCTAAATAATTTTCATGATTGCTGCGCAGTACTTAATGTGAATTTATTTCAAATGAGAGAAAACAAAATACGCCAGTTCAAGTGAAAAATACTTTATTAAGAAAACAATTAAATATCAACTGTACATGTACGTACTTTTACTCTCAAAACTTCCGTTACCGGTATTTAGTTTTAAAATAATCCGTCATTTTCTTTTGCCGTCGAGCTTTTCAGGCGGTCATGTTTCTAATTTTCGCGAGAAGCACCGATGTTTAATAATTAATTGTTTATTGTCGATTCCCAAAACTACACGTTTCCGTTTCTCATCCATAATAGAAGAGCATGCACTACTTATAAACAGCACTGTCAACAATAAACAATAAAGCACGTAAAACGCTAGTAGGCATTGCACTCGAAATCAGCAATAACTTCAGTTCACTGTAGTAGCACACGCACCACACTGAACTGAAATGAAACAGTATCAGTGCAATGCAGAAGACAGTGTAAGGGATTAACCAGCTGGGTCACTACCCTTGTTGCCAATGATTCACGCACAGTACAGGTGTACAGTACAGTTGTCTCAACTCATCATAGAGCCTCAACAGACGATCCGGCTCAGCGCTGACGCATAAATCTTTTTGCGCTAGTGGGGTGGCGGTTAATAGAGACTGACGGTTAAAAGGGTGACGGTTAATCGAGGTTCTACTGTACTAAACTTTAAGTGTCAAATCAGACCTAAAAATGTAATACTTTTTAGAGAGCCTTCTTAACTAAACATCTCAAAATTAATAATGTTTGTAGAGTTATGTTATCTCTGTGGTATAAGTAACTATTATGATTATTGTAATAATAAGATCTTATGATCATGAAAGATCATGAATGGTCACCTCTGGCTATCCTATGTGAATCACGTTGCTACAGTATTTTGCTGTCTTTAGTTTACCGCCCAGGCCTTAGACCTATGGAGATGGGCATTTGAGTTTTTTTCATTAGGAAAAAGTTAAGATTAAAACAAATTATTTTGCCTCATATTTTTTTACAATAAATTTGTTTTCTCTGAAGTATGTGTATCATTAATAGTTTAAAACTATGGGAAATTTATATGTAGGCCTACAAGAAGAATACAATCTAATCTGTACAGTTTTGTACCAACAAAGACGTGAGGAAACTTTAGTCTACAATCGGTTATGCTGGTAAATGTAGTAAAATTGCTAGCTCAAGCAGGGGCATGACACTAATGGTTTTCTGCATTTTGCTTCTCTGCTTCTCTTTTTCACTAGCATGGCATGCTACATTTATTCCTTTCGAACTCTATTGCATGCTGTAGAATACTGGATAATAGTGCTTGAATGTTATCTAAACTTTTTAATACAGCAAACCTTCAAGAGTTCAACACTTAGTAGACTTCAGGGCTATATCAAAATGTAATACTATATAAAGTATTTGGAATGTTTTTGTTGGTTAGAAAGATCATTTTAAAACTAAAATTTAAAAAAAATTGTTCAGATTGGCATCCTTTGAACAGCCACCCAGAGGTTAAAAGAGGTTAGCTGTTAGAAAGGACAATGAGGTCCTAATGTTCGCCTCAATAAAAAAGTATTTTCATTCATTCATCCAGAAGTGTAGGAACTTTGAAAGGTTTACTGTCTTTGCACTTTTACTCAGAAACATTATTTATTAAAATCAATAATAATGGAAAGGGATTGTAATTCAAAACCTGTTTTCTCTCTCAGTTATTTGTTGATTGTAACTTATTTTAAAATTGAAAATTTATTTCATAATGGTTTCTGTAAACTCCTTAAATATGAATTATCATCGTACATTTTTTAAGAATTTATCTTTAATTCTGTCCATGTTTAATCTTTGTGAAAAATCACAACTAACCAACTCAACTTTATTTTACCATCCAACTGAAAGCTCTCTCTCTGCCGAAATAAAAATATTTTAGCTCTCTGTGCTAAAATAGGTAGTAAAATAAGAAAAGAAAGAAAGAAGGGATATTAGAAATTAGTTATAAATTGAGATTTTTTTTAGAAAGGTTCAAATCGATCATTCTCTAAAAGGTTGGTTGATAACTTATTCACTATAGAAAATAATTTTTTATGTATTTATGTGATTTACAATCTGTTCAGTTGTATTGAACAATGAGTAAATATGATGATGGATAAAAAATAAATAAAATGATAGTTGAAAAATAAGAAATTGACTATTGAATTTTTACTGTACCTTGTTTTGTATAACAACTTTTATCTATGTCCCTTGAGTTAAAATGTTGTGTTAATATTTTTGTACTTGTAAAGAATTTCAGTTATTTGACAAATGACAACCATTATTGAATCTTCATTTTGTCATTTAAATTAGTCTAAAGTAAACAGGTTGATGTGCTATTTGTATGTAAATGTTATTGTATGAATTATTTGTAATTTGTGGATCGTTGTACAACAACTTGGGAAGTATGGCTTTTACTCAAAGCAGTTCATTTTTTGTATTATAGTAGAACTATTAAAAGTTATAACTCTTTACATTTTCTCTTGTTTTTTAGTATTTAAGTAAAGTGAAGAATGTTAATTTCAGAAATGGTTTGTGAATTTTATTTTTTGATTAGTGTTACTTTTTTAGTTTTATATGGAAATGTATAAAGTTCCCTAACAATTTAAATGTATGCTATTAAAAAATAACATACAAATTCAGATTCATATCAAATTCATTGAAATTCAGTAGTGTCATTTAGGTCTGTAATGCCTGCAATACAATAAAGTATATTTTTTGTAGATCAAGAACTGTTAAAAAAATTATTGACTCCTGTAATTTAAATGTTAAAGCAAATTATTTTGCGGTGTCCTCTAACCATACTTTTTTTAAAGCTCAACCGGCCTGATTGAATTTAATATAAGTAGACGATGTTTCAGGTCCATGTTCTTTAGTTTTATAATGATCTAGCTCAGTGACTTTGTGTGATAAGGCTTCGTTGTTCCTACCAGAATCTTAGTAGCCCTCCCAGCCATACTTCCCTTGCCCGTGCATGGTATATCATGTAGGTTTGGCACTAACCGGTATTTTCTGCCAATAACCAGGTTTTAACTCGGCTGGTTGGTGTAAGCTATATTCTAGTCATCTACACTCCAAGTACCTTCATCATGGCAACTTCACTCAGGTAAAACCTTTGATTGCATTGGATACATTTGGGTTAGGATCAGGCAAGGGCTTGAGAAAAAATCCTGCATGTTAACCCAAATCGTGGTCCAAATTTTGTCAATCAGTTCTGGCATAAAGAAAAATAGCTGTGAAAAGTAATACTCTGGGGGAGCGCGCTGGTTTTGGGGTAGAGCGCGGGGCTATGGTGCCCAAGGTCCCGGGTTCAAATCCTGCCAATCACCAATGGCTTTTCGCTACGTGATAATGCCGCAACCCACACAGGGGTGCTCAAAAAGCCGCTACGGCTGAAGTGCCTTGGGAGTAATCCGCCCCTTTCAATAAAAAAAGTATTACTCTTAGGCTTATTATATTATTGATGTTATGTCTCATGATGGATGCTTAATTTTTCCTCCGGATTCAAATGAAGTTTGTTTTTAAGTTGTACAGTTTTCCGCATCTCAACAGTATTTTCCTCCAGTGTAAGTGCCTGTAAGCAGTCTTAAGTTCATCACATAGAATGATATACTGAACACTACTCTACCCACTATCTCCTCTTTAATTTTTCATAATGTAAAAAATTAATCTGTTTAAAGATAGTAATAAAATTGTCCAAATCGTTATATAATAAATATACCTTCTGTGTATTATATATCAATTAAAATTTAAATTCTCTTTTGTGGATATAGTTGTGTACTGCTTTTTTTCACTGTGTGTTTTGTCAAGTTTATGCTAAATAAGTACATAATTTAAAGTCTGATGAGGATGGCGATGCATTATTTGATCTGTTGATCTGGCCGATTAATCCAATTGAATCAGAATTATTGTTAAAATTATGAAATTAATTTGTTTGCATCAATTCATGTCAAGTAATTTTATACACTCAAGTCTGCTGTACACTCAACACATGTAAACTTTATCTAAATTATTTATCAAATTTAATGATTTGAGATGAGGTTAGTTAAGCTCTGAGGTAGTTTTCAGGGTTTTTAGTTTGTTATTTAATTAAACACCTTATTTGTGTAATGTAGACACAGTAAATCCTGTTTTAACTGTAGGCTAATAGATTTTAGAGCAATAATTGACTTGGAAAAACCTCTATCATACTTTTTATTGAGGGGAAAAATAAAGAAAATATGATTTTCAAATGTTGCTGAACCATTTCTTCCCTCTGATAAATGTTGTAAAATTAATATTATGAACCTAGGGGTTTCTCTGCATTTACTCTTACTTCATATAGCTATAAATGATCATTTGAGAGATGTATATATCACATCAATATTTCATTCTGTAAGAGTGAAAGAACTATTAAAGAAAACTTCTTATGTTCCAGTTTTAAAATGTATTGCCTTATGCTATTAGGATAGTGGAAGCCTATTATAAACCATCCACATAATATAATATAAACTCTGTGTGAAACTAAAGAAGGGTAGAGGTACCATATTACAAGATGTACAGTTATAATAGAATTAACTTGAGAACACAGATCTTAATTTTTTAAGATCAGGCTTCATCAGATTTGGACGCTGTCATACTGTCTACTCATCCAAAATTTACATTCTTGATTTCAAATGCCATTAAGGAAAGTGATATCATATTCAAACTATTTTTATGTAATGACCACCTACATTTAACCCTTCGAGGTGGCAGTTTTTTAAGGCCACTGGGCTCTGCTATGGTAGTTTTTTACAGAGCGGGGCGAGGTCCACTCACTTTGATAACACTCTTTTGATAACAACACATCATCTAGGTACAACCAACGATCTATTTCACTATATCTAGACGTCATAAAAACTACTGAAATAAAAATAATAGTCTAAAAACTAACCACCCAATTCCCAGTTAGAATAAACCGGATCACTAACATTACAGTTCAACGCATAAGCGTCCCTCACAAACACATCACTAATTTAAAATTCCAAACAAAAAGAAAGATACAATAAACACCTAACCATCCAGGCAACAGCTTAGAATATAATTTACATCGTAAAGATTTTCAACGAACATGACATAGCCCTGATGGTAATTTTTTGCTCATATACGCAAAAAACTACAGTAAACAGGACGTATGAACACCAAGTTGACGCAAGGAACAAAGGCTGTCCTTGTAAACAACATATCTGTATCTCTGTCGCACTCACAGCTGATAAAAATTGGTTGTAAAATGTAGAGCAATATTCTCCACACAGTCTGAGTTCAAAAAAGTTCACTAGGACGTCGCTAGAATGCGCCAGCTGACAGGTTGCGTGATGGCGTGAAACTCACGTCAAACCTCAGCAGTGCTTTTTTTTTGCGTGACGTGGAACTCACGTCAAACCGCCTTGAAGTGTTAAATTGCATGGTAATATTTAGAAGTATAGTCAATAGTCAAGCCAGGCCCACTAATAATATATTGGCACTTTCCAATTTGTGCATCAATTCTAAAACTGTATATTTAAATCAAAAGAAGGTTATGTTCATTTGCAAAATATGGAAGTTTGTTTGCATCACCAAAATATAGCTGCAAGCTGTTGTAATTTAGACGGTTTGTAGATTATAGTGATGTAACACATTGACTTACTTTCTTTTATGTGTAATGTTTGACATAGGTCGGCAAGTCCGGGTCGTAGGTCGCCGAGGGTTGTAAGTCCTATGGAGATCACACTCCATCTGAGGCAGCTCAAGATCCTGCAGCAACCAGCGAGTCCATTGCCGGAAACATCTGGTACCCCAGAACCATCCAGTACCCTGGAATCACTCAGTACCTCAGCATTATCAGTGCCAGTGTCATCCAGTACCACTGTGCCATCTGATGTCATTAAAGCTGATTCGGAGCCTAGTTCTCTAGAACCCACTCAACAACTATCAATTCCTGAGGTAAAATCAATCAGTGTTTTTAGTAAAGAGTAAATGTGGTTTGAGACCAGACGGGTGCCCCACATACACATATTCAGAATAACAGAATGTGTTATGATGGACTAGAGCCGCTCTATTATTCACCTTTTTGACCTTCTCCATCACAATGGCTTTTAAATTATATATTTATATTGAATATTGTTAACAAATATATATCATGCTCATATTTACTTGAAAAATAATAAACAGCCCTGTACCGTCATTTACACAATAAATTTATTTAATAATTGAATCATATGTAAGTATAACTTTTTCTGTAAGTTTTAGTACAAGCATTTCAAAATAATCTAAAATTAAAAGACAAATGATAAACTTACAATTTGATTGCAGAGACCTATTAAAGGGCTAACCATGATGAGTTGTTCCTTTTCCTTGGCTTTGTGTTAGTAAATTGCTTTCTTCGCATCCAAATTTATTTTGCTAAACTTAATTTATTGCTTAGTTAATAACAAGTGTTTTCCTGTTATCCTTTTGATAAATATTCATATGAAAGAAGTCAATGCAAGGCACAAGGATATAATCTCATCCTAATGTTTTTGCCAATATCACCTTATTTCTTTATTTGGACAGTCGACTATTTTTTCAATACTAAAAAACAAATTATATACATATTAATGAATTGTGAATAGGTAGTTATAAGCGATGGCGGGTGAATGAGATATTCCCTGGTGCGGACTAACGTTCGTACTATCAAATTGTTCATCTTCAAAGACCATCTTCATAAGTAGACCAGTTTGTAATTCTGAGGCAAAATTCTGGTTCAGATCCCATATTAAACTGTAGGTCTGATAGATGTCATTTACTGTTATGACTAAGCTTACTAATTAACAGTCCTGCCTAAGGAACAATTCAACCCTGGTCAGTAATAACAAGTAACAAGTAGACAACACGATCGTGCCACAATCATCTTACATTCATTTCTCATTCATACAGTACTTGGGCTTAAAATACCTACCTTACAAGGTCATCATTTCAGCTGAAGGTGTTAAATGTATAAGGTAATTTAAATTTTCAATTGTACAGTAAACTCTCGTTTGCAACTACTGGATTAACAAACATTGGCCTCCTGGATTTTTTTAAATTTTTGCATTCTTTCAAAATTAGAAAAAAAAGAATTGCATAATTAAAGAATTGCATTCTTTCTAACGGAGGGTCTCAATATGAGAGATACAGATATGAGAGAGTTTACTGCATTCCAACTTTTACTTCTGGATTACACTATCAAAATAAGTAGAGCTTAAACAGTAATGAAATATCCAAATAAAGTAGTTATGGTTGGGTTAGGTTAATAACTCTGCCATGTTTGACAGCCTCCACCGATGGTACCGCTGCACACGGTTCCCCGCCTGGGGCTTAGTGCTCTTGCTCAGCCGTTCGTCCCCAAGCCCAAGACATTCCGACCAATCTCGTTCAACCCGACTGCCAACAAAGTTGCTCAAATTGCCATGTGATGCCTAATATATTTTTCATTGTATTATTGTATATGTAGTAACTCTTGTTTATGTACAATTTAAATATGTATAAATATATATAAATATGTGTAAATACAAATATTTTTATAATTATTGTTACTTGGTGGATTCGGTTATTCTTTGACGTCTGTTACTTTATTAATGTGCAATAACAAATTCTAAAAATCTTGTTTCATTACTAAGTACTAATTCTAAAAATAAATTACTGTACCATCTTAATTGAAGTTTAATTGGAACCTACCACATTCAGTACTTTTTAAATAAGTAACAATGTTTGGAACTTGTGGATATCTGTTTAGAAATTTTAATCTTTTACCTTATATTCAGGGTGAGTCTCTACTCACTACATTATTTTTACCTGCTGATTCCGCTTAAAAAAGGAACAAAAAAATGTATATACGTCCGTATCGTATCCTAACCGTATAGCTGTCATAGTGCATATTACATATTTGACTGTTTCAGATGTTATCATATGTTATTTGTTTACATTTTGTAATTGTTGATTTTTCATAATATTTATGAGTCAGTTATGAAATAAATAGTTTGCATGCTACAAGTGCAAGTATTTATTATTGGCGACGAGGATAAAAATGTTGTTATATTCAATTAATTAACTTTATTACTTTATTATTTTAATTCTTTACATATTTTTTCCAAATTTGTCCGTTATTCTTCTTGATGTAATAGTGAAGGTGACCATCTCTACTTTGGACATTTCTGTAGCTCCATTTTTATTTTCCAGAGTATAGTTTCGGACTTGCACTCTCTCTCCTGGTTTGAAGTATCGCACTATTCCTTTGGGTTCTTTGGCTTCATTCTTGCTCTTAGGAAGAAGTAGACTTAAATATGTGCTACTACTTCTACTTCTAGGAAGAAGTCTTGCTAGAATATTTATTTCATTTGTCTCTTAGGAAAGAACAAGAATGAAACCAAAGAACCCAAAGGAATAGTGTGATACTTCAAACCAGGAGAGCGAGTGCAAGTCCGAAACTACTCTGGAAAATATAAATGGAGCTACGGAAATGTCCAAAGTAGAGATGGTCACCTTCACGATTACATCAAGATGGATAACGGACAAATTTGGAGACGCCACGCAGACCAAATGTTGCACACGAAAATTTAGGGGGAGACCACTATTACATATTTGACTGTTTCAGATGTTATCATATGTTATTTGTTTACATTTTGTAATTGTTGGTTTTTCATAATATTTACGTTTTAAAAATTTCACAACTTGTTTCATTAGTTTGACAATAGAATGCAAACTATATTAGTTAAACATTGAAAGTAATACCATTTGAAAAGCGTTAAATTTACTATAAGTTAACCCATCAACTGGCTATTAAACTGCCTGTATTAAAAGGCCATAATTTGATGATTTGTGAGGGTATTTAAAAAAAATCATAAAAATCAGTAAATATGGTCAAAATCTGTATTGTAATATATCATTTTCTTCACAATTTAGCTTAATTTTGAATAAAATATATTTTATGATGATGTTTTTAATTTTATTTTTACATTTATAATTTATAAGTGAAAAAACATTTTTTTTCAAAACGTGAATCGGGGGAGACCATCCCCCCAAAATAGTTAATATGGTATAGATTTTATTTTCAAAATATAAAAAGTGTCATAAATTTTATCTAGTTTTTAAAAATATACAGTTTGATTGACTTTTACATATCTATATGTCTATAATATAATAACACCATAACCGAGAATTGGCAATTTTTTCAAAACCTGCATTACCATAGTAACACTTTATAATAGTTGGCAAATTTACTCAATTTTTCTCTCTCAAACAATATTTCTCTAATGTCACTAGATCGATCTAAATAGTCTCTATCCATTTTCCATATTTCAAAACATTTATATAATACCACCGTCGCAGCAGACCTGCGTACTCAGCGAATTTCCAAATCAATAATTTAACCCTAGAAATGGCAAAGTCGTAATTTACGACGCATTTACATATTCAATAAGAATTGGCAGGTGGAGGCATCTGTCGTCAGTTTAGTGGATTTGTTAGACACTATCGCCTACGCGACCGTGTTTCCCTCTGGGGGCCAACAACCGAAACTGCTCTGATAGTACACGAGCTTGCCACCGGGCAGGTCTATAACCAAGTAAGCGCTTTCTTCTCCTAGGCACTAGATGGCCGAGGCGGCTAACGCGCTACGCTGACGAGCGTAACGTTCTAGCCACTCGGAAGTGCTAGGGTTCGAATCCCGACCATGAGCAATCCCAATTTGGCTTGCAAATGTGAGGTGTAGCGGAGTGGAGGGCCCACCTTAAATAAACGGTGACCGGCTTGGGTGGAAGTTGACGGCATTTGTAGGCTTAATTGGGATTGCAGTGGACACCTGTTTTGCTTTTGTGGTTAGTGGTTATAAGGGGGGGGGCATGTTTTAAGCTTTTTTTTGTTTAAACTTTGATATTTCAAGAAGATATTAGTAATTATTTTTATGTTACAGTTAAGAGTAAAAAGCTTGCCACTTCTAGGGTTAATATATGACAAGTTTTATAAAAATATGTCCGTAAACATGAGAATTATTTGCCTATTCTCCATAAGATTAACATAGGAAAGAGTGTGCAGGTTAGATGCTTTGAGGAACACTGAAAGAAGTCATTTCTGCCATGAATAATTTTTATCTTAACATTTATACCAACTTTCATCAACATCTGTCCATAAATAAAGGAGTTTGCCTATTCCCTATATGATTAATATGGGAAAAGAGTATGCAGGTTTGCTGCCATGATAAACACATAAACTATGATTTTTAAGCATTAATGGATATATCTTTACCACATGAAGCTAAATATTAATTTTTCCCTATCCTCCATAAGATTAACATAGGAGCCCCACAATACAACGTACTGTGTTTAGATTTTTTAATATCTCGGTAACCGTTGGAGATAGAGAAAAACTTTAACAGACTTAATTGTGTAGTTTTTTAAGCTGATTCCAATGGTGAAATATAAAATTAGAAATTTTTATAAATTACATGTGAAAAACGCAAAAAACCTCATTTTGGGGTACAAAACCCCCCCAAACTACCCGTTCCCATTGACCGATATGTCTGGTTTACGAACTCGTCCGAGCATTTGTAGGAATACACGTCTCTTCCAAATTTGGTCTCGATCGGACCATTTTTACGAGAGTTATCGTGCTAACAGACACATATATATATATATATATATAAATTTTAACGACTATTGTTTTTGGTCTCTGGGCACCTAAAGACGAAAAAATAACATGGATCCGGGCTTAAGTCTTACCATGAGACCTACAGTAATAGCTTCTTCCCTATGGGAAATTCGCTAAAAACAAGAAATTCAATGATAAAATATGATAAGCATTTCAAAACATTTATATGAAAACAAGAAATTCAATGATAAAATATGATAGGCCTACGTATACAAAAACACAACAGACTCTATTTTGTTTCAGGAAAGTCCCATCACTTTCCAATTACATAACTAAATATAATTATTTTACAGCAAAACGAAACTAAAACCTCACAAATATAATAATCAAAACATATATTTACTTATTCCAAGAAATAAGTAAGCAATTTTCACTCATAACCAAACTGAAACAAGAACTGCAGCAGACTTATTGACGAAGGACGCATTTGAAAAATAGCACTGTTTTCTTTTTCTCTTCTCCAGCTGAACAAAATATATTGCCTATTGAATGGTATATATCGATAGATCGTTTACAGATGAAACGATCTATCGATAATCGAATGATACCAATATATTTTCAACCAAACATTTATTTTACTATAAAAAGTGGATAATACGTAGCGATGTTTGACCGTCGCAAAACCAGTTGTTAAGAGTGATAGACCGTCGCTTTTGCGACGGTCACCAGTTGATGGGGTAAAAACATAGTTCTTTAATAGTAATTTCTTATTCTTATGTTCAATAAATATCAAGGGGTCATACATTGAAAAAATGTTAAAATTTCATAAAAAAGTTGAGAAGTACAAGATTATTTGTCATATTGGCTTTAAACAACAAACTAATTACTGCAGCCGTTATTAATTTCTTTATTAGCTGAATATTTTAACTACATCAGCTGATTGGAAACTAAACAAGCTTTAATTAGCATAGTTTTTGTTACAACAAATTCAACAATCTTTTTGTAGAAATTGTTTTATTAAAACTGACAGAAATTTAAAAAAACTTACACAACGGTTTGGATTTCAAACAATTTCATAATTTAAGGAGATTTTCCAAAATGCCCACCATGACGCAAAGTCTTTTCAGTGAATTCTTTCACAGTGCCCTTTAATTTAGTTCGTCATGTAGAAGTTCACAAACTGTCAAAATTATATTCCTTAACTCTTCTACATTTTGAACTGGTGTGCGATAAACTTGTTTCTTGAGGTGACCCCAAACAAAGTAGTCGAGGTGTGTGAGGTCTGGAGACCTTGGGGGCCAAGCGAGGATTCCTCCTCTTCCAATCCACATGTCAAAAGAAGTACTAATATGCTGATGGACCTCGATATTGAAGTGTGGGGTTGCACCATTTTTTTAGAAGACGATGCGCTGGCGCAATTATAACGGCAAGTCTCCAAGCAGGAATGGTAAGGTTTTAGTTAGAAAGTATAAGTATTGAATGTTTTTTAAGGCTCTCGGTAGGTCTAGGTAAGGTCCTATGAGCTAGCTTCAAATAAGTCCAATCCAGACGTTTGTTAGAACCGAACCATAAGCAGTATAATAAGGTTTGTAAAAAATACCATCTTGAGCGAATGTTGACTCATCTGTCCACATAATGGTCTTGATGACATCCCGATGATCACATTGAAGAATAAGAGGCAGAACTAAACTCTCAGAAGAGGATCTCTTGATTCTAAGGCTTGCACTGGAATAAAATGGTAAGGATGTAGCTTTCTTTACGTACAATTCTACTAACGTATGATTGGGAAACTCCTGCTTCTCTGGCAAAGCGATTGAGAACTGCTTCTTCAACTCCATCTTGAACAACATCTTGAATAACGTTCTAAATCGGCAATTGTATTCACGAAGACTTTCTGCACTATTGTCACAGAACCGAGAAACCACCATAATGTTAACAACATATTCCTGATAGATAAATGACATGAGAATTAAAAAAAAAACAATGATAGCTACCTCTTTGACATCAGAAAAACTTTAGTTGTAGTGTGCAATTGAAAACAAAATAAATGAATAGTATTTTAATGCAACAATGACAAATAAGTTCATTAAAGGTAGTTTACTTCGCAATCAGCTGATTTAGTCAAAATATTCAGCTAATAAAGAAATTAATAATGGCTGTAGTAATTAGTTTATTAGCAATATTGTATTATCATAAATAATATTTTCATAATAACTGTTTACTAAAAACCTGTTTACTCTCTGTATTTTTTCAGTTAACAATAACTATGTTTAGATTACAGCAACAGGATTTCTTTTTCCATTGATTTAGGTTTGATTGCTAAATGGCTATTTTAAATTGATTCAGGTCAAGTGATCGAGAAATGCTTAAAGTTTTATATTTTAACTTAAGTAAATATTGAATTCTTACCTTTTCTGGTTGGGTTTATTGTATTACACAATAATTACAACTAAATTTTAACATGTGATTATCTGTAACAAAAAAATCGTAATAGTCATGACTGAGCTCACCCCCCCCAATTAACAGAGTACAGTTTTTCTATTCAAAATTTACCTGGAACAAGCCAAGTAAATTTGTTGCCTGAATCGTTCCAGGTAACAATAATAGATATCTGGATGATATCCAAAAGAAATTTTGAATTTGAAATTTGTGAATTATATCTTTAGTAAGATATAATTCACAAAAAACTGATCAGTCAAATTAATCAAATTGGGATTCAAACTCTAGCACTTCTGAAAGGCCTTGACGTTTCACTCGTTTCAGTTAAGCGGTTAGTTGGATCCGCCACTGAGCATAGGATAACGTTGTTATGGCTTCAAAGAATTGAGACTGTTGTAGCAGTCCCACATGATATTGGAGTTGAAGTGCAAGGGTCAAGTGCCTTGAGTAGTTCCACTTGCAGATCGAAGTACTGAAAGACGTGACAATTCTAATAGTTGGAGTTAAAGTTCAGGTAACTGAAGTTCCAGGTCCAGGTAGACTGAGGGAGAACTACTACTCTAGGATGCAAAAAGATCATAGTCAAGGTTGGATGTCCCTATGTTCATAGTTCCAGACTAGTGAAAACAGGAAGCTCGAGGTCCAAACTAAGAGGAAACCCAAAAAGGTGTGAGGGCCGAGGTAATACCCAGAAGCCATCATCATAAAGCCATCAGCCGGGAAGTCCTACGCTGATGTGCTTGGAGAGATTCGGCAGAAGGCAAAGCCGGAGGAAAAAGGAGCAGTTATTAAGGCTCTCCAGAAGACAAGAGCTGGGGGCCTCCTCAATGAACTTGCCCAGTGGGCTGGGAAAACAGACCACCGATGCCACCTACGCACCTACCTGCAAAACATCCTGGGGGAACATGCCACAGTTCGTTACCTTGAACCAAAGGTCACTCTGGAGTGCAAGACCTAGATGAACCTATGATGACTGAGGGTGAGGTCGCGACGGCCGTCAAGTCTGTGCTAGGTGCTGCCGCCGAAAAGAAGGTTTTCGTCTCTAAGGCAAACTCTCGTGGGCAAAAACTGGCAGTCCTCACGCTGAGAGCTAAAGAGGGAGCCAAACTTTTGGCGGAGGAAGTCCTGAAGATTGGATGGGTTAGGTGTCGGGTGCGCGAAAAGCTCGTCGCCCACCGACGTTTTAAATGTCTGGGGTTCGGGCAATAGCCAACCGCTACTGACTCCGATCGAAGCAAACTAAGCTTCAAATGCGGCAGTCTGGAACACAAGGCCAGTGGTTGCACCTCCACCGAGTCCTGTGTCCTATGAGCGGATGCAGGTCTGAATGAAAGACAACCACGTGAAGCATGCTGCTAGGTTGAATTGCTGTGAGGTCTACAAAAAAGCTCTCAAGAAAATTAGAATTTTGGGGGCCATATCTCCCCCCCCCCAAAGTAATATCAAACTTTTCTGGGTGAGTTTTGTTGAGTGATGTGACCCAACACTGCATACCACATTTTACTAAGGTAACAGCTATTAATATAAGCATATTACCATGTAAATAAACCCTTATTGCAGCAAACCTACATACCCAGTACTATTCGATTACTATGATGGAAATAATATCTGTTCTTACTAAAGCATGCTGGATGCGATCTCTTTTTCCCATTTGTGAACCACCTCTTACCTACAAGTTAACATATGAGATATTTTTAAGGTTGATACAAATTTTTGTAATTTAGCTGTGAGAATATTTATTGTTGGGATAAATCAATTTTTTTCATTTACTAAACAACTCTCACCTGATGTTTGTTTATTTTTATAATGTTTCTAGTTTAATCATGTCAATTGTTTTTGATTTCTAGGCATACTATTTATAATAATATATTGAAAAACCTCTATAATTTTTTGATCATATATCATTTTATACAAATAACCAACTTTTGGAGAAAAATGAAAGGGAATTTTAGGACTGTAAGGACTAGTAACCACTTGACCAAGACCAACTTTGATGATTGGTCTGATCCTCAGTACAGATTACCCTTAAAAAGTGAAAACCTAATCCCTCATGATGAGTCAATGGAAATTCTTGAGGTCAAACCAAACATTTCAGAGGCTTTATCTGAAACTAATTTAGAGATAAATGATTTAAAGGAAAAAATCAGAAAAGGAGAACCATTAATGAGCAAAAAAGAGATAAGAAATTTTCGATTACCTTTTTATGAAAGTCTACTCCTGAACTTGAAAGAAGATGGTTTTATACTGACGTATGAGTTTATCAAGGATCTCATTGTCATTGATGATGCTTACCACAAAGAATTGGGCACAAACTTAAATCTAAAAAATAGACCCGATTTAAAAAATACTGAATCCATACTAATTCCACTTTCTCTTGGTTTAATTAAAGCCGAAACTTCCAAGTTGAACTGTGAAAAAAATCAAGAACTAACAGCTTTCCTGGAACTGGCAATTTTCTTCAGCAAATCTAACGACCCTTCTTACTATTGGATTGCAATGGAAATGTTTGAACAATGTGTGGATGTGATGTCAAATGCTGAGAAACCTGTTGATATGCACCTTCAAGCCAATGCCAGATATCTGTATGGTTTGTTCTTATTTAATGAACTGCACAAGCTACACGAGGCTAAAGCTCAAACTGAATCTGCGATGAAATTATCAGAAGGGAAATCCTGGTCTGTTGGAGAGTCAAAAGAAAAGGCTAAAACCCTTTACATTGAATGTTGCATCTTGTTGCACAAAATCTATTTGGCACTGGCTGAAGGGGAGATGATGTGTGCAAACACTGATAATGCAATTCAGCTATGCAGAAACGGATTACTCTGGGCAAAAATTATGAACAGCAAAAGGGCCGAGGCTGATGCTCTATGCAAACTGATAAATATATATCTGTCTGCTCAACAGGTTTTCTCTGTTCCAGAACTTTTAGAGAGTTACATGAAGCTATGCAATGAACTTGAGGACTTTGAAGGACTTTGCGAAGGGTATATCCTGCAGGCAAGGTATCATGACATAGTAGGTGATAATGCAAATGTAATAAAAAACATGAATAACCTTTTGCAAATAGCCAAAGACCATAACATTATGAGGATGATTGGTATTGCTCATCACAAGTTGGCCACTTACAGCCTCATGAGAGGATCGGAACAGGACTTGCTAGAGCATGCTGTCGAGGCCTATATGTCTTACTTGAACTTTAAAAAGAATGTTAAAGATATTGAAGAAGCAAGATGTCTAGTTGGAGTTGCTCAAGGTCTACAAATATTGACAGAATATTGTAACTTAGTTTTGGAAGCAGATAACAAAAATATCATAGATCAATCAGTATTATTCAGATGGAAAAGCTTGAGAGTACCATTCTTTGAAGAAAACTTAGTACTTATTTCTGAAATACCTGCCAATACACAGCTCTTAGATAAGTTAGGGGCTAAGCAAGCAGAAGAATATTTAGCTAATTTCGCTAAGCGCCAATCAGAATTAGAGACAATATCATCAAGGAGATCATCAGAGGCTTCAACGGTAATGATAAAACAGGTATCTGTAATGCGCTCAAGGCATCCGTCTATGGCAGCTTCAAGTTTTAATCTTAAAGCCTCAGTTTCGTTTGGTACTACTCAACAGTCCAGAGGTTTAGGAAGAACTGAGTCTGCTAAATTTACCAAGCCTACTAAAATTTCGGATAGCACTAGCAAGTTAAGATCTGTAAATTTTGTGCAAGATTCTCATTCAAAAGAATTCCGTTCTGCCTCAGTTATCATGGAACACCATCAATAAAACTTTAATTGACACATCAAATGGAAAAGTTTGCTTACTAAGCTTTTGAAAATACAAAATAATTCAACTAACTAAAGATGAGTTAGATTAACTAAAAACATTCCTAAGATACTAACAATATTTTTTAATACCTTAACTAACCCTGTACCTACCCTTCCTAACCCCCCTATACCTTAATTTTTTTACTTAACTATGATTAAAAATTGTCAATAAAGAATCTAATTAATAGAAATATGAATTAGAATGGAAGTGTAAGACCTTACCTACAAAGCAAAAAATGTGCATTGTAAATTATTGCAGGAAATACATGATCGTGGAAGTCTATATACAGAACAATACAGAAGCGAGTGTCCAGATATAAAACATTAAAGGTTTTTAAAATGTAAGAATCCAAATTTTAAAAATATATATACTTGTATAAAAGATTTAAAATAATACATGATTCGATAATTTATTTACTGACTAGGTAAAATGTAGCTAAGCCAATCAAAATAGTTTCGTCTCATGATGACCTATTGTTTAAAACTATGCTATTTCTGGGAAAATCTCTTCTCTAAAACGAGTCTCAACATAACATTTTACGTTTAACTTTTTGTCATGATTTTGTAAGGAGGTTAATACAGTGCAACTTGGTTATTTATTATGGTCTGTAAGGTTAACACGGCTATAGCATCATTTGTTTCTAAGCTAACAAGTTAAAGAGTAAGCATTTATTACACCTCAAATTTATCATCAATAAATTCCAAAACCTCATATATAACGTTGACAAAATCGTGCCACAAGCAACAAAGAAAACTTAACAAAAAAGGCTAAAATGATTGACATAGTACAGTATCAGCATAGTAAAGCATAAATCTATTTTTGGATACAGCCATCCTCCCTTATTTGCCCCTTCCCTTCACTGGCATTGTCTTGTGTTCACATTTGAAGTTGCACTTAAACAACCTGCCAGGTGGATATAACGGTAATGTGCCATTGTCAGTGTTCCCATGTGTTTACCGGCAAAACATAAAACTTGAACGTGTATTCACAGTGTATTAAAAATTATCATACTGTATACATTTATTTAACATTTACCTGCATTCATTAGAAAAAAGTACTAGGCTAATAATATTTTACGTAAAATTCAATAGCACAGGAGTATTATCATAAATTTATTTTTATTTATGCCAATAATTACAATAAGGTATGTGTATTTTATGAAAATCAAAACTTTTTACCATTTATTGATAATAATAACCCTTAATATAATAACCCTTTGTAATGTCATCCTGATATAGCTTCAATAATTGTTTGGTCCCTTGTATACATTATACCCAAGTTACACAGTGTGTATATACATTTAAATAAAAAATTATGATCAGGAAAGTTAGGAGAAAATTTAAAGCTTGCTTGTACAGTAGACTCCCGATTATCCGATGTAATTGGGACAGTCACCTCAGATAATACAGAGGTTATATACTGTAGTTAAAAAATTGAGAAAATACGCATCTTATGTGGAGTACTTATTTATTACTAAGAAAAACTTTAAATCGTCAATTTCACATGACTGCAAAAAAATACACAAGAGAACAAGTTGTAAAAAGGTTTAGGCTAAACTTGACCTTGAGTGTCGGCTGCGGGCTATACACTACTGCATTTGTAGGAGTTGAGGTTAAGCTCCCAGAAAAAATCAAGGATTCAACATCGGGGGTGTGATGCAAACAGCTCATCATCAGTAACACGCCCATCTTTTCATTACTGTTTAGTTCTACTATGTGCTTTCTTTTTATGTGGTTATTGAGCAATTAATAAAAGCTTAGTCAACTACAGTTTGGTGTTTGCGACTGGTGGTCGCATTTATACATTTTTTATAAAACTATGACAATACAGTACCGATATTAATTTCTGTGAGCTAATGACAATGTAGTACATGCGTCAAAGTAAAGTATGAGCATGAACATTGCGCAGTTATGACACATTATGGATCATGCATTTATTATGATGAGGAGATTGGTTAGAACCTATACAGTACTTGGGTTCGGGTCATTACCAAATAAATTTTGAGGTTTCCAAAGTGAAAAAGGTACATTCAATTCAATTAACAAATAACTTATATTAAGTTATTAATAACAATGTTTAAGAAGTTAAATAATCCACCCTTACTTTTCTTTTCTTACTAGTTTTAAGTAAGAAATTATATACCTTTCAACAGTTGCTGCTTAGTTCATGTCTGTATCTAACCGTTCAAGCCCAGAATTTCAAGAGCCTTTCCAACTTGCCCGGACAGCATTATTTTGTGATTCGGACCACTTACTATCAGTAATCCTGATATGTAAATGTTAACTGTTCATCTAACCATAATGCGATGTTATTGTCTTAAGTCTATTAGGCCTACTAACTAATATTTATAGCAATAACTATATATTAGAGATTTTTATATTTTTCCTCCTTTCAAAGATAGCAGAATGGCAAAAAAAATTATGCTAGATAGGTAGGCAGCGATTTCCAATATTGAGAAGCTCCAAATAGTTCTAAAAATTCCTGTAAGGTAGCAGCAAAATGCAGTACTGACAAAAACTGCACCACCGGTTGCGTGTAGAGTATGGCGACCAGTGGCAGGCGCAATGTTGGCGCCGCGTGCACAGTACGTCAATCAGAGTTAAAGGGTTAAAATTATAAATGGAAAACTAAAACTACAATTTATAAACTCTTGCTTTTAAAGAGTGATCAGTAGGTATAATTAAAATAACGATTGAACCAAATGTTCAACTAACTCTTGCTCCAGCTTCAGATTATAATATAAACGCTCTAAAGATATGTAAGAGAATTTGTGAAATAAAAACCCAAAAATTAATAAACACAATAAAATTTATTGTCATCGTATATTACAATAAAACCAACTAAATATATTTATACATTATCTATTATCTCATAAACCTCTTAATTAATTACTCTCTAAATATATTCCTTTACAGTCTCTTTTAAACTATTAACTATACGGCTAGGACTAAATAAATGGTAAATCATCTGGAACCTGTAATTTTGCTATAGTTCTGGATTTTTTTCAAAGAGCATTTCAATATGTGTGATCATAATGTATCAAACTATCACAAAACACAATATATTTGGACAATTCACCAAAAGTTCAATAACTTAAATTACTATGCTCTAAAATTATTGTTTATGCTCCAAAATCCTAACTGCATCAAGTTCTATGACATGTCAAAAAATCATACATCCTTGAAAAGGCTACCCAAATGTTTTATTATATTAATATGGGTAAAAAATCACACGCTCCAGTAGAAGACAATACAAGATACAACATGATTCAACTTAGGAAATGCTCATCAAAAATTACAACTACAATGGATATCACAATTAGAGTTCCAGACAGAAATACAAATTCTTGGATGTCTTTCTCACACTAACTTACACCTAAATAGTAAGCGTATTTATTTTTTCAATCACGACTGGGCAGTTACTCTTCGATTGGCTCCAGTCTTGCTAACTCAATCCTCCTACAATATTTCAATCCGATCTATATAAAATCAAACGACTATTTACACAGATGTCTACATAAGATTGAAAATGGTCTCAACTAAAATTGGTTCAAAAATTAAACTAAGTAAAAGGACATAAAACCACTCAAATGAAATATAACAACTTGGTCTAACAGTAAAATGTAAGTATGAATTACTTAAAAATACAGAAAAACTATTTCCCCCCTATAACTTGAGTTTGCTCAAAACGAGTATATTAAGATGAATTTATAATTTTTCCGTTTGGATGTTGAAAACCACAAAGATAATTTTTTTAAATCAATTGTACTAGACATGAGTAGCCAGTTACGTGAAGGAGGGGGCATGGCCCTTCTTGCTGCTGGATGGCGGAGTGAGGAGGCAGGAGGTAGCACGCTTCGCAGCCTCTTGAAGAGCATTGTCCTGCGGTCAAAACACAGTTATGTAGTCACCATCCCAACACTGAACTGTTTGTAGTGTAGGCTTACTTACTGACCCAAAAATGAGTCATTATAAACATAGTTTCTAAGAATAGCTCAACACCAGTTTTGATTACTTTTCACAACTTCTTTACTGTATTATAATTATATTACCTTTTTATTAAGTAGAAAATAATATTCAAACTCAAATAAATATTTGTGACTTTCATATGCAAATTAATACTGTATTATGTCAACATCGATAGAGAAGACTCAAACAATGGAACTTGGATAGCTCAAACTTCTTTAATTTGAAATCTTTAATTCAAGTTTTCAGCATGGTAAATTAAGATTTTAAAATTAATCTTAAATTAAAAATACTAATAAATTTAAAAAAAATGCATTTTCCAAACAAGATTCGGCGAAAGTGCAGCTATCAGGGTGTCCAGCGAATGGCTTTCCTAAATTTCCGTATCTTTCATGAATTTTTCTCACTTTTCCCGAACTTTCAACATGTTGCAAAGCGATAAATGAGTTCATAATTATTTATGGTTTGCACATCACTTAAATAGATAAAACCGCTAATCTAACTATTGCAGAGGAAACTGGAAGAAAAAACTGACAGGACACGAAATCCCAAGTTATGGTTAATGTGACGTAAAAGCAACAGACTTATTACTTAAACTTATTAGTTTGTTTACATCAGTTACACTTTTTTAGTGATGAGTGATTAAAAACCACTATGCTGTTCAATCGATAATCGTTAACAAAATAGAACATTAATAAATTCCTGTTAAAATAATTTTAAAAGCCTAATAAAGTACGGTACATTAAAAAATGTACGTCACCATCACGAGTTAGTGATACAGTAATGAATTATTTTTATAGTAAAACCACAAATGAATAATTTACATCAGCGTAAGGCAGACGGCATCTGACTCAACATTAAACAAACGCTGTCAGCTATTCTTCTTGTTTTCATAGTTTTTTAACGAGAGATTTCAAGGTTTTTAAAAATAGTAGTTTGCTCAATTCCCGTACAAAAATTAAAATTAAAGATTTGTTTATTAAAGATTCCCGTATAATTTCTGGTGAATTAAAATTCTTGTACAATTCCCGCTTTTCTTGGTCGCTGGACACCCTGAGCCATAGGTCAAGTGAGCTCCAGCGTCAGTGTACAGACTGATGATTCATGCCTTCACTAAGAAAGATCGGTAGACAAGATCACTAAGTCACCTACAAAAGAAATACTGGTGCCAAATGCAGCAGTCGCACGACTCACAAGAACTTAAATCATTCTTTAAAAGCAGAATTTATGTTAGTGACTCTCTTTAATCGTTGGATGTTTTAGTCTTTCATAATTACCAAGACGCTTAATTCCTTGAAATAGGTAAACATCTTCCCTTTTGAAAAGCAATAGATTGATTTCCAAGGTTGAAGTTGAATGCAGTTTTTACTCTATGTGCTACATGTTTCTAATATGTGTTTCTGCTAATACCCCCCAAAGCTTAGACATATCCATGTCAAAAAAGTAAGATATGTTACTGTACTTATTTTGTAGTTTATTTTGATACAGAAAATGACACTAGGCCTAAGCATGTTATGTTCGAGTGTCAATTTATTCTTTAATATTATTCAAAGAATTTTTATAAAAAAATATACTTGTTTTCAGCCTAGTTTATAAGAACTTCTTTAATTCAAATTTTTGGATACTTGGAAGGTTTTAGCTGATCTTGAGGTTTGAATTATCTAAATTACACTTCAGTTTATTTCCTATAAAATATTTCTACAGAACATAACAAAAAAAGTTGTCTATGTGGGAAAATTCCACATAGGCCATACTCGTCCTGAATGCTGGAATGAGTTCTATTAACTAAAGAAAGTGTACAAATAAACAGTAGATTAAAATTTTGTGTAAAAGAATTATTTTGCTTGTATTTTTGCACCCATAAATATTTAATCTATATGATTAATTAAGCACTTGATAAGAAAGTGACTAACCAGCATCTGAAGGGAGATTTCATGTTTCTGAAGGTTAAAGGAGTCCTCGATGAGAGCTGCCTTGGTGATTCCCGGCGGCAGGCGGGAATGTTTCTTACAATACTCAGGCACTTCATCCTTCAGAACATCCCAGAAGCTGGACATCCAGTCCACACAAGGAAGCAGATCTTCTTCCCCCAAACCTGTTGAAAACCAATGAATTTAGTCACCGACCAGCACTTTGTAAGTCTATAGGTAGTTATACAAAAAATTAAAATTTAACCCTCCATCGGGTATCAAGGTAGGTCATCTGTTCTTTTTTTATAATCTTTTATGTGTTTAGGAGGGTTGACCTCCAGTGTTTGCGACATATGTCTTTCCTACAATCTTAAATGACCCCCCAAATACTCTAGATAAAAATTAGCAACGAAAATGTATTTGATCAGGAGTCCTACCATAGTGTAATAAATATGACCTGGACACTACATGTAATGTTTCAGGCCAAAGTTATTTTTGACATGGATATTTCTTAGCTCTAGAGGGGCGTTGGCATTTTAAAAAGTATTAAAGTATTAAAGATGAAAATTTGAAGCAGGATCCCATAGGAACTACTAGAGCTATTTTATTGAATTTAATATAAGAATAAGAACAGCTGTTTAGAAGAACAAAAAACATTCCCTTTAGATCCATGAAACATGACGTTACATGATCTAACCTATTTCCCACAGAGAAGAAAATACAAACATTTTTGCTATAGTTTGATCTGATTTCTATATACTATTTTATGTTTGACTATTAATTTTCAGATACATATTATGGTTGCAAAAGCAATAAATTTTAAATTTGTATATTTTTCAAACAGAACTTGTTTTAATTCTTCTCTAAATTTTCAGTTTATTTTATATTAGTTTTATTTAAAAACTATATGCAACTATGTTTTATATAATTACAAATACTTCTTACATTATCAAAAATCGTTTCTATTTTAAACATAGTTTTTTTTTGGCATACTTGAAGGTAACTCCCATGAGTGCGCTTTTATATTTTAAAATCCATCCTCAACATGGAGGAATGATTGAATAAAAATCAATTATATCAAGACTTAACTCATAAATACCATGTCTTGTTGTAAACTCATTAACCCAGGCAATTGGGTTAGGGACTTAAAATCAGCTGGATAAAATGTATCAGTAACCTTAAATCTTGTCTAAAAATTTCTAAATTTAACTAAGGCAGATACATTATGAAACACTCCCTACAGAAAGCAAAACATATATTTTGAGCTTAGTTGTATGTACTGAAAATATGTTTATTACACTGTGAAATGTCTATTCTGTGCTGAATGGCTTTACTGGCTGAATGTAGGCTAATCTTTATAACTCACAGACTGTCAAGCTAAGTTAATGTTGAAGGGGTCCATATTAACAGGAGGGGTTTCTTCATTGATAACAAACATACACCACACTTAACAGTTCACATGTACTTACACAGATCTCCAATGATAAATTTAGCTTAATTTAGACTATTTTATAATTTAATTTTTTTAATATTTCTGGTATTAATCACTTACCTGAAACTTGAACAGCAAGTTGTTTATTGCAAGCCAGGTAGACGGCAGCCGCAGCCAACACACTGTAGGAGTAGCGCAGGCTTGCAACATCCAGTGTGCACAAATCCAGCAGGTGTGCCACCCGCTGGTATAACACGGGGGAGAATTGGGGAAAGTAGAAGCCAAGGTCGTGACGGGCCTGGTCCTGATAGCCTATCTGCAGAAACATCTTGAGCCAGTAGATGGGAGTCACAGGGTTGAGCCTCCAATCCAGTGCCTGAACAAGTCATTCATTGCTCATTATCACTCAAAATTAATAGAAACATTCTACTGCAAGTTTTAGTTTATAATATAAAATTACCTTTTTGTAAACAAACAATGTCAATGACATTATTTCACATGGGTGAAAAAAGTCTAATACGTGACATAAGTGCAATGTATTACAGGCCTACATTTGATGTTGCCGTCTTAATTGGCTTTGAGGGAAAAGTCCATTATTGTCTTTTGTTTCAAGGCATTTGCTTCCTTTATAACAATGGTTGACCAAATTTTCTAAGTACTTTACCATGAGATCGCATGGCGTAGTGTCATCTTCATTAAAAAATCCGTCCAAGCAAATTTTAGTGTTAATTTTACAAATTCTTCTTTCTGTTCATCATATATTAGTAATAAAAAATAGTTTTTCCCCTTTTATTACAATATAATTGTTAGTTTTCTTCTGTTCATAAAAAGCACATCAAAATCAATAACCTACCTCACATATGACTAATTCCTTTCCTATGATTTCCCTTTCAGTGCACGCCCCATCAGTGACATAAGCATATTCCCCCATTTTTGGTGGATAGATTTCTTCATTTTTGGATGCAAGCTGGAGACATGTGATTCCTAAAACAAAAAAATATTTTGTAAGCAATAAATATCATATTTATGTATTAAATTTAAATTGTACATTTAACACCTTTCATATTAAAATTTAAAACAACATGGTATGCCACAGGAGATCTGAAATGCTGACTATTTGACAATACCAGGCCAAATATGGCAGTTTTCCTTGACATTGCTAGGAATACTTTTTGTTTTTTTGCATTGCATAACCAGGGAAACCAATTGGGTCATAATCACAATTCCTATGTGTTTGCCGTTCCAATTTTCACTGATATAACTAAAGTTATATCAGTTCTTGCTTGATTAATATCATAGCTTGCTTTTTTTTTGTTTATACTCATTTTGTGTGTAAAATCAATAATATAAAGAGGATTTACTTATTCTTTCAAGTTACTGACGCAAACATAAAGCTGCTCAAGTCTCCTTGTAAAATCATATTCAAGTATCAGGTTTATTTACTCCTATCTAAACAATTAGTTCCTAGGTTTTTAGTGCCTACCTATTAATTGAAGTTGTTGCTTTGGTACATCGATTTGAGATGAGAGATACCGATCTATGAAGTCCATCGTCATATAATACGTTTCACGATGTAACTTATAGACATCACAGACCTGAAAGAGAAAAAAATGTTATTTAAAAAATTTGATTTACACATTTGATGGTAAAGAACATAATATTGTTCATATTTTCAGTAATAAATAAATCATTATTTTCCAATCCATTTCAAAGATATAATATAACTATAAAAGTCAACCTTTTATTAACTGGAAATTATCAGTTGCATGACCAGGGATAACCCAAACAGTGTAAAAAATAAATCAAATAAAGAGAGTACCCTGTCATCTATTTAAATAAAATTCGAGTTTTGTCTGTAGTGTATTTTTTAGTTATTTTTATGTTTCGTGCCATTAGAGAAGCCGAAACAAGTATTATCTCAATTTGTGTCTGAGGCATTGTACACAGTCTTCTCCAAAAAACTGGAAACAAACTGATAACAATGAAACTTATTTCATGCATTCTCTACACTTCAGAGAACGTTTTTCTGCCACCCCCTTTAAAGGTATATAACAAGAATTTTAAAACCCACATTTTACGTGATGATAGTCATATTTTGCTTTCAGTTTTCAATGAATCACCTTCTAGTAATAATCAGCTGTCTTTGTAGTTTTTAACATTAAATGACTTCGTTAATTTTGAGAATATGTGATGTATAAAGTGATTTAATAGAAAGAAAAACAAACAGCTATCAAATTAAAATGAAAATTAGTTTGTTAACAGTGATCATTGATTTTAAATTCACATCAAAATCATATATTAAATGTTATTTTGATGTATAACGAATTTTAATAATTATAAATATTTTATGATGTAATTGATTTTGTCATGTTAATAAGTATCTTTTTCCCCTAACACAGAATCTTACAACCTGTACAACGTTCGGGTGTACTGCTAGTAAAGTAATAAATGTTTGTATAGCTCATGTTTCATTAAACAAGTATTATCTTTAAATAACTGCTGAACATAAAATAAAGAACAAATAAAAAGTATTCCTGATCTGAATGAACAAAACTGCGCAAATAAACATACAGTAAGGTATCGAACAGAATAGGTTAGGTGTGAATATCGAACAGTTAAGGTTACTAATATTTTATAATATTTATTTTTAAGGTGCAATTTTTGCCCATGTTTTGGTAAAATAGTAACAATGCCTTATTTACAGCATATTTTTGATTTGTTATAACATTATAACTTTCAAATAAAGTCTTTTTCACCAGTTTTTCGGTAGTTTAATATATTTATTTCTTGAAAATGACAGTTACAACCTATTCATACGATAAAAAATGAAAAAAAACCAGTATAAAAAAATAAAAATTACCATATAAAAG
The DNA here is from genome assembly GCA_023375725.1 of Nephotettix cincticeps. Lineage (NCBI taxonomy): Eukaryota > Metazoa > Arthropoda > Insecta > Hemiptera > Cicadellidae > Nephotettix > Nephotettix cincticeps. The sequence continues at coordinate 121,694,051 of CM041786.1, read as the reverse complement.
CCCTTTAGGTAGGTAATAAGTGACAGTTTAAGACTACTTTAAAATAATGAAACCTTTCCTAAATCAACTATAACAACCTAAAATGTGTAATAGGGAGCAAAATGGTTTTAAAACCAGTTACATTTCAGTGCTGAAAGGTAAACTGATCCCACCTCGATGATCCAGTCCAACAGCACAGCCCGCATGCGCGGCTGAAGGCTCGGGTGCTCGCTGAAGACATCCGGTTTCCGAGACTTGAGGCTATCTTCATCTTTGTCACACATGAGTTGCCACAGGGCAGGGAGGTCAGCCCACGTTAGCGGTGGCAGGGGGTTGAACCTATCCAATCGTAGGTCGTTGTACTGGTAGGTGCAGCTGTTGAAATAACAACTATGTAGGCCTAATTATGTGTTCAAGAGGCATTTATATATTATGTTTAAAAATCCAAAGAAATGTAATCTGAACTACCCTTGGTCCCACTTGGTTAGGATTTTTCATGCTTCACTGCGTTAATTTATATTTTATGTTTTGGAATACGAGAGAAAAAAATACAAATTCAAAATTCATCGATAATAGTTTATGCTGAAGGTTCTTGATCTATAAAAGTCCTAGACTTAATAAAATAAATAAAAAAATAAGGTTTATTAAATGTTAGTTTACTTTAACCCTTTTAGGACCGGACAAAAAAAGTTTAGTTCTGAAAAAAACGGAAGCCCTATATTTTTCATAATACAGTAGAACCTCACTAATCCGTCACCTGCGGGACCGGGGGTATGGTCGGAACAACAAAAAGGTCGGATTATCAGAGGAACTCGTATATTAACATAAAAACAAACTTAAACTGCATTTCGAACAAAGAATATTGCATCAAGATTTTATAAAAAGCTACTGTACTGATGAACGCTACAGAAAGCCTAAAAACATTAAATAAATACACACATATACACACTCACGATGTCACCTGTCGATGCGTCATCGACAGGTTTCGACTTGAACGGAGTTACGAAGTAAACAAATGCTGTAAATTTCCGCTAGCGTGGTCGGACTAAGCGAGGAGAATGCCGCCGAGGACGAATTAGCGGAAGTCTGTTGTGCCGACGGGCACGGTCAGACCAACCGAGGAGTCGGACCATCGGAGGTCGGACTATCGAGGTTCTACTGTACTCTAAAAAAATGGACATCCCTAAAACATCAGTTTTTGTAAGATATTACTTAAAAATCAATCACACAGTCACTAGTGCATGTTTTTCCTTAATTTTGGTATTGAAATTCTTAACTGCCGCCTGGTCTTCTTTGTGAGTTCCGCCGATGGCAGTATTCTGCCAATTGGTCCTCAAATGGTAGTTAATAATAAAAGCCTAAGATTGACTTCAAAGAAACCTACATTTATGAAAACTCATTTTATATTAAAATTTAAATAAAATGTATATGTAAAAAATAGTTAAACAATTACTGTAAAAAAACATACTAAGCTGTATATTCATATATGTTTGTTTCACTAAACATAGCCTGCATCCCAATTTCCTATTATAAATCCGTACCTACAATTACAGTGAATATGGCCTACTTTGACACTGGCACACATTAAGCATATCCTCGTTCTCTTGGATCAACACACAAGACACTATGTGTTAGGCTAGCAGCGTCTAGATACAGGGTGTAACTAAATTATTAAGGTTTAATTTTATCTACTCTCATATTCTTTATGATGAATTGAAGATCAACACTTTTACAATTGCATAACTAATAATTCACACTTTTTAAATAAGCATTACTAAGTTTTGGTCAAGCAACAAAAACAAACAAGTAAAATAAAAGTTATCATGCTTTTAAACTAAAAAATCAGTTAAGATGACAACTAAATGATTCGATGTAATGATAATGAATAAATAAGATTTAACTTAATGATGAAGTTTACAATTTTCAATAATGAAATGTGATAAAATGATATTGACAAAAAACTTTTTTAATTCAAAGGAACAAAACACGAGACGAAACATGTTACCTTGTAGACAATGAAAATTCCTTTGAAAGACCTGCAATGATTAAAAAATAACAAGAAAAAATTTGTGTTATTCAAATAACGTTTACAAAAAATGAAAAATAATTAAATTATCATTTTGAGAATCAGTAAGATAAATACTTAATATACTCTTTAATTTAATGATTTTACGAATTCCGATGTTGAATCATTCACTAAAGTTAAAACAGTTCATGTATTATAAAAACAAAATACTTTTTGTATTGAAAGTTATAATTTTAAAAATACTAGGCATACTAATAGTGAATCAGGTCAGCTAAGTTGGGACTTGAAGCCCTTCTGCCCTTTACTGACAGGGTGTGGTCCTTCAAAAGAAGGATTCTGGCTGTTGTATGAATAAATGTTTTTTACATACTCAAGTATGCAACATATAAGCTTCCATGGCACTGAAAATCACCAACACTTGGCCTACTTTTTTCCACAGTGGTTTTGCCGAGCCACCAAACACACCCCAAATCTACACTGTGCAACCACATGGCCTTTTGTAGTACATCCCTACATTTTGAATTATTTACTAGAGCCACACAAACAGCGCTCTGAAAAGATAAGTTAGGTAGGTTATTGGCATTTTTATTTCGTTAATAATACTTTATACTATCAATAACCAACCTAAATGAACTCCGCAGAGCACTGTATGTCAGCAATATCGCGTATATAATGATGTAACCCAACATGTATTGGTCACCAACAAACAGTGCTCTGCGGAGTTAAGTTAGGTTGGTTATTGATAATTTTATCTCGTAGATAATATTTTATACAATCGAAAGCAATTCAACCTAACTCCTGTTTGTCGGCAATATCGTGTATATTACGATATAACACAATGTTTATTGAAAATGCGGGGACATACAACAAAAGATCCCAACCACATCACGTAGTCACCTCCTGAGGACACATAGCACATGATAAGCGAAATGTCGTTGGCCAATGGGGGAACATGCGCCAACTACCACACGGAAAAATCCGGAAAACAAAGTATCGGTTAAAAATTATTTTTATTAACTTTTTATTTAGGTTAATCATGATACACCCGACATTGTTTATGTTTGTGCTTTTCTTAATGGCTTTATTGAGTTTCGATTAAACACCAGAAAATCAACTCCTTTGCAATAATATTACTAATATAAATGTTACACACCTGAGGGTTTGTACGCTGGAGGAACCGGGGCTGAGGGGACAAGGAGACTGGTCTCCAAGACTAGAAACTGAAAGTGGTTCTGGGCTGAGATCAGACAATCTGGCTACATCGCAGGAACCAAGAGGGGAGGTGGTGTCTGCTTCGTCAGACAGTGACAACCTATGACAAACAACACATAAATGTAACACAAAGTTAAAAGAAATCTAACAATATACTAAAAGTTGACTTTGAAGTAAAATATTAATTTAAAGCACTATCCCGAATCAAAGTGAATTCTTCAAAAGTCTGCCTTGGTACCAAAATATTTCTCTTTAGCCCCATTAGAAAGAGTATGTTGTAACAGCATTGATCATATAATAATCGTAAAAATATGGTTGAAGTGTCAAACTCAAGGTAAAAGTGGTTATATTGGTTATGTTTTTAATGTTAATGTTTTTAATGTAATGGTAATGTTTTTAGGAAGCCTTACTGTACTATTGAAAAAAAAGAATCAAAATTCTTAAATGATTTGAAAATGTACTTAGTTGAATTGGCTCCTTACAGAATCAATTAATTCATTAAATAATCAAATCATTGCTATTTTAGAGTTGGAGTTTTTTTTATTTAGCTGTTTTATAGTTTAGTGGTACAATGACTTCAACCAATAAAAAAGAGAAATAAATTAAATAACTATTGTCAGCTTTTAGCGAATTTCCCATAGGGAAGTAGCTATTACCGTAGGTCTCATGGCAAGAGTTAAGTCCGGGACCATGTTATTTTTTCTTCTTTAGGTGCCCAGAGACCAAAAACAATAGTCGTTAAAATTTTTATATATATATATGTATATATATGTATATATATGTATATATATATGTATATATATATATATGTATATATATATGTATATATATGTGTCTGTTAGCACGATAACTCGCGTAAAAATGGTGCGATCGAGACCAAATTTGGTAGAGACGTGTATTCCTACAAATGCTTGGACGAGTTCGTAAACCAGACATATCGGTCAATGGGAACGGGTATTTTGGGGGGTTTTGTACCCCAAAATGGGGTTTTCTGCGTTTTTCACATATAATTTTTAAATATTTCTAATTTTATATTTCACCATTGGAATCAGCTTAAAAAACTACACAATTAAGTTCCTTAAAGTTTTTCTCTATCTCCAACGGTTACCGAGATATAAAAAATCTAAACACAGTACGTTGTATTTTGAGGCTCCAATGTTAATCTTATGGAGGATAAGGAAAAACTAATATTTCACTTATTAACCAATATTTTTGGATAAAAATTTATATTTAGCTTTATGTGGTTGAGGTTCATCCATTCATGCTTAAAAATCATAGTTTATGTGTTTATCATGGCAGCAAACCTGCATACTCTTTTCCCATGTTAATCATATGGAGAATAGGCAAACTCCTTTATTTATTTATGGACAGATGTTGATGAAAGTTGGTATAAATGTTAAAAATAAATGTTTTTGAAGGTATAAATGCCTACTCTTAGCATTCCTCACAGCAGCAAACCTGCACACTCTTTCCCATGTTAATCTTATGGAGAATAATCAAATAATTCTCATGTTCATCAACAGATTTTGACCACTTGACTTGTCGTATATTATTATTATTATATTATTGATTTGGAAATTCGCCGAGTACGCAGGTCTGCTGCGACGGGGGTATTTTCTAATCTATTTAGCTATTGTAAGTTACTAGATTTTAGGTGAGATCTACTAGTATGGATTTATTGACGATATTCATGAAATTTCATGTATCTATTGCATAATATATATATTCTTTAAATGAAATTGCAATATAATAATATAATCCAATCCAATATAATTTTGTAAAATTTAAAGACAATATGAAAATTTTAAATATCTCCCAAAAATTTGAAATATATTCACACTACAAACATGAACCAGAAAACATATTGAACATAATGCAATTAGATAAAATCAACCCCATATTTGAAAAAATTTAAGACTTGAAGAAGCTATATTAATATACATATCTTTTCTATTACGCTACATGACAAATTGAATTGAACACATTGAATTGAAGAAAAAAAATTAAATTGATTAATGTAACCTGATTTTGAGGTTAGACTTTTGTATACCCTTGAAAATTGGATAATCTCAGAAACATGTAGTGTTAAAATAAAATAAAATAATGCAAGGGTACTATGGACTTTATTTACAATATAATAATATTAATAGTAGCCCTATTAGTGAACTATAATAAAACAAAACAAACAAATATATATATAAAACTTATTTATTTTTCTTCTTTATTATCTGGAAAAATACATTTTATTACCAAAAAATTATATTTATTAATTAACAAGTAATTAACTCTTTGTATGATGACTTAAAATCTTGGTTACTAGTGAACAAAATGCCATCCGATGTACCTTGGTCATGTATGTAATAATGTTCCATGGGTGGGCGACCACTTGAGTAGCGACAAGGAACTAATACTTTTATACTATGTGGCATGTAAGAGGTCCAAGTAGGTTCACCCCATAAATGAGAAGAGAGAGACATATGGGGAATTCTACCTTCTTGTGGCAGATTTGGAACTGGGCAAAGAAAGGTTTAAAACCTACTTCAGGCAAAACAGCCTAGTGAAGTGTTTCACAAAACTGGCCTCTTCCTAACTTCCTCAATCAGTTGTTCCATGATGACCAACAAGAAAACACAGCACAAGTTGCGGCAGAACACGTTGCGCTACCAGGGGATGGGAGATGGCAATGGCAATAGGGCTAGAAGTTCCTTTGCACATGCGCAAGACCACACGCCCGCAGCGGTAGTCTGAAAAAATTGCTCAGCAAGCAGTAATGGCAGACACTACCGCACACCCGCGTCTGCCGCGGTAGCGAGCTTGGTTTGGCATGGCCTTAAAACTTGATTATCATAGAAGTATCTGAGATGTTAGGATTAACCTATACAAACTGCAACCTTTTAAAAATAAAACGTTGTATAGCTTCTACTAAAGAGAAACTAAAAATCTATGGATTTAATTAAATTTTGATAGTCTCTGATCATAACAATTATTTTAATTACATATCCAGTGACTGATATGATAGAAAATTTTGAAAAATTATGGCGTTGTTGGTGATTAAGAAAACAGCTTTACTTTAAATGTCTCAATAAAAGGGCTATGCACATTGAGGCACTCACCTCTCCTGATCTGAAACAAGAGCATCAATGTTTGAATCTTTGACTATCTTAAGCTCTGAGAAAGGTAGCCTTCGATCACTGTCTCGCTCGAAAGAACAGCTTGCCTCCACTCGACTCTGCAACATAACACATTAATGTGTTTTACAAAAAACAATAAAACAGAAAGGACAGTAGGAAATATTACTTTTTTTAACAATCATATTTCTTACTAAATTTGATAAATTATTTATATCATCGTAATACTGATGTGTTGAGAAGGATAAATTGTTTTAGTATGAAAAGTAATACAGTATTAACAATAAAATGGTAAGTAATAAGTAAATTTAATAAGTATTTATTTACCTTAGTATTATGAATAATTGAGAACCAATCAAATATAATTATCAAAGCAGAATAGAATGATCAATTTAATTTTATACATTATAGACATGTGGATGGATACGATAAGCACACAAAATTAATTTTACTCTTAGACCATTTGATAAACAAATTCCCTTTCACATTGATAAACAATACTTGTCATTTAAAAAAAGGATAACCAAGAAGTTGTAGTTGGATTAATTTTAGTATTTTAATGGTCTAATTAGGTATGGCTATAGCAAACTGATATAGAATGATTCGATAAAAAAACAATTTACTGTAGGAAGGAATATAACTATATAAATTTCAAATCTCACCTCATCTTTATACTTTTTCTCTTCATTTGTAGGCAGGTTTTCTATATCCTGGTCGTCATCCTGCAATTATAAAACATTATTACGACTATTCAATGGCATATGAATCTAATGATTCGTTTAGTGAAAAATAGATTATGTCATGATAAAGACTTTGGTGTTTCAATAAATTTTATTATAGCCAATAGTGAAACCTTAATAAATCAGACTTCAAGAGGTTTTAGGAAAAGACTGAAATATCAACATTTTTAACATTGATTCTTTCTATTGATTCATTTTCCACCTCAGTGATCTGATGTTGTTGATCTTATATTACCCTTTGGTGAATCCTTATGATTAAATATCCTGCATATAATTAAATATATTCTAAGGGATCGCACACTGCAAACTGGTTCGAGTAGAGTGAATTTCATATGAAAATGATTTTATTCCCATCATAGTAATTGAATAGTACTACTGAGTATGCAGGTTTGTTGCAATAAGGTTAGTTTTACATGGTCATGTATATTAAGCCTATTCACTAAGTAAAAATAAATACAACTTAATTAAAACTGTACTAGGACCCATCGACCCATGCCCCATGGACTAGCAGCGGGCTAGTACATAAACACACATATACTGTGTTGCACACATGCTATGCAAGTGGGATTCAAGAGGTTAATGTCTATTTTTTTCTATACTTTTTGTGTAGAATACAGTACTCTTGGGATGCACTTACAGACTTATGTTCTGATGAGAGTCGTTTCCTTTTCAGGTGCGAAGACTGGCATCTGAAAAAGTGATTGCTTAGTGAAGGATGGTTAAATCCTTACGCCACCTTTAGTCCCTTAATATTTAAAGTGATAAATTTGCTATGCAATTAAAATGCTTTACGCCAGGGGTTCTCAAACTTTACCTACTCAAGTACCCCCTAATTAATTGAGTATGTCATGGAGGTCCCTTAAATTACCCCCAGCCTACTGACCCCCACCCCTATAACCTCTTACAAAAACAAGGGGAAACCCATATTTCCCTTCTCATAGACATTTGTTGAGCTTGCTACATATGCATTTTATAATACAGTAAAGCCCCGATTAAACGAAATAAAGAGGGGAGAGCCGTTTTGGATTAACAATTTTTCGGTTTAACTGTTATAAGCTTAAAATTGCCCATTAACATGGTGTGTAGGAAAAAATGATTTACAAATCAAGTCTTTACAAACTAAACAACTTAATTTAAAAACATCCGAAAACACAAACTTGCTAATCGCAAACTGTACCCTACACTACTACAATAGGTTAACCCTTTCCCATGACGTTTTGACGTTTTTTAGACCTCAACTGCCCCTGCAGATTCTCATTTCATCTCAAAATTTTACTAGTTAACATTTTAGTAATAACTACAAATCAAAACACATGCGTACACAAAGATAGTCAGCTGTAACAAACAATGCGACCGGCGACCGATATGAAACGAGTCAGACGCAGACGACTTTGTAATGTAACCAGGACGACAGTTTCCACAGCCATCTAAATAATAATTGATATGAATATTTTTTGTCTAAATACTATAATAACTACAGGAAGACATCTAAAATCAAACACAATGCTTTTTCAATGATCCAAACAATCGGAAATCATTATTTATGGAATACTCGATGTCAGAATTTTCAGAAATAGGAGCTTTTGATGTGAGTAAAAATAAAATAAATTTTATTAGAATGTCTTTCATGGACACCCAAATAACTGTGGGGGTCTGGGGACCACACTTTGAGCACCTCTGCTTTACGATAATAAAAATAAAAGGTTGTTTTAAATTTAAACTCTAAAACTAAAAAAAATCTCTAAGGAGGTTGGCTTGGAGATTTTATGACGAGGGGTCATGTTTTGTTTCTTTTGAGCGTGACTATTGTGCATGATCTTGTTTGAAAGTTTGTTTGACTGCTTTAAACTTTTTTCAGCTTTATCTCAGCTTAGTCCGGATTATGCACTAATCATATTATGTTTTAGGTTCTAACTCTTCTGAGAAGAATGAATGAAGAATGTACAATCTAGATAAAGTATAATAATTCTAAGTATGATCAAGACAGAAAGATGAATACAATAATAAAATTACCTACAGAGAATTTTTCATAGAACTCTTATCATAAAAAGGTCTTACCCTGAGGAGAGCATGTTGTTATTTTCGTTTGGATCAGATTCCCTGAAAAAAATTAATATTAGGTGATTTATTATAGTAAACCTTCTTCTTGTGAAAGCTAAATACAAAACAAAGGAAAGCCCCTACTGTGACAAGTCAATGTTCACATCTTTAAAGTTTGCACTTCATCGTGTCAATTTCACACCTGTATCCCAGTCAATTAAATCAATTCTAAAAAATTAATATTCTACACTTTATACACTCATAAAACTCAATACATTGACATTGTCAAACATTTGACAGGGAGTTCTAGCTGAAATTGGGCCTACTGTGAGGTTATTCAAGAATTGAGCTACTTGATCGTCTCTGATAATGTGCAGTGTGCCATACTTCAAATACCCCCGTCGCAGAATTTCCAATTTCCAAATACTTGGCGAATTTCCAAATCAATAATATAATAATAATAATATTAAGTTTAATTTACTTAACAATATCTGTCGATAAATATGATAGTTATTTGCCTATTCTCTTTGAAAACTTTGAAGCGTGATTTCTCAAATTTTATTTGTTTAAATTTGTAATTTTGAATAAGTACAGTATAATTATTTCAGATATCCTAATAATTTTTCACGGATTTGTTTGGTTCTTAATTTAGATTAAGAGAATACGAGTACAAATAACTAGGTATTTTAAAAAATGTTCAAGTTAAGGTTCCTTTCCCTTGGCGAGTCATCTCTGAGCAGCCTCATATTACTAACACCACTATGGTGTTAATTCACTGCCTTTAATTCACTGCATAGGTGATGGATGAGCAGTAGTTAAGGTTAAAAAATCTCTATGACCCGGGCGACATGGCTAGTCCAGGGCATTCTTTGTGAAAAGAAAATAAGATCTAGGCAGAGGTATGAACTAGGCCATCAACTTAATGATCATTGAGGGAGACCTCGGAGCATACATTTAAGAAAGTGTGGGCTGTAGCAAAGTGATAAAACAGTTTCCAGACTGTAGTCAAAAAGAGAACTAGAGTAAGGTTATAAAGGTATCTCTCCAATTTCCATCTCACAATGAAGGGGAATCCCATACTCAGACAGGCCAACAGTGAGCATAAATTAATTTCTATCCCGTCTTAAACAAAATGGATGAACAAAGAACTGCAAATACATAACAACTATAGTGTTATGACCGATAAAAGAGTTGTCTTCTAGCTCTATTCAAGGCAAGGTGCAAATCACACTCGAAACAGACAAAACGGCCATGTCTGCTTTTAAAAACAATAATATTCCCAAAATTAAAATGAGATTTCAAGATATGATGAAAATAATCCTGCAATATTTAACCAATTGAGAGTGGGTGTTGACTTGGTTATGGTTACAACCGTTCACACATCACCTAATCATCATCCAATTCATTCATTACATCAAAAAATACATGATTAAAGTTTACTTATAACCGACTCTAAATATCTTTTTTCTCTACCTCCATATGTTCAAATTTAAGAATAATATTTTGCTATTTTCGGTGAAGTAGACAATTTTCAAGTCTCTCAATTTCATCCATAGCTTGAATTTTTAAGGTTGGTGAGAAAATTAAGTTTCCTGAATCAATAACTTCTAAAAACGGAGACAAGGTTATGTATAATGGATTGTCACCTCCGAGTCGCGTTGGATCAGGAATCTACCATGTGGCTTCACAAAAACACATTTACTACAGAAAAAGGTTTCTTTGACTAAGAGGAAAATCCTTTGGCTTCTCTTATATGAATCATTTAACATCTACCCACCACTACACGTACAGTAGCCTACCTACATTCCTCATGTTTATCTACAGTGAGCTTAATAAACATGTGTCCACCACTTGTAATCCCTTCACAAAATAAAAAAGCAACCAATTTAAATTCAGGAAAAAAGTTAAACTTGGGAGTTAAAAATTCACACGGATGCAAGGGTCACAAGCAAAAACGATATTAGTTACCAACAAATTTTTCAATTGATATTTGAAACCTCAATGTGCTTCATCAAGGTGTTATATTATGGTGGTAGACAACACAGAACTTTTATCTCTTAATTAAGTTGTACATATCAGAAAATGGGGGCAGAATCAACTAGAACTTTTGAGACAGTACTTCATAATGATGGGATAATGAAGGCGCCTGTGATTACTAGACGTAACCTTAGGTCCAAAGAATTCTCCTTCATTAACTTGAAAGACGATAAAATTTTACTCATACAGAACTGAAGAGTAAAACTGCAACTCATACAAAAACTGCTCCAACATTGATCAATCCCTACAGGCATTTCTATTTCATTGAATTGCAAACCAGTCAAAGATCCTGTAGAACATACTTCTATAAATTTTATAGTCTCTGTTGTTGAAATTCCAATATGCCTCTTTCCATAATGGATAAGCTTTGCTTTCAGAGGGTTTAAAATTAATGTGCTGAATGATAGTAAAAATATGCTTAACCTAAGTCTGGCCTATTACTCTCAGTCAGTCATGGTTTTATCAATTCACTGCAAATTAATTAAATATAGACGTATTTCACTGGCACAAATGCATACAACTTTACTGAGGTTAATCCTTAATCATCTCAATTTGGTATAATGGTATACAAGTTTAACATTCAATATTGTAGATCACAGAACACAATAATAGATTTGGTATTAAAGGCAGACCCAGTCCAACATATTTATGTAAAATGATTAAATAAATATTAATTGAAAATAACATAAGAATTATTAAAAAATCTGATACAGGGCCACAGAAAAACGCTAGTAAAATCCCGGATAAAATTTTAGCAAGTCAGAAATTCACTAGGCCCTATATGAAGTCAGAACCAAGTATGACAATCTTCCAAGGGGACGTGAGGTTATTCCAATTTCACATCCTCAAAATATGAAAATTCATAATCTTACAGTGATAAAAACTTATTCAATTACAACTCAAACTTAAAATAATTAACTTTTAAACCCCTTAAAAACTAACGATTCATACATTTCTATAAATAAGGAAAATTCTTCGATGCCACACGACTCTGTTCCCGCCGAGGAGGGAAAATGGTCGACGTGTACCGAGAACAATGGATTCCTTCTGCCTTCAAAAATGTCTCTAAAAGTTGTCGAATCTTTAGGCACTTACATTAAGCAACAAAAATCTTTGGACTGAGAAAGAATAAAATAGGAGAATTTTAAAACTTATTGCGAACTACCACCAAGTTTGACCAGACCCCTCTGAAGACTACGCCGTTATGGCGCGCGAATGGTCATGCACCCCCTTGGAGAATGACACGTAATACTTCACAACATCAAAATTCTCACTCAAAATCCATACTCACGCACCCTACTAAAACTGATAAATTATTGATAATCTTAATTGTATTATCATAGATATAATTTCGATAAAACTTGGGTCCTCCCTAAGATAGATATCATGTTCCGACTAGAAAATTAACTGTACATTAAACATTACAATGTTGTATTAAAATACACAGGTGATTAAATCATATTAGACAATACTACATTTATATAGACAATTAGTTAACAAAAATATACCTACAGGAGGTGGTCACTGCCCTTTAATCCTGATACTATCAAGAGCTGAAACAATCCATATTGGTTTCAAATAATCGCGAAAACTGGCACTAAATACACCACTACAATCAGTAAACTCTAAACAGGCATAAGGCTAGATAATTTTATTGGCACTTTAATTCATGAAGTCTGTAAATTATGTGAGGAAACAACACTACTATCTATATTAACTGATACTTCTAGCTTGAGATCAGATGAAATAATGGCAGGCCGGTGGCGACTGGCGAACTGGAGGGAAAGTTGGTGGGAGAATGTTTTGTGATTACCGCGCGCTGATTGGTCGAGCGAGTCGAACAGCTGGAAACCAGCTGATTCATGACGTCATTTTGAACTTGGTACCGTATCAAAATAGATATTGACTTTGGATTACACTATTTATTTCCATTAAAACGTTAATTTTAAGAATGTGATCATTAAATTTTATTTTAAACTATCAATTTCGTGTAATACATGTATTAAATAGAAGTTTAATAAAATTTCAGCACTGCATATATCAATTTATGTGTATAAATTAACTTCTCAATACTGTCTGTTTCACAACGCTAATTTATTTTTTTAATTAGTTACAGAAAATCGTTATTAAAATATAATATATAGTTTAAATTCACATTGTTTGACTCATCGATAATAGCGACACGTTTAAAATAAATTGGAAAAATTAAAATATTGCATGAAAACTTGTACTATTTACAATTTACATTTATAACTTAACTCGTGAAATAAATATAGCCTACATTTTGTAAAACACCTTATCTGTATTGGGTTGGGCAAGTTAACCGAGCTTGTTTGGCGGTTCCCGCCTCGGAGTGACGCGATGGCGGGAACTCTAGGTGTAATGCCCGCGAGAATTCCGGTGTGATGACGTTTCACACTCGTTCCATAAATAGAAACTAGAAATTTATTTAAATTGAGAAGTTTCAAAATTACCATGGCAAAGATTATAATCTTTATTCGGCATTTTACCAATATTTTAGAATCATATCAGTCATTAGAGAAGAATAATTTACATTAAACATCTTATAGCCACAAAATCAAAATTTTGCAACGTCATTAGCTACTTAGGCATTATACAGTTAGTTTTCAAGTAGTTCTACATAAAAAAATGCTATTTCCGATCAATGTGAATTAAAATCAAACATTTTTTAATGGTTTACAAAGATTAATACAGTAATGCCGAAATCGTTCAATTTTTCAGAATGACTTTAACCTTTAAAATTTGTCGTTTTGAAAAAACAATTATTTCAGACGAAAAAACATTGTAAAGCCTAACACGCTTTTATTCATACAGAGGAAGTAGTATAGGAGTATAGGCTGGACTGTTTATCAATTGTTACGGAATTTGTCAACTTGGCAATAGACGAGAAGTAGGTCTAGCTCGTGCTTGCTAATATCAGTGCTGTGTGCTGTAGTATATACAGTCCAGTCACTTCTGACTCTGTACCGTAGTCTGTGTGGTCTTTCCGATTAAACCTTTAACAAAAACAACCTCACTAAGATTATTTGTGAAGTGTTATTGGAAATGAACAAAAGAGGCTCTTAAGTTAACCACTACTTCGTTTATACCCCATTTAACAACGTTCACGAAAGCAAGGATAACTAAAAATACGATTTTAACGGTTGATACTTATAATACTTTATCTATTATTAAAAAATAAATTGATAGAGAGCATAATCTGACTTTTCATGCACGATGATCACCACATGATTTATCACCACATTCCAGGTAATAGTAATTACATTAGTATAAAGATTGTTGTAGCTTAGTTTTATATTATAACGTACATTCCCAATTCAATACTGGTTAACCAATCATTACACAACTTCGAGCTTAACCCCTCCACATAAATTGAATAAATATATTTTTCAGATAACTTTCTACAATTTCTTGCATGTTTGATAGTTCAATAAAGGAAAATTTGGAACAACGGGACGCCACCGTAGCAGGTACGGTATACAATATTCCAATATCAATCTACGGCGAGGCCCAGGGCCAGGCCAGTCGCATGGGAAGCGGACGGGGACGAGTGGCGCTCCGGGAGAGGAAAGGCGGGAATACGCCATTGTACAGAGCGGGCCACTGGGGTGGAGTCCCTTTTGAGGTTTTCAAGAGGACAAGTTCCGATGAGAAACAGTCAAATAGGAGTTTAATAACTCATTATAATTGCAACAAAAACTTTGTTAAAAATGTATTCATTTCGCCTTTGGGAAATATCTTAGATTATGGGTGTCTAAAGGGAATATTTCAGTTCCTCTAAACAGTTGCCCTTATAATCATATTATGTAATTATATAACGTCACTAAATACATGACGTAACTTTCGTTTAAAATTTTGGTCTGACGTATTGCCAACACCCCCCCCAGAGCTAAGACATCCATGTCAAAACGTGTTGATGTTTACCAAAAACGAATTATGTTATTGTGATTTATGTCCACACATCCTTAAGATTTTACTTCAATTTGGAATGTTTTCTACTACCTATAAAAATAATTATAAAATATTACTTAACTTTACATTTCTTTAAGAGAATATGAAGGAAACGATATTCTTTTTATAGTTTTAAATTAATCCCTTCCCATAAAAATGAATGTTAAATATTATATACGCTCCCTTCCAAAATGTAAAGTTGTCACATAAAGTTACGGGTTAAATGAAAAATTATTATTATAAATTAAATTATATTATAAAACGTATTAGAAAACGTTACGAGTAACTGTAATTATCATCATATGAAAACAATTTAGTCTCAATGGTTATATAGACTAATAATATATAAAACTACTTTATGTTATTATATATACTGTTTTATAGAATACTAGATAATGCGTACGTGTTCAGTGACGCCTCCCGCCAAAAATTCCTTCGGTATCACATTATTGATTAGAGCGGAGCTCCGACAGTTCCCGCCAAACTGGGAGCGTCACTTGCCTCCCGCCAAGGCGCCACAATGACAGCGTTTGCGAACATTATCGTGTGGGTATAATCTAGGCAAATACCTATTAAAATATTTGTTAATCCCAACTCCCTAAAACTCCGATGTTATGGGATACAGATAATACTATCAGTCATTATTAATAGTCTAATAAGTAAATTAAAATAAAAGCTAAAAATTCATAAAAATTGAAATTTGTAAGTTCAGGCTTGATTATATTTTAGCACGAACTGGATGAACATTACCTTTCTGAAATGGAG
Organism: Nephotettix cincticeps; assembly: GCA_023375725.1. NCBI lineage: Eukaryota > Metazoa > Arthropoda > Insecta > Hemiptera > Cicadellidae > Nephotettix > Nephotettix cincticeps. The sequence goes on along the minus strand of CM041786.1, from coordinate 121,678,152 downwards.
ACATACCCTTGTCGGTTTTAAGCATTTATGAATGATAAATGATTGTAAGATTATTGTGGCGCGCGATCTAGTAGTCTTGTTACTTACTAAGGCTGATATTTTTCTTAGACAGAACTGTTAATAAGCAAATGGCATCTAAAAGGCCTCCAATTTAACGTTGGATCCGAACCACTATCTTGCCTCCGAATTACAAACTGATCTAATTATAAGGGTAGTCGCAATCCAAAACTAAAAAATGAATAATTCTGAGCTATGTACAGACGAAACTCTAACTTTATTTATATAGATTAATTTTATTGGTGAAAACATATGACTTTTCTTGTCATATCAAAGTGTAATCTGCAACTGATTTTGATACTTTGGGCGATCTTTTTCTCAAATGCACGTACTTATCATTCAACAATTATACTGCTTGAAATAAACATGATCTACACACTATAAACTAGATAAGTTTAGCAAATTGTTTGCATTTACATACTCTCTCATCCACGTCATATCATTTATTCTGCAACTAGGTATACCTAAACAATTAACGATAACAAGTGAAAGATTCTTATTAATTATTGGTTTTGATAGACCTGTACGTAGCTTAAAACAAACCAAGTGCTTCAAGGTTTCGTGGTCAGAATTTAATTAGACGTGACATTTGAGTACAACTAGAATATGTGAATTATGGATCAATGGATCATTATGGTCGATTACCTTATGTTTAAAGTTAATTTCATAAAGACATTTCTTGGATTCGGAATATTCCGATGAACGTTTTGGTCAGCTTTGCCTTTGTCACAGTTCCAAAATGACCATAATTATAATTTAATTTTGAAATGCCTATCTTTTACGTCAGTATCAAAGAAATAAAATAAAACTGTTGTTGAACAACCTGTTTTGCTTTCTACGGAATAGTGGTCGCAAAAACACCTGGCAAGTTGAGAGTATAGAGGCAGGTAGTCGACCTTTCCCGCCAACGCCTACAATCAGCTGATTTTATTGTCTGAAGTCAGCTGGCCGAAGAAAGTGGCGGCGCATTCCAGCCTCCAGACGAAATTCGCTCTTCAAGTGACGAGACCGGTCTCATTTCAAACCTGTTTGATCAAAATAAAAAGAGGAAATTTAGATTTTAATACGAGCCAACCATAGGCTATGTCATGTTTTATGTAGTGTATTTCCAAACATATAAACAAAGAACATTTTTGAGTCGAGTCAATACAGCGTAGCGGTAATTTGGGTAATACAGTACACACTCGACCATTTGCATTTGACTCTTATTATTCGGTCAACTCCATGACAAGGAAATTTGACGCGTTTACGTGAAATACTAATACATGGTTCTCTTAACTAGCACATATTTCAATTAAATAGCCTTCACAGTGTTTTAAGACTATAAAACCTGTATATTTTCTAAAGTTTGGCAACTTTGAAATCCAAAAAAGAATCTCATTGAAAATTAAAAAATAACAGAGGATACAAAACTATTTGTTATTACTTACTTATTTGTATTATTAACTCTGTGGGCGTTTTACGAAAATAGTTGCGCTTGATTGGTTTCTATTTGAAGATATATTATTGTAGATTGATTTTTTGAGTAATTGTATTCTTCCGTTGAACAATTATTAATTTTAACGATATAGCACGCAGCACACTGGCGTTAGTAGAGGGAATTTCATAGAACTTATATTATTCCCATCATAGTGATCAATAACAAATAGTACTGAGTATGCAGGTTTGCTGCAATAAGGGGGTTTTACATGGTAATGTGCTTATATTAAGGCTATTCACTCAGTAAAAACACATAAAAAATTTGATCAAATTATGCCAATAACTAAGCGAGTTATACTAATTTATCTATTCCCCGTAAGAATTACAGTACTGTACATGAACAATTAATACGTAGAGTTGCTGCCGTAAGAACATTTGGAGTTTTCATGGATGTATTGATAAAACCTAACTAAATGGATTTTCATACCAAATTTTGGAAGAATATTATTTAAGTAAATAAGTGAGTTATTGATTTATATCTATTCTCTATAAGATCGGCATTACACAATGTATTGTGTTCATCATTTTTGAATATCTCAGTAACTAATTGACCTAGAGTCATGATACACAATACTTCACCGAGTGTTTTTTGAGCTGAATCCAATAGTAAAAAGGAAAATTAGACTTAAAAAAAATTATAGATACATTAATTCAAATCCCCATTTTGGGATACAACCCCGCCCCAGAAAAAATTTAGTTAATGCAGTCAGATTGCGTTTCCCAATGAATTCATCCACGATATTATAGAAAGGAACAACTCTATCAAAATTTATAATAATCAGACAATAATTATTATTGCGGCCGTTATCGTGTCGACGCACAAATGTATACCTGTATATTGTAAATATATGTGCTGTATACATTTATACAAAATTTTGAATGACTCCCCAAAACGTGTTCATGGGGTTGAGTTATGAATTTCTATCGTGGTCCCGGGCTTAACTGTCCCCATGCGGGTCATGTATAGCTCTTTTTTAAAGGAAATTTGCTAATAAGCCAAAAAAAGCTAAACTCCACGTCTACTCAAAAAGAAAGGAAAAAATTCGGGTAGATCAGGGGTTGGACGTGCTCCAAAGTCAAAGTCAAAGGTTGCTGGATAAAAACCCAGTGATATCTGTCAGATCATGACCATGATCGTATTGCCACTACGGAACCTCGCAAGTCGGAAGTCGGAAAGGTCCATGATTATGGGCAGTCGAGGATTTAAACAAATGTAACATTTTTTAGCTATTATAGTACAAGAATGCAGTATTATAATTACCAGGGAATAGTTTCCGTTGGATGATCATATTTAAAAACAATTGTTTACCATTTAACTTACCAAATACTCAGTTTGACCCACGTAGAGGTTCCTGAAAAGACATATAGAAACAGAATATGCCCCTAATAGTTTGTTCCCTGAGAAGGAGAGAAGGTCCGCCAACGATGGTGGGTAATTGAGAAACCCGTAATTTGGAATTTGAACATTTTGTTGACCGCTTTCAGCGTCACGCGAGCTGGATGGATGGTTGTGGCATCTCTGTTATGTTTACGATGTTTTTTGTATCTAACAAACCATATATATTCCAATAATATGTAGCCATGAAATGCGCATTTATGTATTTATGATGAGGAGTTTGTTTCTAAAGAAGGGTCGGAGGCTCGGTGGCCGAGTCCCGCTGGATTTAAATTCTCATATTTTATAAAAAGATACACTGGAAAAGGTTGTAACTCTGAAGAATCAAGAATATTTTGGATGGAGCTATTTCATGGTTTCCAAGACTGATTTCGTCTTATATGGCGTCTCATCTGATAACGCCTATATTTTTATAGACGGGTGTGAATGTGGCGTAGCCCACCTCGATTTTGTGCTTCGGTCACCCATACAAAAGCAGGATCCAACTGTAGCAAGGCACTCGGCTCGGGTGCCGGTGCCGGGTAGTTACGTTAGAAACACCCCAGATTCAGATGCAGTTTGGTGTTTACATGACAATGGCCGGGTAAGATGTTTCACCCTTAGCATCTGTGGCTATTGTAGGGCGTAGGGCTCGTGCCCCTCATACTCCCCAGCCAGCCCTTCGTCTAGACGTCGTCTGCTCCTGCTTCCTCCGTCTTCCCGTACGTTACTGTCTGGAGTCTGGACTAGTCCTAGACCAGATCTAGTCTCTGGGAGGCCACCACATTGACGTTACACTCCCGGAGGATCGAGTTCCGGCTCCTCTGACGTTACGGTTCTTAATAAATGGATACTGTGATTACAACATCTAAATACTATATGGCCGTATGTGAAACTCACTGATGCTACTTTATACTTTACCCAGATAGGTATTTTAAGAAAAGTATGAATGATAAACGAGTGTTGGATGATTGTGGCGCGATCTTGTAGTCTTGTTTCTGACTAAGGCTGACGTGTTCCTTAGACAAGACTGTTAATTAATAGCCCACCTGTCTATGGCATATTTAGGGACCTATAGTTTAATGTGGTGTCCTAACTACTATCTCTGAATTACGAACTGATCTAATTACAAATTCTAACCCACTTCTAGAAGAGCTAGAGACTTGAAATTTGGCAAGACTAAAAGGTAGTTTTAATCCACAACTGCCAGGAAAATTGCCAAATAAAACAATTTTATATTACAACCCTCTAAAAAGGTTTTACCATATAAAATATATTGGATCTATTTCGAATAATGCAAGGTTTTACCAAACCGCCCAAAATTATGACTTACAGATGACCTAGAAAATTGAAATCTTTTGAGAACATTCCCTCAGAGTTTGCTCTGATTATTCGTATCATCGAATTTCATAACATTTTAATTTTGATTACCCCCAAAAAATTAATAAAATCTTCGTTTTTGGCTATATATTTTTAAGACAAGGTCTGATCAAGAAGCAGATGACTCTATATAGCAAGATCTACAACTTTGGTCTCTTGACTTTTTCTCGTTCTCATCTCCTTCACTTAGATAGCCTTAGATTTTTTTTAAACAACTTTTTTAATCACATTAGGCTCCTGTGCTACGTTATTATAGTAGCCTACATGTAACTATCATATTTGTTACACACCTTCCTTTTATCACCCTAAATAAGAAAAACAAAAGTATTTTTTAATGTTGGAAATTTAATCAATTTTTCGTAAGAAGAGGGCTGCTCTTTGTTTTTCGGTTATATTTCTTTAACGAAAAGTCCTATCGGAAAACCGAGGGTAATGTGTCCCACGGATTATTCAAAATCAACAACTTTAATAGTACGTCTTTTCCCCGTATCTTGTCTCCTTCATTCTTAGATAGCGTTACATTTTATGAAAATCCACCTTTTTGTATACATTTTGATACCATTTCACGTTATTATAGAGGGCTAATATTTTACACGCACCTTCCTCTTATAAACTTAATAAGAAAACCTAATAATATTGGTACTTATGTAAAAAATTAAAGTTTGATATTTTTGTAAGTAGTAGGCTAGGTAAATGTGACTTCTACTGTACGTCACAAACAAGGGATTTGGGTTTCAAAAGAGTCTCTTACTATTAACTTCAAACATTTTATGTTCGTTGTTATAACATTTTGCTGAGTAAATTTGTAACCTTTAAAACCCCTCCGAATGTTTTGAAAAATATTAAAATTTTAGTTTTTTTGCTATATATCTTGAACAAGTGGTCCTGTAAAATATTGTGAGCACAGTTTTTTTCAAGATCTATATCTTAGGCCATATGACTTTTTGTCGTAATCTTAACCCTAGATGTTTGTCGTTACATTTTTTTGAAAACTATTTTTTTCGTGTAAAGATTTCTACCGTATTGCGTTATTATGGTATATAGAGGGCTAATATTTTGTAAAAATCTTTCTGGTAGTAAATGAATTTTTAGCTCTTGTGCCCAAACGGAAGATCCTAAAGAAAAGGCAATAAGGAATGTTTTCTAGCTTTTAAGATCTACTACCCCAGAACCTAAGCGAGACACCAGGACTTCTTTGATTGGTGATTACGACAATAGGATCGCTACGTTACCACAAACACCATACTACTTACTAAGGACCGACGACAGCATGATCGGGGCCGAAGTGTGTATGCTACCATTGCAACCCATCTCATCTTTAGTTTCAAATTAAAAATTATCGATCAACCTGTAGGTATCTGTATCATATTACATATTAACATTCAAGCACATTTGTTTAGATTCACTATCGTCTTTCAGTTTTAATTTTACTTCCTAATGCTCATGAGATTATCGTTCTCGACATTGTTCGTAAAAAATAATAGGTCCGTGTTTCCTTTGATGCTCAATCCACAAAAGTGGGCCATACAAATGGAAACTCAAGTTTATTTTCTTAGTAGAATTAATAATGGTTATAATAATTACCCTATCTACCACGCACGCCATGAGAAAAAACTTAAGAAGTCAGATAACCCAATTAGCAAGCCTACAAAAAATATGGTGATGGAATATTCTTTTACACTATAAAGTACGTTAAGTACTGTGTTGTGTTACTGTATTGTATTGTGTAAATCTCGAAACAGTCCACTGCGCACAAACAGCAGATATTGATGAAAAATAAAGTTCCGTGTCCACGAGGAATTACACATGACACGGGTAAATATATCTGAGGAATATTTTTAAAATCAGCTCAACTGGATAAGTCTATTTACATCTGTTACGATCAGTAATCGGCTCGGGGGTAGAGAGAGAGGAAAGCACGAGCATGAGCATGAGCACGAGCACGAGCATGAGCATGAGCATGTGCGGAGGGCAGCTGCGTGTTGGGCCGGGGTGAGGAACATGCCCGCTGTCACCCTGTGCAATATGCAGCCAGGTGCGCAACCACCCCTTATCCCGTCATCCCGCGTAATCCACCTTTAGTTTTACCACTCATTTAATTGCCTATTTAACAAGTTAGCATCCTAAAATATTATTTTACATCATCGTAAAACGGTTTTACAGCTGTTGACAGCACAAATCTGTTTCTGTCTGCCTTACGATTTCATTTCCTTCGCGCCCCTGGAAAGGAATCGGGCAAGGTGTGTTTTAAAACCAGTTCGCTCTATTTCTACCCCGCTAGATTAGTTTATGCTGGTTGCACTATGCCATTGTGGAACTCGTTTGGTTTTACTGTTCGAGAGGGGAGGGGATATCAAATGTGGAAGGACTTAATATAATGTTGACTGTGAAATGGCCGAATAAGACGTTTGGTACTGACTTTTCTCTTGCTGGATCGAGAGGTATTTGTTGCAATTGGCAGGAAAATATAAAATAAATTTAAGAAATTACTTTACTCCGTAGCTTATTTGATCTCTATTTGAATATGATTACATTAATTAAATGTATCCTACAAAATAACAAACATCGGCACTTTAAAAAAATTGTATTGAGGATAAAATATTGAGGGAGGAGACAGAAGTATTCCGAGCTATGTTTTATGGTGTGGTCGTAATATTGAGTAAAATTCCTGCATTTTATTTTAAAATTAATTCTACAACAGTTTATTGTTTTGGCTTACACATGCCAGTAGTGGAGACATAAAATGATGCAAAAAAGTATCTTATTTTATTTAACAATTTATTTTCATTGACATTTAAATTGGTGCAACCAATTTAGGTTTGAGCCGATGCGTCTGATTCTAGAGGAAAATCAGTACCAATGATTCAAATCATAACCGATTATGATTTTTATGACCAAAAAGAGACAAAATACTTCGGCTTCAAACAACCATGAACAGTGTAAAACCCCAGCAATGGTTCATTTACCGGTCGCCGACAGTCGACAAGGACAGGAAGCAGTAGACCCGCAGACTTGCATTGTCCATTGGACAAACTGTAAATCATCAGGTAGATATTGTTTTCGATTGGACGTCGGCAACTTGTCCCTAATCCCTCCGCCTTGCCCTTCCTGGAAAGAAAGTACACGTATAAAACACCAGCTGTGTTAAATATTTTTCTCAGCCAATTTAAGCCCTTCAGAAGTTTAACGGGATGGATATATATAAATTCTTTCTAAGTAAACCTCCACACATAGACCGCCGCATAGAGATAAATTATGAGGTTTCCATTAGTTTCTTTTAAATATCTTAGCTTTTAATAGTGCAATTAAAGTTCCAAGTGTAAGAATTATCTTTATACAGCATATACGTTTTAGTAGTTACGCTTGCCACAATTGTCTGAGGGCAGAGTTGAGACATGGTCAAGGCCGCGCAGGAACGTTGCGTGGTCTGGTCTGGTTCTGGATTGTCAGTTGTGGACCAGGACCAGCCTCTTCACTAATCCGCACTTCCTACACCTCGAGAGCGACCAGGGCGCGAAGCTTGGACATCCGGCATCACATCCCCTGTGCTCTCTTTTACGTTTTTTAATATTGTAAGCAAATCTGCATCTTGCAAGGCATCGTTATTACGGCGAAACTTCATTATATCACAATAGTTTAAGTAACTGCCACAGCGGTGAACTGGAGGAATTTACAATACGGTTAAACAATATGTATACATTGACAATGGGAACATAATTTTGTAGAGTGGAGGGGACTTTTAACGCACAAAAAATAATTTTGACTTAAATAATGACAGATATACAATAATTACCTACTTCCTAAACTATGTCCCGAATTAAAATATAAATACATCTCTACCAAGACGAGAACATTTATCTAAATCTACTGATAAAATCATATGTCTGACTCCGACATAAATGTAAGGTTATTAAAATTAATGATGCAGCCATGTTTCTGAAATTCATACAGTTACAGTACGGAGATACAAGAAATCAAATTACAATCACATCTTAAGCATGAAATCATATTTAAAGTTGGTCGAATCGAGCTTGAGCCCGACTTGTCAAGGTGGTCGAAGGGAATTCCCTCCGATGATAATGAGTGTACGTTACTCATGTGCATGTGCGAGGGGACGGCAGCTGTGATATGTGGCATGTGCGAAGGTACACTCCGGTCCGACCACTGTGGACCTGGTACAGTCGGGGGCTCCGCCAGCGGGTCCTTGACCCACGCGAAACCTCCGGATCAAGAAAGGAATAGCCACAGTATACATTGGGGGTAATGTACAAACACATTTTGGTAGGTAATTTCTTGTTATATAGATCACACCCATACATTATTATTGTGTATTAATAACTTTATACTAAACTTTGGTAATTGGATTAAATATTTTACAAACGTTGAAACATTAAACCAGGTTGAAATGAAACTAAAAAACATAACATTTCAATATTGTAATTATCTTCAAAAATTTAGGGATTTTCGGACAACAATTAATTAAAAATGTAAAGTTCCCAAGTCTGGCGCCTCATCTCACGTCAGTACAAAAATGGCAGTTTAAACTTCAAGGTTGTCCGAAATTCCTTATAATATATTTTCCCCTTTTTGCAAACATCTCTTATTGGGGGTTTACATTTAAAATTTTTGAGGACTATAGCCCTAAAAACCTACAAGTTTTAATAAAAATATTTTTGAAAAATGTATTAAACGGATGACTTTTACATTTAATTCACATTATGTCCTATTTTATTATTTCAACGCTTACTAATTAGAAAATTTAATTTCATTGCCAACATTTTTCAATTTTATACTGGTTGACATATATAACTTCGGTTTTCGTTATAACTTTACATAGAATTTTAAAATGTAGAATTAACCTACTCGTTAGAACCTAACCTAAATCAGTTAAATCACCCCAAGAATCACATATTGGAGGCAGATGAAAAATAACCTAAAAGTCGTTTTACATTACTATAAATTATATTTATTTACTTTAATTTAAAACATTGAAAAATCAATAAAGATTATCCTTACTAACTCTGTATTTTATGTCATTGAATTAAGTAATGAATAATTCGTACGCTTAGGCTAATATGAATAGCAAAAACATCTAGCCACACCTTTATTTAAAATTAAAATTAAATACTACTTTATACACATTCAGGGTGGTCCGGACCTAGCGACTTAACTTAAACATTTTTATGGTGAAAGAGCACCACAAATGCGACTCAAATCCACAATCTACTAGAGCAGTGGTTTCCAACCCTTTTGACCCGCGACCCACCTAAACATCATTTCGCGACCCACTGGTATTTAAGATACTTCCAAACACCACGTAATCTTCAATACTTGATATAGGTAACTAAAGTTTTGTCACGTGTTTTAATTTACGTCGGATTTCAATACTATACTTACCCATACTTAAATCTGACAAGTAATAAACAAAAAATAAATGATGGTTTGGGATGAAAGAAGAAGTAAAAAACTAAAGTTTTATTAAATCTTTACCAGGAAACATACAAATACCATCATCCTAGCGAGTTTTTGATTATATAATAAAAATGAAATACCATTTTGCTAAAAAGTAATAGCTTGAAAAGGTCGTTTACCAATATGATTTATATCACCGTTTTGCCTCAAACGAAATATTCAGGCGCCGTCGAAGCCGGCCGGTTCGACGCGACGTTATCTTACTTCCGAGATAATATAGGTACTTTGTTATTTTAAATTGTACTTTAACTCAATCGAATGTGTGCACAGATTAAGGCTCCGGTCTACTCCTGCCGCGCGACCGAAATGCAAGGGTTTACAAAAAGCCATTTTCTTCTTTAAATACTGAGGGTAGAATCAAAGTTAATGTGTCATATTAAAGAGAAAGAGATTTTGTAGTCTGTAAGGTGCATTTTATATTGATATTATGAATACAGCACTTAGAAATAGTTGATTGCAATGTTTGAAAAACAGGTTATTTTGAATAACTCATTCAAAATAACCTGTTTTCGTGTGTTCAGTAAATGACGCTTTTTGTTTTTAAAATAAAAAAAATACTTTTGGGCCAACGTCACGACCCGCAGTTTGGGAACCACTGTAGAGATTAATAATTATTTTAATTTTATTAGGGTAAAAACCCAATTTTTGAATGAAATAAATCCAAATTATTCTTCTACAGTACGGTTTGTGGAGTTGATTGTTTTAAATTGTGAATTAGAGTCGTATTTGTGTTTTTCTATTACCCCAAAAATGTTAACCCTAGTTCCAGACCACCTTCTATATACACAATAACATAATTATAAACTATCCCAGCTAAATTATTTTAGGTTTACTGAGTTAAAATATATCATAAATATGTTCAGTATAGTGGCATACTACTGTATATACAGTACGAGAAATATAATAAAAACCTTTTCATATTGTCATAATTTAAAACATTATGTTATGGATGATCATTATTTTTCTGTCACAATGAACGATCCCACTATATGATACCGTATTCTCACCAAGGGAACGTGTGCGCTTGTGTGCGTGTGTGAGCGTGTGGGCGACGCTCCGTCGCTCGTGCCACTACGCACACCTGGTGCTGCAGCGCTTAGCTTCCTGTATGTAACACGCGTGCGCACTGCATGGATCACCACCTACCACTTGGCGGGGGTTCATGGCCCTTAGTTTATCCTCAAGAACAGTCGTCTACAATAAAATTCAGTTTTCACAATAATCGTATACGGTATAATAAATCTCATTAATTCAGATTAAACAACTTACTAATAAACATAGTTTATTGAATATTTTACAACTAATTATTTTAACCATCACAAACACCAAAAACCTGCATTATTTTACCTGATTATTTTATTAACGGAGCAAATAAAAAACTGATTGCGATATAAACCCTACTAAGATTAAAATCCTACGAGACTTAAAAAAACACCCTTAGAAGTTTGGTCAGAAAGCGAGTAAATCAGGGTGACTCGAGGAAAGAGGGTATCATACATTGTGATTCAAACAATAGCTCTGTGAACAATAAGTCAAGAAAAGACTGATTTAGGGGAGGGGAAGGGTGGTAGCGAGGCCAGCTGCTGTTAAAGGGCAAGACAGCTGCGATCGTTGACCTTGCCTGATAAGAAGCCGATAGCTGAGAGATCGGTTACCGATAATTGGCACACATCTTTCGGTATATACCTGATGGGCATTTACAGTCAGCAAAAAGGTGTTAAAAGGTGTAAAAATTGAGAAATTATTGCGTCACGTAACTATTATACTCGCATAGTGTGCAATATCTGTTTGTAGATCGATAGGTGTATTTCTTGGTCGATTAAGTATAATCAGGTGTATATTAGGCCCATTCATATCCAAAATTCTTAAATAGTCTACAATTCTTAAAATTCCTTTTCATTTTTACTTTCTCCCCCTATATAGTAGGCTATAAGAAGAAAGTATTGCATGCGTCAGCATTTTAGAATTTCAGTTTCTGGTTTATATACCCATTATAGTACCCCTCAATCAAAAAAGTGATGTCTCTCGCATGTCTGTGTATGTGTGTGTGTGTGGGGATGTGCAGAAGCCTAGATATTAGTGCCCCCAGAATCAAAAAGGATTTATTTTTAGTGATGTCTGTGTGTGTGAAGGATGTAAAGGAGTCAAGAGACGGGACTATTGGTTCCGATTTTCATGAAATTTGGTATGTATGTTATAATTCACGGTTTGTCAGGAAATGTTTTTATTTTTATGAATTTTTTACTCTTAAGGGTATTTTACCCCTAACCCCCTCCCAAAAAACACGTAGGCTAAAATGAAAATTTCTCAAAAACTACTCTAACAATTTTGATGAAAATTATATTTTATACAGTACGTTTTGAGATAAACAAAATGACCCCATCCGCATTTCTCAAAATACTGTATCGGGGTATTATAGTTATGGGCTTTTAAAAGTAAAAATAAATCATAATTTTCCCGAAGAAACAATAAAGGTAAAGTATGATTTGACCACCACTATTGAATTCAGCTTGAAAACTAACAAATTAGTATTTTGAATTACCAGAATACTAAAATGTGTCTTGAACAGAAAACACTATATTGGTTATTGGCACCATTGCTCTGTATTTTTATACACTATTAATTTGTTTTCTATCTTTAGATTTTCATCTATTTTTTTCTACTCTGTGGAGGGATAGTTTCGAACGTTTTTTCACTTGTTTCATCATTTATATACACAATTTTTTATATATAAAATTTTTTCACATATATTTTTTTACTACAAAACAACTCGGGCCTACTACGCACAGACCATTCTAAATCCATATTTGCCATTTCCCACTTTTTACTTTTTTTTGATAACCATATTATCTATTTTATGTTTCTGTTTTTTCTTTCTTAAATTTATTTCTGTTGTCATAATTGTAAAATGTGTATAGTATATTTTGTTTCATAATTATGATTTTGACTTGACTTCCTTACCATTTATTACAGGGGTAGCAACAACAGTATCTACTGTAAACAAATAACATTAACAGTTTTGTCTGTAGATGCTTGAAATTTTAAAGCAACAGTGATGAATTTTAATTTTGTTTGTTTTTACGTTTAAGTTCTAAAAACCGAAATGTGTTTTACCTCGAATTTTCTCTGCTTGTCTTACTGCAACACCACAGAAATCATCTGTGTACGTCTTCTCCGTGAAAACGAGATCGCCCATTATGATGAAACTGTTTTTCATCATTCTCTATACATTTTTATATATGTCTTCTTTTAGTTGTTTTGTAGGTTTTGGTTAAGCTACAGAGACCCAGTTCGAGTAGAACGTAGTTGTAGTTTCATTCTCGCCTGACCGCGACACCGGCGGACGCGACATCTGGAGGTGTAGGATATACGGGGATGCGCACTTGCGCCGCTGTTCCAGGCCGGCGGCGCCGCGACGTGAGAACCGTATATTAATTATTTCCAACATATTGACCAGCGACAGGTTGCTATCAACGTTTTCCTCGGTACCTTCCGGATGTTTCAAATTGAAATGCTAATACTAGTACACATGTGCCGCGAAGGTAGGCACAGATGTTTCATTGCTTATATCTGTGAAAATATTAATTATTTTCTATTTCTGCGGGGTTTTTACGTGTGAATATTGTTTCAAATTTGATGCATTCCCTAATTGAAATCTCCTTACAAATTATTAAGTAATCCTGTCAACAAATTCAATCTGAATACAGGGCATTTGGTAGTCAGTGTCGAAAATTTCAAAGCGTTATTATGGGTGAAAAGTTTATAAATTTTCAAGTAGATATTACAAGGCTTTAAGAGGGTTTTGCTGTGTCAAACTATATACTATACTATACTATATTATTAGAATACGTAAAATGTGGCTATAAGTTTGGCACAAGTTAAGAAAAATAGAATTTTAAGGGTATTTTCAATAAATATGAAAAAGGCTGCTTCTGGAAAGTGGAGAGATATAGATAAGTCCGAATTGCGTATGTTTATATTATTTTTCACCCATAGCATTAAAATTTATGGCACTGACTATCAAACACCTTGTGTATCCTTTGTTTTTGAGTCCTTGGGGTTGTCTGAGTCTCCGCGACGAGTGGACGTGTTTGGTTTCTTATGTGTGTATTGTTTGTTTGTAAGTTTTTTGACTGGTTTAAACTTTTATGTTTTCAGCTATACCGATTTGGTCCGGATTATATATTAAATGTGCTATGTTTTAGATATTAGTTCACCTGAGGACGGGATCAGATTCCAGATCTCGAAACGTCGTGAAACTTTGTTTTACATAAAATCGTGATGAAAAATGTCCGCAATAAAAATCTAAATAACCTTGTGGATGTCTGGTTGTAAATATTGTTATTGTGAGAACAATTATGTTTGCAGTCAGTGGCAATATTTACGAAAAATTCAAGAGATAGTTAAATATTTTATAGATTAACTCTTTGATCTAATTTGTGTATATCTTACTAAAGTACGCATGCATCCATGTCACCTCAAAACATAGAAATATATCTCGGGGGAGGGTTCAATAGAAAATGTTCGAAGAGCTAGATCCTTCTGAAGATTCCCGCCAGTCCTCAACGTCGGCCACTTCCTTCAGGATAGTTCCCGCCAATCTGTTGGTCAATGACAGTGACTTCCTCCCGCTGCGGTCGTCCTTGCTCCCACTTCCGACCCATGGCGTGCCCCCCCTCCGTCTCACCCGGCACAGGCTCTGAACTGGAACGTGCTACATCCTTTTGTAAACAAAATGACAGTCTAAAGTGATAAATATTAGCGTCATGCGTCACGCCGACAATAATACGGACCGACAATTGGTGTGTATTGCGGTTTTAGGGTCGAATGAAAAACCAATTTTGCATAGCATTTAGCATTCATTGCAGATATGCACATTTACCATTTAGAGGATTAATTTTCATAACAGTCGTTTTAGAATAAGAGGCATTGACGGGGCCTTGGCAGCCTACTTTATCAGTGTAAAACAAGTTAAGAGAACGAATTTCACTATAGCGAACTAAACACGATTGTCTAATGGTAAATCTAATACTATAGTTTTCCCATAACAGTCGTTACTTTAAGAATGCTAATTGTAGTTAGGTCCTACAGTAATAATGACCGGGCGCTCTGGCCATTGCCTACTTTATCAGCGTTAAAACAAGAGGTTGAAAGAATCGTGTTTTAGAACTTATTAATTGTATTACCACTGCGTAGTGAAAAGGATTTCATATAGTATTATCACAGAATTCTTAAAAACCTTGCAAACACTATTTCCTATTTTTTCTTTTCATTTTAGCAATGCTATTTCGTAGCACCGTGGCAATATTCAACTACTTATATGAAAAGCCTATTTTTAGTGAGGGATAGTTGGACATTATACACATAAATAGACAATTACGCTGTGTAAAAATTAAAAAATGCTAGTATTTTGATAAAAAAAGATATTATAATAAATTGTCAATTTAGAGAATCTATTATTTTAAGTTTAACTAAGGGTTTGTCTGGATATGAGACTGGAAGGGGCGCCAAAATCCGGATTTCCGAACATGAACGGCCGGTTTAGTAAAATATTAAAAACTGTGGGAAATTAGATCCAGAAATGTCCAAAGACACCAACATTCCCTCCTTTTATAGTCGTCAAAGGGTCATATGGTCGTATACATCTAATTGGTTGACAGATTGCCGAGATATAGGGGCGCATGGGTTGCTAAACCAAAATCTGTACTACCCTCCTATAAATCCGCGATAAATCTGTACACCGGAATTCTAGTTGTGTTTTTAATTATGTATGCACATAAGATTGAAGATAAATCAATAATTATGTAGATTAAAATGACAGTACTATCTCGGTATCAAGGTCTGCTAAATGTTCTGAGTTCTTGATGCTACCAATTAAAGATTTTGAATACGTACTGTTTTGGCATTAATTAATAAGTTATAGATTGCTTTTAAGTTTTTATATATTCATCAAATATATTAATATCTATTCTACAAGAAATTAATAATATGTATTTTGATTATACGTCAGGATATCTTATATTAGTTTAAAAGGTTTTGGGTTAGTAATTCATACTTTTTGTCTTAAAGTATGGATCTCCCCTGTGTGAAAAAATAAGGTTAGATCATAGATATGTATTAAAGGGGTTGATTTTTCGTAGTCCTTTAAGTACATCTCATTTATAGTCGTCACAAAAGCATATGACGTCACCATTTCAAATTTTGGTCTGACAGATTGCCAATACGGGGCGGTGTATTGACAATCCGTCAAACCAAAATTTGAAACGGTAACGGCCCCAGAGCTAAGACATACCAAATATTCTGAAAATATTTGACAGCCTTAATCTATTACTGTATTAAATCTGACAATTGCATCTAGAAATGACAGTCAATTCTAGTATTGTTTTCAGATGTATTATGTATGCACTTTTGAGATTGAAGATTATACTCAAATAGTTCCAAAAAATAATAATAGTTAAGCAGCTTGTGAAAACGTACTATCATATCGTATCTAGGTCTGATCTAAAAATATTCTGAGTTTGTCATTTCCAATGTAAATGCGGTATATAATTTATAAATACCCCCGTCGCAGCAGACCTGCGTACTCAGCAAATTTCCAAATCAATAATATAATAATAATATGTGACGAGTTTTATAAAAATCTGTCCATAAAAATGAGAATTATTTGCCTATTCTCCATAAGATTAACATGAGAAAGAGTATGCAGGTTTGCTGCTGTGAGGAACGCTGAAAGTAGGTGTTTCTAGCGTAAACAATTTATATTATGACCAATTATAAGTTTTATCAACGTCTGTCCACAAATAAAGGAGTTTACCTAATCTCTATATGATTAACATGGGAAAAGAGTATCCAGGTTAGCTGCCATGATAAACACATAAACTATGATTTTTAAGCATAAATGTATGGATCTCAACCACATGAAGCTAAACATCAAGTTTCATCCAAAAATATTGGATAATAAGTGAAACATTAATTTAACAAGATTAGGTTTGTCTTCAAATAATCGTAAAGGCATTAAGTAAATTCATCATAAAATACATTAAGTTTGAAAGAACCTAACCTAGGTCTTGTAATATTGACCAAAAATCCACTGATAATGTTCTGTTATAACTGAAACGAAATTGTGAATTGTTATAAGAAATAGGCTCCTACTTCAGACTGGCTTAAACCACTAATCCGCAACGACGAGGTTAATGCCGCCACCGCACAGTAAATGCGCAGAAGACAGTTCGTCACGCTCCGCTGTCACGCTATGTCGCCATATCGAGGGGTCTCCGCGCCCGTCACCGTGACTGCACCCCTCACACGTTTTGGATGCTTCTACGTGCTTAAGGCATTACACCTATTCAGTTTATCCATCTGTTTAAGTATTTTACCATTCATTTAAAATAGTATTTAATATAAACTTTTCATATGAAAAATAAATATTATAAATAGGAAATAAAATAATTAAAAACAGGTTTTAAAGTTGTATAATTCCTTATACCGTAATACAGTAATGCATTAACGTTTAAACAATAATTATTAATTTCCCATTAACAGTGTTGTCTAATGTAAGATATGATAAGTATATTTTAAAGTTTCCACTTCAACAGTTTATCAGATTGACTGTTTATCAGCAAAGTACTGTACGATTTGAAATTAAAATTTCAATCTTTATAGCGAATTTTCTACACAATCAGCTTAAAAATCTACACAATTTAGTTTCTAAAAGTTTTTCTCTATCTCCAACGGTTACCGAGATATTAAAAAATCTGAACACAGTAAATTTTATTCAGGGCATCCAATGCTAATCTAATGGAGGATAAGGAAAAATTAATATTTCCCTTAATAATCAACAATTTTGGATGAAACTTTGTATTTAGCTTTATGTGGTTGAGATCCATACGTTTATGCTAAATAATCAAAGTTCATGAATTTCTCACAGCAGCAAACCTGCATACTCTTTCTCATGTTAATCTTACGGAGAATAGGCAAATACTCTAATTTATCAACAGGTATTGATTGATCAATCTGGTCACATACTTGTACTATTATTGTCATATTATTGATTTGGGAATTCGCTTAGTATGCAGGTCTGCTGTGACGGGGGTATTTATATCTTGTAAAAATTTTATAAAGGTAATGGTTTTTTGTTATTTAAATTAAAAGATTTTTAACCACCGCCATCATGAAAATATTAAAGTCAATTGAGGTCATTTAACCTAACGGTTAGAGTCTTGGACATTGGTGCAAGAGGTGACGGGTTCGATCCCCGGGATGGCCACAAAATTTAGATGGGAATTCCATAAGAAAAAAGTAGTGTACTTCGAAATTGCATAGCTGACGCTGAGCCTGCCGATGGCAAATCAGAATAAAAAAAACCTAGGGTGTCGGGCTCGGGCAGCGAGCGACATTGATCATATTGTCAAAACTCAAAATATGTCAACAAACATAAAGAAGAAACTAATTATACCTACTCTATTATTTTGATCTTAAATATCATGTTTCAGTGATAATTACTTAGCTTTTTATTTTAACAAGTCGTTGGATCAATAATTACTGTTTCAAGGTTTGCTATTTATTTTTAATTTTAACTACTAGTACTTTGAAGGTTATGTTGAATAACAATTATTTTATTATCATTTGTTTCATAAAATTAAAAGAATAGATTTTACTGTAGTTTATGAGTCAACATTAATGTATTTTCTTTTTGAATATGCTCTTCAGACAGGTTTAGACTCTAGGTTTAGGTAAATTGTGTGATGACCATTTATTTGATCAGACTATGTTCTCTAGGTTTAGGTAACTTGTTGTGCAGACCATTTGATCAAAATGCTTTGTATTCTGAACCATGTATCCAAAAATGGATATATTCTTCCTTTAAGCAATTAATTAATGCAGCGACTTAAGCTAATATAAACACAAAATTTAAAGTATGTATAGTTCTTGGTTGGCATATTTTTGAATATATCTGCATGAGTGCACATAAATAAGAAATCATAATTATTCAGGCATTATAGCCATAGTGGTGCCATATTAGGTTTTAGCTTCAGAAGGATAATGTTAATAGGATTAAACTTACTTGATAAGAGGTCATATCAGGGGCCTATGGGACATGGAACCCACACATCCATGTTGGCATCACATGAAAGGATAGGAGCACCTAGAAGGCATTTTAAAAGTTATTTAAACTAATTCTACACTTTCAGAATTTGAAGAGGACAAATAATTGGAAATATTATTATTAAAACTTGGCAGTTTGACTCAAAATGAAAGAAATGTAATGCATTCACTCAAAACTAATTATCCATCACACACATAGAAAAACAAAGATAAGACTACTGCAACAGTTCATACATACCTCCTTTGATCGGTGTACTCAGATAAACCTAGAAAAACCATTCTCACAGAATAGCAACTGTGCTGATCATCTACTCTTAGCCTTTGTGTTTCACCAGTGTGCTGGCATATCCTCATCTGCACAATGCACTCAACCTTGCTTTCTTACATTGTAACTGTACAGTACTTCAACAATAGATTCCAATCACTGATAGGATAATCGGCACCCACTTATGCCTTAAAGTCTGCAAACATCCTACAATCATTTCTCATTCATACTTGGCTTAAAAATACCTACCTTGTTACTGTCGCCATTTCAGTAATCTATAATTTAGATAAAATATATTTTTATGGTCTTATAAAGAGAATTTTTATGTCTTTAATAATTTAAAAAAGTGTATGATTATCCAATTAAATTAAATTTATTACTTCAGTCTACAAAGTTATTTCGTGTAGGGTACATGGTACATGACTTATAAACATAAAATCTAGAAAACGGATACAGTGGAACCCCGATAAATCAAATCCCAAGGTGAACGGGAAAATTTTGAACTATTGAATATTTCGAATAAAAGAGGTGTGATTTATCAAGGTTGATTTTTCCTTTAAGTTCTATTTATAGAGGTTCAATTCCGTGTGAATACAGTCAGGAGTTTCGGTAGCTTCAAAATAAGGTGTTTTGTACATTGTGCTTCAATATTAATTACTTATTTTAATGGTTATTACAGTAATACATAGGCTAATTACAGAATAAAATGTAAATACTTAAAAATTGAAGAAGTACCTCATTTAATTTATGTTCCTTCTCTATTGAACTAACTTTACTATTAATGGCCATTTTTCAGTAGGCACGTTGTAGACTAACTTTTACCTTTTCCTCGTAGGTAAGTGCCTTATAAGCATGTTTTGCCATACTGGCTGAAAACAAAAACGTACTCACTTGACCAGGAATAACTTTAAAACAAATTAAACACTGTACTAACTAGAGTACGCTCACTTTCAAATTGCTCCTATGCTGATCTGAGAGATTGGAATTTCCTGTCTAAAAACAGTGCAATAAAATTGCGATGTTTTCTATCATAACAAATTTAATTCGATTTCAAATATTGAGGGTTTTTAGCCTTTACATCGAATTATAGAGGTGCAGCAATTGCATAATTTCAAATTAGAAAGGTTTTTGGGCAATAAATTCGAACTATAGAGGTATTTTAATGGCAAAAAAACACTGTTAAAATTCAAATTACAAAGGTATTCCCCGTGAACTGTTAGATTTTTAGAGGTAACATTGCAAAGATAAGTTAGTTCACGGGGATTAAACATTTTTGAATTAACAAGGATTTCAAATTATTGAGGTTCCACTGTACAATTATACGGTATTGTTACTTGATACTTGATAAAATCTAGGGGAAAGATTGCACTGCGACCTATGAGATCTATTGTGCCCCCCAGACTAGTCTCTAGTTCTTGCCTAGAGAACCCCCTCTAGTCCTAATGCCTTAATAAAGTTTAGTATAACGAGGGGTTCTAACTGTGGAAAATCCTCCACCGCCACCTGGTGTTTTCCCAAGCTTCTGGCTCTCTTCTGACCTATCGCGTCACACTCAGCCAATAGGTGTCTAGGTGTTTCCTCCCCAGATTGGCAGAAGCGGCATTCACCCTCTTGGACAATGCCCATCTTGCTCAGATGACCCCTGAGCCTACAGTGTCCGGTTAGAAATCCTGTCAGTATCCTTAAATCGTTTTTCTTAAGCCTGATCATGGTCTCAGACCTTCTTATATTATGCACTCCAAGCATTTCCTTAGCCTGTCGGCATCCCGGATGAACGGTCCAGGCTTTCCCTCTGGCTTCCTTCTCTTCCCTCTAGCTAGGGAAATATCCGTCCGCCTGAACAGAGCCCCGCATGTCCAGGTAAGGCTACTTACTGCAGGAGGTCGCCCGGTATCCTGCAGGTACCGTTCTAGACACCATATATAAGGCCTGGTGCCATCCACTCCTCGGCACGGTCCACGTGACACCTTGAGTTGGCCTGAAACAAAGCGGAAAAGCAGGGGAGAAGGTGGGAGAAGAAGAAGAGAATGGGTTTGTACAGATAGATGAAGACAGTCTATCCACGCATTGGAGGGGAGAAGAAACGTGGGTAGATAGAAAAGACCCTGCTCAAGAGGAGAGTAGAGAGTCAGGGAGGCTGATTGCAGTGACAGCGCCACTGGGCGGTGGGATCGCCAACCCCTACGCCACGTATTGTTACTTTTTTATTTTTCGTTTTAATAAGTTTTGGTTAATTTTTAATTAGGTGTTAATAATTTCTATACTTTTTTAAACCCATTTTTTATCAGACGACTCAGTGGCTTGATAGCCACTGAACTTCCTTCTTCAAAGACAGGTGATCCTGACTTTAGTCCTGAGTTTAGAGTTGTCTGCAAAACTTTACTCACTGTCGTCACATAATATGATTAATTAAAGATTTACTATTTTTGTCGGTTATTTCTGTACAATTGTTCAGCATAATATATCTTAGGATTTTTTGCAGGTCACATTTTTTAATGTAAACGTACTGAATATACTAGAGAATGGAATCGAATTCACTGAACCCTAATACTGAGGGACAAGTGACTGCAATACAAAATGCTGAGTCACACACTCCTGATAAAAGCACTGTTCTTGCTGTTCTACAGCTTTTAAGAAAATATAACTTAAAGGTGAGTGAGTATACTAGTTTGTCATGTACAAGGATGTATACTTAGTCTTCATTACATATCCTCATAGAATACTCATCGTTAGTTGTAAAATTAAGTTATAACCTCAAGCCTATTATTGTTTGTTAGTGTGCATATCAAATTTCACACTAAAATTATAGTAGGTGCCAGATGACACTGACATATTTATGTTGTGGTGTGATACAAAGAACCTTTTTTAAGAATTTTATCTTCCAATTTTGCATGTTTCTTGACCTAGTTTCAAGAAAATTCTGAAAGTGAAGTTTAATAGTAAATGTAAACTACAATGGTTTATGGTAGCCCTTCACACAAATCTCTTTTAATTCATTTTGTCTAAACTAGTTTTACATAAAATAAAAACTTATTTTATTACAGTAGAACCTCGATTAACCATCACCCTTATAACCGTCAGTCTCTATTAACCGTACACCCGCTAGCGCAAAAAAAATTATGTTTCCGCGTCAGTGCCGAGCCAGATCGTCTCTTGAGGCTCTAGTAGTGACTACTGTACTGCACACCTGCACTGTGCGTCAGTCATTGGCGGCAAGGATAGTGACCCAGCTGGTTAATCCCTTACACTGTCTTCTGCATTCCACTGCTACTGTTTCAGTTCAGTATGGTGCGTGGCTAACGACGTGTCAATTTCGAGTACTTAGTGTTCGTGCTTTACTGTTTAATGTTGACAGTGCTGTTTAAAATGATGGATTATTTTTAAAAACTAAATACTTGTAATGTAAGTATTTAGAGTTCAGTACATACATGTATAGTTGATATTTCATTGCTTTTTTAATAAAATATTTTTTAATGTATTTATCAATAGCCCAATAGCCAATGTCATCTATGAGACATGTAGTTTAACATGGGGTCAGTACCACAGTACTATTCAATGGAGCAGACGTTAATCCACACCAGAGAATATCACATCCACTGACCTAGTAGATGTTTTAACAAAAAAAGTTATCAAAAAGCATATGATTATTTTATAATGATTTTAAACTAATGAATTCTATAGTTTTAAAATAAGATGTTGTTCTTTCAGATGTTCATAAATCCAACCAAATTTTTATTATTTCCTCGAATTAGGTAACCTATAATGTTATTAAAACTTGAATTTTATTCATAATTAATCAAAAATAAATGAAACATTCTCCTTTTTTACTTTTGTTAATGTTTCTCATACTTTTTTTTGACTGGGACAGTAGCATCGTCCTGTAATCCAGCTACTCTGAGGTCACGAATTGCAGATAGTTGTGAGCGATAGGCGGTGGGTGTAGTGTTCTCTTGTGTAGATTAACGTCCACACTATTGAATACTACGTTAATCTGCAAAGACCATCCTCATACCAGTTCGTAATTCACAGGCAGTGGTTTGGATTCCACGTTAAACTTTAGGTCCCTTAGAAATGCCATTTACTGGTGGACTATTAATTAACAGTTCTGTCTAAGGAACATGTCAGCCTTAGCCCGTAACAAGACTACAAGATCACGCCACAATCATCCGACACTGATTTCTCATTCATACTTGGCTTAAAATACCTACCTTGTTGTACAGTTGCCATTTCAATAATCTAATTTAATCTCAGTGACATTTTATGTATTTCAGAGGTTTATAGTTTTGGCCTGATACTCACTTGTTGCAGAAACTTTGGTAAAAAAATAGTGTGTATGATTTTGTTGTTTCAGGGAACAGAGGAAAGTTTGTTACGAGAAGCTAATGTAAATTTGGACATTGGAAATCAAGGTTCAGAGTCTGAAGTCAATACAGTTTTATCTGCTTATAAAAGTGAAGGAAACCCAGAATTTTA
Organism: Nephotettix cincticeps; assembly: GCA_023375725.1. Classification (NCBI taxonomy): domain Eukaryota; kingdom Metazoa; phylum Arthropoda; class Insecta; order Hemiptera; family Cicadellidae; genus Nephotettix; species Nephotettix cincticeps. The sequence continues at coordinate 121,654,546 of CM041786.1, read as the reverse complement.
TGAGGAAGCTTATACTGATTTAAAGAAATTTGTTGAAGGGGCACTAGATACATACAAGGTAATGTCCTACTTGCAAGCATATATTACAGTAAGGTAGAAAAAATCATAGAAGCGCCAATTTATCAGGACCTGAAATAAATGTTTTCTTACATTAGTCAGAACTGGAACAGGAAAACTGTTATTTTAAAAATTATTTTAAAATAACAGTTTTACTATGTTTAATACCTTCTTAGTATCATCATAAACTAACTATATTTCAAGTGCACCATTTCATGTGTCATTGTAAGGAAAGAATATGTTGGTTTGGATGTAATATGTAATATTTACCTCGAAATGTCCGTCATGTTGTACTCTATTGCCGTCTTGGTTGAAGATGCATGTTACCAGGGCTCAATTATAGTTATAGAATAGAGTAGAAGTAGTGAAATAGAATAGAGTTATATCCATTAGACCGTGATGCATAGGTACATGGTCACAACAGTTGGTGGACGTTCCAGGAACCGTTTTCAGACCTTAGGGTCTGTTATAGAAAGGGGTCATCTACTTGAACTATGGTTGGTGGTGGTTATGGTATCAGACCCAAGTTTAATACCTTGCTGTACCATGAGAACTGCTTTTACAATTGCGAAATTCATGTACTGCATCTATTATTTTGTACTCTATTTTCCTATTTACCAAACTTGTCAAGTAAACTTTAACAATAAAACATTGCTGGAAGGGACCAATCGATGAAAAAAGTCGTCATCGACGTTTAAACTACACAAATAATTTCACCCATGTCGAAATTCCCATTTAAAAAAAAATTTGTTGACTTTAAATAAGACTAGCAGCATTGCCATTCCAAATGAGATAAGCTGGGTAAACTTACTGTACTTATAGCTTGTAAGCGTAATTAGTATTCAATAGATCTAAAAAAAACACATTGACACAAAGACAGACATTGGCAAACATTTGAGTGTTGGTTATTCATTGTTTGTGGATGATGGTAAGCTTTATTAGAAAATAAGAACAGAAGATGACTTTTGCTTGCTGTAGGACTCGCTCTACCAACTATCTCAATGGTGTGACTTGAACCTAATGGAGATTAATCCTTCTAAGTCTAAGCATATTACATTTAATAGAATGAAGTCTCGAATTATTGTGGACCTGTACTTAGGGGGAGATCCGATTGAGAGGTACTGTAAGGGATATCGGAGTGGTCATGGATTACTCACTGAACTTCAGTATACCCATATCAATGGTATTTGTTTAAGAGCATCAAGGATTATGGGCTTGGTGTTTAGACTGGAGAAATTTGGCCTTAACACTTGAACAATATCACTATTCAAGTCATTGGATAGACCGATTCTGGTATATGCTTCCCTTGTGTGGTCTCCGTATCAGTTGGGACAAATTGATAAACTTTGGCCTGTACAGAGAAAGTTCATAAGAATACTGGGAGTGAGGAATGGCTATGCCTACAGAGATGTTCCTATTGCCGAAATCGAAACCAAGTTCAATTTGTTGCCTCTGACCTCTAGATGTCTTGTTGCTGATCTGGTATTCCTCTACAAGCTTATCGATCAATTGTGATATTGATTGTGCTCGTTTGCTTCAACTGGTCAACTTCAGGATCCCCACACCCACCAGGGAGCAATCCCTTTTTGAGATAAGGCTTAATAGCACAAACTACCCCTGCCACAGCCTTATTCTCCCAGAATGCTGAGAGCTGGAAATGAGGTCTGCAATCTGGTGGATTTATTCTCGGTCTCCTTGGGAACTTTTAGACGCCTGCTCCTATCCTTGTTTATAAAAGTGATGGGGAATCAAGTCTTCCTTGTACATGAAATGGACCAGGCTTGGTTGGTGGAGGATTAGAGTTTCGGTGAAGAGGTGCTTGGTGGTTGCGTTAAAGAGCCATGATTGTTTTTTTTTACGGTGGCATGGCTTCCTTCCTTGCAAATTTTATTTCAATATATATAGTGAGAGTTTCTTTTGGTAGCTGTGTTAAAAGGCTACACCAGTGTCTGTGAGGGCATGGCCTCCTCACTTTCCCCTAGACACACACTTACTAACAAATATTTACATATCTATTATTGTTGTTATCTTAAGTTTATATATTTATTCATGTTATCGCATTATGCTGTTTATGAATTTGTTATTGTTTACATATTTTACTTATTTATTGTTGAAGTTTTGTAATATTTACTGTTTTCTTCATTATTTTTTACTATAGTCTTTTTAAGCCACACAACCTTATAGCTGTTATTTATTGAACTGTTGTTAGACTAAGAACTAATTTAAGGAACGATATCTTTGCATGGTATCTTGTATACAATTCCATTTTGTTAAATTGGTATAACCGTGGGAAATAAATAAATGAAATGATCCATGATACTAGAGGCAGCTACTCATATGTAAGATTAATTTAGCTGGTGATGTGATTTATATTTTAATACTCAGCATGAGAAAGATAAATTGAATTTTTGATCCAGAAAAAGTTTTTTCAAGACATACATATATTGTATACTATTGTACTATTACTGTATTAAATTTACATATGTAAAGTATTGTACTTGATACGTTTCAGCATGAGCTAGGGATGGTTTTGTATCCAGTATTTGTTCACATGTATTTGGAACTTGTGTATAATGGACATGAAGCAGCAGCTGTTAAGTTTATGGATAAGTTTAGTGGAGACCAAGAAATATACTATCAGGAGGACCTCCGTAAATTGGCTCATGTTACCAAGAAAGACCAGATGCGCGGAAATGAACTTGCCGAGACATTCAAGTAAGCAAAATTTTACCACTTACGGTGGGATATGTGAAATTAGTCTAGTATATATTGGATAGGACTATGTATTGATACATAAATTAATAAATCTAAAACGGATGTTTATAATATAATATAACGGATCTTGATTCATTAGTATGGTTGAGGATACCAACCATGTTATATACTAACACAACTTGTATGTAATTCGGGAAAAGAAATTTTGCTGCTGATCAATAAATTCAAATGTAATAGGCCAGATTACGTTTAGTATATTGAATGTAATACCAATCCATACTATTACAGTTGAACCTCCCATATCCGACCATGACGGGACCAGGCAACATGGATGTTTGGCTTAGGTCAAAAAGCCGGATGTTGGTAGAATAAAATAAAACATATTTCCTAGTTAGAAGAATAACTCTCCAATATTGCACTAAAACCATATTGTACCGTTAACACATAAATTGAAACGACAAGATATATATATATAAGTGAATTATCATAATTAGACCAATTCGTAATTCAAAGGCTGTGGTTTAGATTCCACATTAAACTGTAGGTCCCTTAGTTGCAATCGGGTGTTGGGCTATTAATTAACAGTCCTGTATAAGGAATATGTCAGCCTTAGTCAGTAATAAGACTACAAGATCGCACCACAATCATTTTACACTCAATCCTCATTCATACGTTGCTTAAGATATATATCTTGTGGTATGGTTGCCTTTCAATAATCTAATCTAAGTCAGATATCAGAAGGATTTAGTTATGGGGAGGATGAATAAGGGAGGTTCTAATGTAATTGAAGTTTTTTCAACTTCTACCTGTTCCACCTACTCTAATTAAATTGTATAAAAGATTAAAGTATATAAATTATTTGTCTAATAGTCATCTTTAACCATAAATAGGATCAAGTTTTTTAGTACATTGTAGTACTACTTTCTTAGACAGTAATATTAGAATGTCTCAATATTTAAGCAGCCATCAAGTTATGTATACATAGCATTAACTTGTTTCTTATTTTGGTAAAGCCCTATATCTGTGGCATATATATTTTTATTTTAGACATTTAATTCACATATCTTGAAGGTTAAATAAATTCCATAATTTATAGTCATGGAAATTTACCCAGTATTTTTATTTTGATTATATTTTCTTGTCGTAATAGCTATACAAATTGAACTGTAATATGTTTTATTTTAACATGCACTAGCAAGTAGGCTATAACAATAATATTTACAACTGTAATCAATATGGGCTCACTTTTTTTTATATCTAGGTCAAATGAATTCATCATTCGCATGTCTCGAGACACTCTGACTCTGCTAAAACGACATCTGCAGGAGAAGAAACACAGTGTGTTGCTGAATATAATCCAGGAGCACTTGTATTTTGACATGTATGAAGGGGTTGCGAGGAACAAACAGCAAATTGATGCTACAGCAGGAGGCATGGTGGGGGAGGCTACAAGACAAGGTAAGTGCAGTTGGTTTTATCACCAAATCATTTGTGGTTTTCTTTTTAAAAATTTATAATTTTAAGACACTGTGACTGCTCAGCACCATTATTTTACACTTTTTAATTGTAATGAAACAAAATTTTATGAGACCTATAAGCAAAGAGTTACTTTTTCCAAACTAAAATTTTCAAATAAATATTTTGTAAATAGAAAGTCAAAGTATGTATTTCTATCAATGAGACTCATTCTCTAGTCTGATTGTAATAGTCTTTGACTTTATTTTTAGACAACAAAACCAAGATATATTACGGTATGCTGAAAGAACCAGATATCCAGTATGTGCCAGCAGATGAAGAAGAGGAAGGAGGAGATGGGGATGGGGGAGACAAGCCAAAGAAGAAAAAGGCAAAGAAAGACCCATTGTTGTACAAAAAAGCCAAATCTGACCCGAACGCCCCTCCTTGTGATAGATTACCTCTTCCGGAGTTGTAAGTCTCTATGTTACAAATATATCTCATGTTGCTTTAACTCACTGAGGAAAAAGACTGTTGTGACTTAGTTTAGTCTTTTGAAAGAATAAAGTACTTCCTTTCAAATTAAAATTATATTAATAATTTACCAGTATTTCAGTAGTTACCAGTAAGCCTCAGTAATTTACCTGTAGCTGAAAGGTATCAAGCTAGTTTAGAAAGTCATAGGTCGCTGGATCAAAATCAGTGGCCAGTATCTCCTATAACATCGTGAGAGGTCACTTCTGGCTAGTCTATGTGACTCACACGCTAAGGTATCTCACTGTCTTTAATTCACTGCTCAGTCCATGGTGATGGGCAGTGACTTTTTTAAAACGCTATACTAAAATATTTTTCCAATTTCTCCTTATGGAAATTAACATGGGAAAGAGTATGCAGGTTTGCTGCTGTGAGGAACACTGAAAGTAGACATTTCTAGCAATAAAAATTTGTATTTTGACCATATATCAAGTTTCATCAAGATCTGTCCATATACGCCTATTCTCTATATGATTAACACGAGAAAAAAGAATCCAGGTTAGCTGCCATGATAAACACATAAAATATTATTTCTAAGAATAAATTGGTGAAACCACATGAAGGTAAATACAAAAAATAGTTTCATCCAAAATTATTATTCCTTATCCTCCATAAGATTAACATTGGAGCCCCAAAATACAATGTTCTTTATTTAGATTTTTTAATATCTCGGTAACCGTTGGAGGTAGAGCAAAACTTTAAAGAGCTAAGTTGTTTGGATTTTTGAGTTGGTTCTAACGTTCTAATGGTGAAAGATAAAATTTTAATTTATTCATGCCTCCTGAACTGTTTTTAACACGTTCGCTGCGGACCACTCGTATCCGATTGGTACTGGTCCTGGCGTCGGATCCGAGTGGTGACATTTGGATTAAAATAAAGACGGTGTGGCGATGTAGATTGTGCTGCCACCTGTTGGGATCTGAGAAAACTACGACCAGCTTTTTTATAACGCAGTATCTATTTCTGTATGGGTCACTTGAAATTTTCCTATTGATTGATTTTAAACTACACAGGCAGCTTCGTATGAGCAACAGAGGTTTCGTGCGCCGCAGAAAGTGTTGACGTATTATCTAATGTAATGTATCGTCTTAAGAGTTCTGGTCATCTATTATGGAAGATGTACATTTCGGAGCTTAAGCTCCATCTTCAGGCCCTTGGGTGTATTCAATATTCATCTTACTGAATTAAAAACAGTAAGATGAATACAATGATAGATGAACGAAATATAAATTGAACATAAACACACATATACTCCAGTATTTTACTGGGATTATTTAGGGATCTATCGCCGGCCGGCACATGTTGTTTGTGATTTTGTAAAATAGTGGAACATGAAACAAGGGGAAAATCGTGAAAAATTCAAATAAAAAAATGCCTTTAATGATTTTTATAAAAGTTTTATCGTTTATTGTGCTAGAGTCCACAATATTATGACCCCACCCGCAAGTCTGTAGAAATGATGGTTCAAAAGCTATGTACTTAACATAAAATATTAAGTATTGTTATCTCTGTAATAGAAAACTTACAAATGTAACTTTTAGTTTATATTAATTTTTTCCCATACAAAAGGAAGGATGCAGACAAGTTGGAGAAGGTAAAAGCGATGCGGGAAGCAATCAAACGAGTTACATTGGGGCCTGAGAACTTGCCGTCCATCTGTTGCTACACTCTGCTCAACGCGGCTCACAGGTTAGTTAGATCACTTTTAGTAGAATTTAGTTTAGTTAAGTAGTGTTTATTAGTTAGTCTGTTGAAGCGTGTTTTAATTGATAGGCCCCTTCAATGAAATCCACATTTAAGTTCATGAGTATGTTTTAAATCATGTTCCATGTTTTAAAAAGTTTATGAAAAACGTGTTTAGAGACTAATTTTGAGCATTTATAACTTTACATAATATCATCAATGTTTTCTAAGATCAGATACTTCCTCCCAAAAAAATTAAGAAATATAGGCAAATGTATAATTTGCTGATTATTTATTTTAATAAATCAGCTATTTAATTTAAGATACCTATTGTAACTTGAATAACATTTAAACAATTTTAATAGTTTATAGTTAATAGATAACAATTCAATATTAATAGTTTTCGTTGAGAAAGGTAATGCCAACTATTATTAGTCTCTATGAATTCTAGAGGCGAGAATGTTAAAAAAATATTTTTTTTGTTTACAAAGCAGTTTTATACATTGGTACATTTTATTTACAAATAGTAAATAAAGGAAATAGTAAATAAATAGTTTCATCGAAAATTATTATTAATTATTATTCCTTATCCTCCATAAGATTAACATTGGAGCCCCAAAATACAATGTTTTTAGATTACAGAGATATATTGAGAAATTGTAGATGACACACAAATAATCTCCTTACTATGAAAATAGTTCAGTGGATGGTTAAAAACCAAAACATCAAAATAAACACTCTTTACGATTATGATTTTGTGTCAATATTGTCAAAACGAAAATGGTGTGGTGGTGAATGGCGAAAATGGTGTAACTGGGAGATGGACAGTACAAACCTTTCACATGGCAGTACAATTTTGATACCTGACAAAATTGCACTGCATTGGGATATGTTTGTACTGTCTATCTCATAGTTAATGGAAGTTTGATTTTGCTCCTTTCAGGTAAAATTTCAAATTAGTGTAGTTAAATTAAACATACTTATAAATTACTGTAATTTTTTAGTGTGACCTGTGCTGAGATTGCTGAGGACTCCAGCATCCTAGCTGTGGGATTCTCAGATTCTGTGGTCAAAGTGTGGAGTCTGATGCCACAGAAGCTTCGAGCAATGAAGCCTGCCGAAGTTCTGCAGGAAATCGATATCGAAGCTGGTCAGTCTCAAGCAGAAATTACTACAGTTTTGACATTGTAGTTTATATTAGTACTGTAAATACTTCAATGAATAATAAGGCTTGAAAACATTTGGAATAAAATGGTCTCTTGATTCACTAGGAATTGAAAGTCAAAAGATTTTCTCCTCGAATATTCTGATTGTTATAAAAAAGTATTTTTTAGCAGATATGTAGTACTTTTATTTGTGATAATGCTGTCCCAGTTACGGCCCTCATCCTATCTGTGATTGTCCTGCACCACTTCCAAACCTGTTCAGGATCCTAATTTGAAGAGTAAAAACAAAACAGGCAGTAGATAAAGTGAAAATTTTAATAAATTAGGAGTGAAAAATCCAATGAAATTAAAAGAATAATAGAATTCAGAAGTTATAAGCATCAAAATATTTAATTTAATAAAGAAATAAATTTTAATAAGTTGGAATAATTACAAAGACTACATTTTAAAATGAGAATAATACCATGTAGGTTCTAATAAAACTAAAAACTAAACTGAACAAAAAAGTACAGTATTTTTAAATGCTTTAAAGTTTGGTCTATATTTTATGTTAGATACCTTGTAACCTCTAGCTTGGTTTTGTTAGTTTTATTGTTTGTATGCATTTAACACCAAGCTTAACTATAGCAATTTTTATAATGATTTTCAAGATTTGAACAGCAAACATCACAAGGAAAACAAAATCACATCAAATCTACATTTAGTCACAGCACTTTTATTTAATAAATTCCATAATTTTATTATTATGAAATGAGTTTACTGTGTTTATTTTCAGTGTAAATAACAAGTGCAATTATCAGGTAATAGTTTTTTTGAAATTTGTGGCTTCTTGTGCTCAATTAAATAAAGTATTTGTCATACTTATTATATAAAATGGTTTATACCATTTGATTGCTAGAGCTGGGCCAAACATGCAGTAAATCTTGTCACCATCCTATATATAATATGCTTGAGGAGTGATTGATGTTTTTCATCACTGATGTTGATAGAGGACGTATTGGCCCGTATAATGGATGACCGCAGTGCAGAAACTACGAGGTCACTTTTGGGCCACAATGGACCCGTGTACAAGGTTTCCTTCAGTCCAGACAGATCCTTGCTGCTTTCTTGCTCCGAGGATGCCACCAGTAAGTAGCTTAAGATAAAACATTCATGAGACCGAGATTTCAACAACAGTTGTTTTATTTATGGTCGTTCGATTAACACCAGTTTAATTAACGAACCGTAGAAGGAAACAGCATTCAAACATCAGTTAGCAATTCCAATCATGAACATTGAATGAAACTAATCTGTCACATGACCATATGGTTAACGAAACATTGGCTAAAGCAGAAATTACTACAGTTTTGACATTGTAGTTTATATTAGTACTGTAAATACTTCAATGAATAATAAGGCTTGAAAACATTTGGAATAAAATGGTCTCTTGATTCACTAGGAATTGAAAGTCAAAAGATTTTCTCCTCGAATATTCTGATTGTTATAAAAAAGTATTTTTTAGCAGATATGTAGTACTTTTATTTGTGATAATGCTGTCCCAGTTACGGCCCTCATCCTATCTGTGATTGTCCTGCACCACTTCCAAACCTGTTCAAGATCCTAATTTGAAGAGTAAAAACAAAACAGGCAGTAGATAAAGTGAAAATTTTAATAAATTAGGAGTGAAAAATCCAATGAAATTAAAAGAATAATAGAATTCAGAAGTTATAAGCATCAAAATATTTAATTTAATAAAGAAATAAATTTTAATAAGTTGGAATAATTACAAAGACTACATTTTAAAATGAGAATAATACCATGTAGTTCTAATAAAACTAAAAACTAAACTGAACAAAAAAGTACAGTATTTTTAAATGCTTTAAAGTTTGGTCTATATTTTATGTTAGATACCTTGTAACCTCTAGCTTGGTTTTGTTAGTTTTATTGTTTGTATGCATTTAACACCAAGCTTAACTATAGCAATTTTTATAATGATTTTCAAGATTTGAACAGCAAACATCACAAGGAAAACAAAATCACATCAAATCTACATTTAGTCACAGCACTTTTATTTAATAAATTCCATAATTTTATTATTATGAAATGAGTTTACTGTGTTTATTTTCAGTGTAAATAACAAGTGCAATTATCAGGTAATAGTTTTTTTGAAATTTGTGGCTTCTTGTGCTCAATTAAATAAAGTATTTGTCATACTTATTATATAAAATGGTTTATACCATTTGATTGCTAGAGCTGGGCCAAACATGCAGTAAATCTTGTCACCATCCTATATATAATATGCTTGAGGAGTGATTGATGTTTTTCATCACTGATGTTGATAGAGGACGTATTGGCCCGTATAATGGATGACCGCAGTGCAGAAACTACGAGGTCACTTTTGGGCCACAATGGACCCGTGTACAAGGTTTCCTTCAGTCCAGACAGATCCTTGCTGCTTTCTTGCTCCGAGGATGCCACCAGTAAGTAGCTTAAGATAAAACATTCATGAGACCGAGATTTCAACAACAGTTGTTTTATTTATGGTCGTTCGATTAACACCAGTTTAATTAACGAACCGTAGAAGGAAACAGCATTCAAACATCAGTTAGCAATTCCAATCATGAACATTGAATGAAACTAATCTGTCACATGACCATATGGTTAACGAAACATTGGCTATTTTATTTCTCCAAAGTTTTGTTGTGCAGTTTATTATTGTACTATTACCTATAACGGTAACTAGAAGCTTACATTTCAGTTATTATAAGCGGGCTTTTAGTGTATATAGATAGGTACTGTTAATGTATTTTGAATATGTACTGTATATTGATGCTATCGTTTTAGTATACTAAGGTTTCAGTAGTATAGACAACTCTGTAGTTTTTTTAAAATGTGATGTTGACAGTCAGGCTGTGGAGCCTAATGACGTGGACATGTCTGGTGGCCTACAAGGGCCACATGTTCCCAGTGTGGGATGTTAAGTTCTCGCCCCATGGCCACTACTTTGTCACGGCTGGTCATGACCGCACAGCAAGGCTCTGGGCCACAGACCATCACCAGCCACTGCGTGTATTCGCCGGCCACTTCTCCGATGTTGATGTAAGTAATAATATTGACCGATGGTATATTTATTTAACCCTTTTCGTGTTATTAGCCGATATATCATTGTTAGCATTTTTCCCGAAAAGTCAAGTGGGGAAAGTCAAGTAGGTGGGGAATCTGTTAATGATTTAGTCTAGTTGTTAGTCGATGTAGCCGTCAGCCATGCTGTCATGCTGTATTTCAGCTTGTGGACCAGTGGTCAAAGCGCTTGCTGACGAATAAAGGATTGAAAGCCATTAGAAGCACCCAGGTTTGATTCCAGACCACAATCTATCCCAATTTGGCTTGACAATTTTGTGGTTCAGTGGTGGGAGAGTTCACCTCAAATAAACAATGGCTGGCTCGGGTGGAAGTTGGTGGTATTTTATTTTACGGTTTAACTAAAATTGCAGTGGACACCTGTTTTGATTTGGTCATAATTAAAAGAGCACAATTAGTGTTTGTTTGGTGACTAGTATTTCTATATGACATGAAAAATTCTTAGCTCCGAAAGGGTTAATTAAAGAAATGTGATAACTTGATTAACTTTTTGTGGGATTTGAAATATTTTTGTTGAACAAATTAGTTAAATAGTGTTAAGAATCTGAGTTAAAAGAAACAAATTAAACTTTTCATGAAAACATGCTCATTTTTGGATACTTTGGAAAGTTTCCAGTGAATATCTTTCCTGGCTTAATATGTTCACATTGAAGTTTAATCATAATCTAGTAATGTATTGTTGAACATAATTATAATAATATAGTAAATAATGAACTCACCTAGTGGTTTGCCAGGAAGTATTTTTATTCAATAAACAATACCTGTGTGGAGAATTGGAGATTTACCCAAAGTTTGGTTTGGCCACCAACCAGTGTAATTTTCTTTGGGTGGTTTGTAGTTGTATGAAAAAAATTAATATACCAGGGTGTCCAGCGACCGGGAAAAGCGGAAATTATACAGGAACTTTGTTTCGACAAGAATTATACGGGAAATGTACAGGAATCTTAAATAAATACGGTTTTGTACAGGAATTCGGCAAACTGCAAATAAAAAAAAAAATAATATTGCTAAAACTCACAATTATTTAACTACGAAACATCTTTTAAATTAATTAACTGTTAAATACTGCAGTTAAAGGGTTAGTATCTCCCTCATCGAGATTCGAAAAAGTGTTTGTGATGAGGCAAACAGGACGACAGTGCACTGGACTGACTGACTTGACCGAATAGCAAGTGCATTTCAGACTTGAGATTACTCAGTAACTTTCGTGCTCTTCTGCGGAAGCTCATCTCCCCGAGCAATGCGATGAAGTACAAGTGACTTACGGATTTCTCCCAAAACTGAAGCCGCCGTGAACCTAGCTTTAACTGTAGTTAGCCCTGTGACTGACGAAATCGGATTTCACCTCTCTCCGTTCAAGTGGAATCCATTGTTAGATATTAACTGCACAAATTTGACCAGTTACAACCTGAAATCTCTCGTTAAGAAACTATGAAAAGAAGAATAGCTGACAGCGTTTTTTTAATGTCGAGTCAGAAGTTTTCTGCCATACGCTGATGTAAATTATTCATTTGTGGTTTTACTATTAAAATAATTCATTGTTATATCATCAACTCGTGATGGTGACGTAAATTTTTTAATGTGCTTTATTAGGCTTTTAAAATTATTTTAACAGGATTTTATTAATGTTCTATTTTGTTAACGATTGTTATTTCAGGGGCAAAGGGAACATTAAATTAATATAATTTATTATAATATTAAATAGCCATTGCAAAACTGTGTTGACAGCTGTTATTACCGCTACGCCGACGCCGATAACCTAGCTTTCAGCTTGTCAGCTGTCTGCTGTCAAAACCTAATAGAGAAGTCTTGAGTTTATTTTTATCTTAAATTGTTTATTTAAGGGGTTCTGTAGTTATTGAACAGCGTAATGTTTTTTAACTCTACTCATCACTAGAAAAGTGCCACTGGTGTAAACAAACTAATTGTCAGCTGCTTTAACGTCGTATTAACCATAACATGGACTTTCATGTCCTGTGACAGTTTTTCCTCCCAGTTTCGATCTGCAATTGTGAGATTGGTGGTTATATCTATTTAGGTGATGTGCAAACCATGAATAATGAACTTATTTGTCATGTCAAACATGTTAAAAATGAGTGAAATTCGTGAAAATACAGGAATTTTCCTAAATTCCCCGCTAGAAAAGCCCATTTGCTGGACACTCTGTATACATCCAGCAAGTTGGTCAGTGATATAAACATCACCATCATCGGTAATAATTTTCCCTTCTACCAAATGAGATGAATTTGTCTGCCATTTAGACAATTTCAGTGAGCCTCGTCAACATTTTGTCTGATAAAATTTTTCTGGTTCGTATTTTGTTTTGTGTGAAATTTTAATAAACCATTTTTCTTTTTTCAGTGTGTTCAATTTCATCCAAATTCCAACTATGTTGCGACAGGGTCCAGTGATCGCACTGTAAGACTCTGGGACTGTGTTACTGGGAATCACGTCCGACTCATGACAGGGCACAAGGTAAAAAAATAGCATACCAAAACTGTTTACAGCTTAGATATTTGGATTATGAACATAATACTCTATTGTGTTTATTGGAAGCTGCTCACATAATTTGTTCAATAACCTTCAGCTACTAATGTCTGCTATGATGAGTGTGTCCTGTAATCAAGCTACTTAGAAGTCACAAACTGTGAGGAAAAAGACTCCAACCGGAGGTATGCCTATATCTGAGTTTTTTTGTAAAGGAAGCTACCACCTCCATCCATGGATCAAACCGAAATGTGACCACCGAAAACTGGTTTACCAGTGTGAAATCAGCCAAAGACCTCTTGGAGGCCCCTTACAAATTAACACTTGTCGGTACAATCCATTATAATAGAAAGGAGTTCCTGGAAAGGTGCTTGCAAACAAAAAAAAATAGGCCAGTTGACAGCTCTCTATTTTTGTTCGACAGAACCAAAACTTAGATTTCTAAAAAGAACAAGATTGTCACTTTATTATCAACGATGCACAACAGCCCTACAGTGAACCAGACGTAAACAAAAAAGGAAATCGTACATTGTTATAATGAAACCAAGGTTGCGGCTGACACCATGGACCAAATGTGTAGCAACATGATTTGCAGTGAAAAAACTCGACACTGGCCACTGTGCGTGTTTTTTGGACTGTTGAACATAAGTTTTGTAAATGCTTACGTCATCTATTGTTTGAACAGTTTTAGAAACAATAAAACTCCAGAAAACGGCAAATAATTCATGAAAGAACTTTGTGTTCAATTGACCGAACCTTATATGCGTATGCGTTTACAGACTATGCCGTAATCTAAGAGCAATGATTGATGAAAATCTTGGAATTCCAGTGAATCCCATCAACCTAAACATCCCAGGAGCATGAAAAATTTGTAATTTTTGTCCCTCATCAAAAAGGAGGATGACCACAAACTACTGTGGCCACTGTCTTAGTGCTATGTGTGGCGAACACAGGGCTATATATTGTGTTCATTGCGATGAGAACTAAAAGTTCAGTGATCCATCTAAACAATCTTCTGGTAACTATATTGTATTTATAAATATTTAATAAATTAAATTTGAATTATATATTGTAATCCCAAGAAACATATTTGTGAAATAAAAAAACTATAGTATAATTTTTTTCCTCATGCATTGCATTTTAAGATTTTTTTAAACATCAGTCAAATAATGACATTAAATGTATTGTTAGAAATAAAATCATTAATATCAAACAGAATACAATCTAAGTCTATAACTCTATGAGCTTCATTTGTTAAAATAACAAAATATAAAAAGTTTAAACTTAAACATTTTGCCTTCTGGATTGAGTAATGACTAGATTAAAAAGAACATTGGATTGAAGACAGCAGGTATTATAACCTTAATCAAGTAAAACTTATTAAAGAAAAATTAAATTGCGTCGTCAAAATGACGAAGGTTTAGTAACTACGTATGAATGAACTAGGTTAAGTCATCCAGGGTTAAATAATAAACATATTATACTATTATATTTATTACTATTATATATATTTCTTTTCTTTAAAAAAAAACTTTAACTGCTCATCACCATAGGCCTTACGGGCTGTGCAGTGAATGAAAGACAGCGAGATACCGTAGCGGCGTAAGTCTCATAGGTCCCAGAAAAATTGTTTAGCAAGCCACCGAAAAAATTGTTGTTAGAGATGTGGAGGGTGTTGTCCGTAGCGGCTACTGTGCCATTTTAGTGTTTGATCTGCTCGGTGAGCATCGGGCGTTTGTTTTGGAGGAGTTTATTAAAAATGGCGGTTCTGTGATTTCTACTCAACGAGCGTTTCGGATTCGATTCGAACTTCGACGTGATAGTGCTCCTGACGCGAAAACGATTAGACTGTGGATGTCAAACTTTAGACAGCACTAAAAAGAAAACCAACTGGCCGACCTCGTACTGCAATAACACCAGAGAATGTGGCGCGAGTGAGAACATCCATCCAACAGTCTCCAAAGCGTTCGGTTAAACATGCAGCTGCCCTGGGATTGTCAGAAAGGAGTGTAAGGAGAATTCTGCATAAAGAACTTCACTGCATCCCTACAAAATAATGGTTGCGCAAAAGTTGTTTAGAAGATTATGAAACTCGCAGGGCTGCATGTGATGACATTTTGCAGAACATTAATGTCTTCATTTCTTCTGATGAAGCCCACTTCCACTTGTGTGGAACTGTTAACAAACAGAATTTCCGCTACTGGGCTGCAGAAAATCCTATGGAACTCCACCAACAACCACTACACAGTCCAAAAGTCACAGTTTGGTGCGCCGTTGCGGAATTTGGTGTGTACCGTACTGTGTTTAACGCTGAACGCTTTGGAGACTGTTGGATGGATGTTCTCACTCGCGCCACATTCTCTGGTGTTATTGCAGTACGAGGTCGGCCAGTTGGTTTTCTTTTTAGTGCTGTCTAAAGTTTGACATCCACAGTCTAATCGTTTTTCGCGTCAGGAACACTATCACGTCGGCCAAGTTCGAATCGAATCCGAAACGCTCGTTGAGTAGAAATCACAGAACCGCCATTTTTAATAAACTCCTCCACAACAAACGCCCGATGCTCACCGAGCCAAGCCATGGCAAACACTGAAAATGGCACGTACGCCGCTACGGAACAACACCCCCTCCACATCTCTATTACACTACAACTTATTTTGCTAGGGATTTTGACTGTAGCTGCATGATCTGATAACTGTCAACTACTTTTGATCCACCAACTTTTGATTTACTGTACTGCACCAGCGCATTACCCCTGAGCTACTGTGCCAGTGAATTTTGATCTGCCCAAGATAAAGTCAATGATTATGCCTAATTATTGGTATTTTTTTAAGTCCTATCAAAGAGGACAGTCATAAGTATTAATGTATGTATCACACTTCACATAATGTATTTTTAGTTAATTTTAAGGGAAATTGGTACAAATTGGTACTATTTACATTAAGCGTTAAAATAATTTGATCAAACCATTTTTCAATTTTAGCCACGTCTTCCAGCATTTGCAAAAACTAATACCCAATTTACCCTCTCAAAACATAAATAATGTATACTTATGTATGTAACTGTTTTACTAAATGAAAATAATTTTAATGAAACTGAAGATGGATGCATAATCCTTAATAAATAAATCTTGGGTATTACATGGAATCAAATACTTTTTCCTACAACCGAGTGATAACAGGCACATTACGCAATGTTGACAGAACGTAAAAGCAGTACATATCCGCCTTAGGGTGGATAAGTAACCGGCCAATCACATGCGTGGAACGCTCCAAATCTATATGAAACTAACCAATAGCACACGCTAAGCGCTCAGTCAGCTGAGATATGGTAGTCTTTTCTACAACACTAACTTCTGGTTTTGCGCAATGAAATTGAGATTACCGGAAACCTAAGTTATGTTAACACTTATACCAACGGGAAAATCAAACATAACCTAAATGACTTTTTTATCGTAGGAAAAATCTTATGTGTAATACTAGTGCAAACTGTCATGGCCGCCCTCAAAGTTCTGGCAACACTCAGCTCACGAATGAACCTCTTGTGCGATATGACATCGTTTACGCTCTAGTTACAAAAATAGCTATTCCAAAGGTTTAGAGTAATTCTCCATCATAGAAACAAACCTAAAATCCATCTATTTGAGTAAAACTGACTAAGACATTAGTTTGCATAGTTGAAGACATAGTTGGTTGATAACTTTGCTCTGTTCATTTGCAGAGCCCGATCTACACACTATGTTTCTCCATCGAAGGTAGGTTCCTGGTATCAGCTGGCGGAGACTTGCGTATTCTACTATGGGATTTGGCACACGGACACTTGTTGGCAGAGCTGACTGGACACACTGGCAGCATACACACCTTGGCCTTCAGTCGAGATGGACATATACTGACCTCAGGTTGGTGTTGCTAGACTGAGCAAAACTTATATAAAAAAAATAAATTGTAATTTCAAGGACAAAATTACCAAGGTATCGTCCATACGCTTACATATACCACTTAAAGACTAAGCTTAAGGACTCCAGACATGTGTTTGAATAATTCTATATTTAGAGATTTTTTGTAACCTTAAATTGTTTTTAGGGTAGGCAAGTGTTACCCAAGGCCCAGTACTTTCATCCTAAACGTTCTTAATTTTATTTAGTATTTTTTTAAATGTTAAGATTGAATTTAAAAAAATACTGTGGTTGTTCACAGGGTCCTTAGATTCGACCATCAAAGTATGGGACTTTACAAAACTTACTGAAGAAGTAACGCTTGAGGATGTAAATATTTCCCACAATCCAGAAATCAAGAAAAACAGTGAAAGTTATCTGCTTCGCTCTTATGCCACCAAGAGCTCACCAGTACTTTGCCTTCATTTCTCAAGGAGAAACGTTTTGTTAGCTGTATGCATGTATGACTCATCTTAAATAAATCATTACCTTTTTCAATTACTGGGAGTAAATAAATTTACCTTTCAGACAACTGCATAAAACGTTTGAATCCATTTAATTGTAGAGAAGATATGGAGATTTAATACTCAAAGATAACTCACAAATATCATGGTATATGTATATGATTATTACATCATATGATTTTACCGCTTGGATCAACAAGATATCTAGAGGTTCACTTAAACAAGATCGTTTTCATCAACTTTATGCTGGATATCTTCCAGGTGTTTGTCTACCACAGCCTCTTCATCACTGGTAGGGACGATGTCCTTTGTAACTTGACCAGTCAGTGACTTCACCAACTCCAGTATCTGCATTAATATGAATAAATTAAAATTCTGTAGGCAGTATGTCACTGCATACATCATAGGCCTTCAGTCGAGATGGACATATCTGACCTCGGTTGGTGTTGCTAGACTGAGAAAAACTTATAAATTTTTTGTAATTTAAAGAGACAAAGGTTAAAAGGTATCGGTTAATCGAGGTTCTTACATAACCACTTAAAGACTAAGCTTAAGGACTCCAGACATGTGTTTGAATAATTCTATATTTAGAGATTTTTTGTAACCTTAAATTGTTTTTAGGGTAGGCAAGTGTTACCCAAGGCCCAGTACTTTCATCCTAAACGTTCTTAATTTTATTTAGTATTTTTTTAAATGTTAAGATTGAATTTAAAAAAATACTGTGGTTGTTCACAGGGTCCTTAGATTCGACCATCAAAGTATGGGACTTTACAAAACTTACTGAAGAAGTAACGCTTGAGGATGTAAATATTTCCCACAATCCAGAAATCAAGAAAAACAGTGAAAGTTATCTGCTTCGCTCTTATGCCACCAAGAGCTCACCAGTACTTTGCCTTCATTTCTCAAGGAGAAACGTTTTGTTAGCTGTATGCATGTATGACTCATCTTAAATAAATCATTACCTTTTTCAATTACTGGGAGTAAATAAATTTACCTTTCAGACAACTGCATAAAACGTTTGAATCCATTTAATTGTAGAGAAGATATGGAGATTTAATACTCAAAGATAACTCACAAATATCATGGTATATGTATATGATTATTACATCATATGATTTTACCGCTTGGATCAACAAGATATCTAGAGGTTCACTTAAACAAGATCGTTTTCATCAACTTTATGCTGGATATCTTCCAGGTGTTTGTCTACCACAGCCTCTTCATCACTGGTAGGGACGATGTCCTTTGTAACTTGACCAGTCAGTGACTTCACCAACTCCAGTATCTGCATTAATATGAATAAATTAAAATTCTGTAGGTGTTGAACTGACTGCATATCACTGTAGGACTAGATACAGGTTTCAAGGAATACTCGTTACCTTTTTTATTTATATCATGGAATTTTATAGAAACTTACCATACATATTTACACCAAAACCACCAATAAATATATAAGAAAGGTCAGAATCTTGTTTCCTAGGATGGTTGAGTTACTCTTCTTACTTGAAAAGTAAGAAACGTAAATCACTCCTCCAGTTATTTAGACCTAGAAGCAACAACACCATACAACAACATAGGTGATTTACTGTGGGGTAAGCTGAGAGTTGTACCTCAGGGCTGATTGCGGGAATCTGCTGTGCCAGCCGGTTGAATGCGTTGAGCTGGTCCAGAGCGCGCTGGTGTGCCCCCAACCTCAACCAGTATGCAGCATAGTTGGCCCGGATCCCAGGGTCCTCAGGGTCCAGTTTGACTGCTTGCTCCCATGCCTTTCCTGCGTTGTCAGGGTCCTCCAGATGTGTCAGCACCACTATTATTACAAAGATATTTGTACAGAATTTTATATACAATTTATTTACCTGCTATTTGTGCCTTAAGTTCTTGATGGTTATTTTTTTTTGGCCTTTATAGGTATTTCAACATGAGTGTGGCATCATCAGAAAAACATCCAATCACTGATATAACGTAAATTTCAGAACACAACTTAACAAAAATACTTAACAAAAACTGTATATTTATAAATATACTGTATAGATATACTATAGGTACAATTATCAGGTAAATAAATTGTATATACAGTAGAACTTGGATAATTCGAACATCAAGGGACCAGAAAAAAATTCGAATTATCCAACAATTTGAATTAGAAAAGTTTTTGCAAGTGGTTGAAATAATCTGTAAAACGTCATGTTTTAACATTGTATATTAAAAAAAGTTAGGTTAATGAAGATATTATTGACTAAAAATCCTAATTTTTGTTAAATGTCGATAATATGTTAGGAGGGATCCCGAAACTTTAGCTATTTCAAACTTTTTCTTAAATCCCTTCTTTACCTCCTTGATTGCCGCTATTTATTCTTGCAATGTCAGAGATTTGTAGGTTCGCTTTGACGAAGCGAACCAGTTCATACACAGGACAAATTAACATGAACACAGACGAAGTCACAAATGCCAACACGAAACAAAGAAGACGAATATTGGAACAAACCACAATCAATGATACACACGTTACGACGGAGCATGTCTGTGCCGAAGCTTGACGCACGCTGAGAGAGCTGTGAAGCTTGAGGCATATTGCCGGCAGGTTAAGTACACCAGGCCCAGGTTGTACAGGGTCTTCCAGTCTAATGGGGCCAGGTAGTTGGCCATCTTGAGACAGCTAATTGCCTGTATCACATAATATAATCATAATAGCACTATAAAAACAATTATAAAAATTGCATTTTCCAAACATAATCACAATACAACTTGATAAATACCATAGGAACTAAATTCTTAAAAACTTTATTACGTAGTATAATATACTTCAAATAAATTATTGACATGAACATTAGTATTCGTTTTAATCGTATTATAGAAAAAATTACCAGGTGGGTTTATATGAATGGTTTCACACCACAGAGATTCACTTTCTTCTTTGAATAATTTTACAGCAGAACTTACTGGACAGCCAATAAGTTCGCAAACTGGTCCGATACGGCGGCTGCTACACGGAGTGAAGCCCCACCCACTAGTTCCTTGTGTTGCCTGAAGCCCAATGAGAATGTCAGTACTCACCGGAACATTTCGCTGTGAGTATCGTGCTTATAGTATTTGCTTTAGTTTCAGGGTGTTTTTACCGTTTGTGAAAATGGAAATTGACAAAAATCACTGAACAACAAATCAACATCAAGCTTTTGGTGAAGCTCAATAGTTCTCTAGAAATTACTAGAATATGCTATAGATCACATCCATTTTCTATGCACGAATAGGACAACCTTCAACCTCCTGTTTGGACATTGATCGTGTATAGGCTCTTGTCCTAGCTGATAGCCAAAAAACTGTTTGAACCATAGCAGATGAACTGCATTTAGGATAATTAACTGTACACACAATCTTAACCGAAAATTTGGGTTTGAGAAAGATCTGTGCGAAAATTGTGCCTAAGCTGTTGACGTCGCATCAAAAGTTGAGAAAAGTTGAATGTGCTACTGACTGGAAAAATTCAGTTGCAAATGATGTTGAATTCATAAATAGGATTACAACTGGTGATGAATCACGGTTTTATGAGTATGAACCTGACTTAAAATCGGAAAGCAAAAGGTGATCCTTAATCAAAAAGTCGGAAAAGGCCGATACAAAATCAGTCATGTTTTTGATTTTGATTGATATGAAAGGTGTTGTTCATCATGAATTTCTTCCTGAAGGTCAAACCGTAAATGCTGCTTTCTACCTTACAGTTCTTAGGTGTTTAAGAGATCGTGTACACCGTGTGCACTTCACCACGACAACGCACCTGCACATTCAGCATTAGTTGTTTGCCAGTTTCTGATAAAAAATTACTGTCCTTGACCATCCTCCTTATTCACCAGACATTACTCCTTGTGACATTTATCTGTTCCCAAAATGCAAAAAATGTGATGAGGAGGCAGCACTGGGAAGATTTGGAGACAATTAAACAAGAAACTATGAGGAAACTTGGATGGAACAAAAGCATTGCAGTGGGTGTGGAGTATTTTGAAGGGAACAAAATCAATGTAAATGAAATTTGATCAAATAAAATTTGTTTGAACTTAGTTCACATATTTATTAGAAATACCTCATGTTTTCTATTCAGCACAAGCATGAGCTTAGGCCTTGTTAATAATTGATAAAAAAATTCACTAGATTGTAGAGGAAACAAAAATATTCAGCTAAAACAACTTGTTACCTGGTCAATTTTCTTAACTTTACTTGGAATTCAGCTACTTTTGTGTTTTAAGTTAACCTGACTTATTTTTATTGTTTTTAATTCTTACTTATATTTTACCTTGAAATAAACATAAACACAGAATAATATCACAAAAGCTACCTACAGCAATGTATTTTTTCTTTCCAAAGAAACACATGCCAACGTTGTTCCATAGAGCAGCTGACTCCGGTCTGTGTTGAGCAGCCATCTTGTACTTGGCTAAGGCTGTATCAAACTCTTCATGCTTCTAGACCAAGAGAAACATATTATCAGTAATATTATGTTCATTTTTACAACAAAGCTTAACCCAAG
This sequence comes from Nephotettix cincticeps, assembly GCA_023375725.1. Classification (NCBI taxonomy): domain Eukaryota; kingdom Metazoa; phylum Arthropoda; class Insecta; order Hemiptera; family Cicadellidae; genus Nephotettix; species Nephotettix cincticeps. The sequence continues at coordinate 121,632,415 of CM041786.1, read as the reverse complement.
ACATAAAGTTCAGAGTTTGACACGGTACAAAATAAACCACCTATTGCAGTACTGATAAGTTATGACATGTATATGTCTTAGCTCTGGGGGTATTGGCAATCCATCAGACCAAATTTGAAATGGTGACATCATATAGTTAGTGACAACATTTGGTTATAAGGACAGCAGTTTACAGGAACTGAAAACATTCCCTTTAGACATATCCATGATCCAAGCTATTGCCCAAGGAGAAGAAAATACATTATATTTGGTTAGCCAGTCTACTGGTATCTCCGGAAAATTAATAATAATGCTTTATTGCGTGAACAATGGTGTACATTGCATTGCATGCGTCAATATTTATTTTGAAATTTAAAAAAATTCACAAAAAACAAAAGGACATCGTTGTCAAAGTTTTATTTAGGTTTCGGTTACTCCAATGTTTCCCCATAAACTCTTCAACAGAGTAAAATGCCAAAGAAATCAAATGGCGTTTCAGTTTAATTTTGAATTGTGATTTTGATTGTGATTTGATGACTATTATACTTGATGACTATACTTTAAGTTGAGAAGGGTATTGAGGGTCGTATTTTGAGGTTCTATGCTGATTAATTCTAAAATTATCTCTACCTCTTGTCTCATACTGATGGACATCCCTGCCCCGAACCATTATTGTACTGGATTTGCAGAGTAAGGATACATCCAAGATGTACAGAAAGGCTAGTCAACAGATTGAGCTCCTTAACCCTAGAATGGACGGGTTGGGTCTGTGAGACCCAGGCGCGTTTGTTATTGTTATAATTCAAGATCATTGGTCTAGAAAAACGCCGAGGTTCTGTGTAGCTTCCTAAAATACTCCAGAGAAAGGGATAGTGTAGTGGGTTTTTCCACTGCAACCCTCAGTTTCCAGTTATCAACTGGATTTGGTGGAGGTGGGTCTGTCAGACCCCGCCCATCAGTTTACGTAACTTTATTCGACCGCGACAAGTTTATGTTTTTCGAATAATTTTAATTCATATATTTTTTAAAATTACTATTTTTAACAGTTTTATGTACCTACATAGTGTAGTGATTTTTAAACAAATATGGATAGCCGAAAACAGCCAAGTAACAACTAAATCAACCGAATTGTGTTCGAGGTTCTATTGGAAAGTGAAGTTGGTGATTTCGACCATGATCCTGACTTTCTTTTGGAATGTGATAATAATATGATTAGCATGATTGAAGAAGGGATCACCGATGAACCTGAAAATAATTTAGGCATACATACTTTGATTGAACAAAGTGTAAAATGTGATTACGAGATGTTGTGCAACGACTGTTGTAACAAATAATTTTTTAAAGAAATTCAAGCCATTTAAAAACATATTATTTTAATTGATAACTACTTAAAAGTATTTTTACACAAACAGTATTTCATTTTCTACAATATTCTTGTATTTAACATCTAAATTATAGAATTTTTATATTTTTATTAGTTTTAGGAAAACATTGTATTTTCTTAAAATTCATACAAGAATTTTATATTATTTTCTAAATCCGTCTGTAATCAACACTGTATTTTACAATGCATTATATATGAAGCAATAAAAAAAAAATTGTTTTGTATAAATCAATTGAATTAGTATTTTTTTGAGATTTTTTAGTTTTGGGTCTGTCAGACCCAGCCCGTCCAACCAAGTAACTTTTTTCGCCCGTCCACTCTAGGGTTAAACGAGTTTCTACACGACTCTTGATCTTCTAATTTTGCAATAACTCTGACAGCCTTTTTCTGCAGGCAAAAACCCCCTTGGATTTTCCGTTTTTAGCATCCACTCCAGAGCCAAAGCCGTAGGCTAGGTGGGGGTAAATTAGGCTGAAATAGGCTATCTTCAAAACATCTTAGGAGCAGAAGCGCGCCAGGTTACGTAAGACATAAATGCCTTAAGTAACCTTTGAGCAGAGGCTGTCAATATGATCCTCCCAGTTCAGTCCTCGATCAAGGATCATTCCTAGGATCTTTGTGGATTCAGCTTCTTCCAAGAAGACATCGTCCATTAGGACCATCGGTCTTGATTCATAATTTTGATTTCTCTAATAGAAATTTAGAATGCTTGATTTGGAGGTGTTTGTTTCAAATTAATCCCGGGAAAAAATTGGATGCTTTAATTTAAGTCTAAAGAAGCACTAATTCCTAATTCAGACTTACTTTTAGCTTTGAAACAGAGAGTAGTCAATACAATAGAATAGTCAGCGTATTAAACAGTCTCCCCATTCTGTATCGCCTGACTCAAATTATTTACATAGATCAAAATAAATTTAAACATAATCATAATCATAAACATAATCATAATCATAAACATAATCAAAATAAAATCGGCCCAAGGATCGATCCCTGCGAGACACCATGGGGCACTGTCTTTTGGAGGTACAGTAGAACCTTGATAGTCCGACCTCCAATGGTCCGACTCCTCGGTTGGTCCGACCGTACCCGTCGGCACAACAGACTTCCGCTAATTCGTCCTCGGCGGCATTCTCCTCGCTTAGTCCGACCACGCTAGCGGAAATTTACAGCATTTGTTTACTTCGTAACTCCGTTCAAGTTGAAACCTGTCGATGACGCATCGACAGGTGACATCGTGAGTGTGTATTTCAGTCAGAGTACAGTAGTATGATGCGGTAAGTAGTGTAGGAGCTGGCGTAAAATAGTATAGTTGCAGTTTTTTTTTTAAATGTAGTTTGTGAAACGTTCGGTACAATAAGCAAGTGTTTTGAACAAACGTACTGTATATAATGTCTGGTGCAAAATGGAAGCATGTAACCCTATCCATAGCCAAGAAATTAAACGTGCTCGAAAGGTTAGACAAAGGTGAGTCTGTTCAAAAAATCGCTAGTGAAATTGGGGTGGGTATTACAACCATTAAAAACTGGCGAAAAAATAGAAAATAGATTGAAAGTCATGCTATGTTAGTTAAAGACGAAAGAGGACTAAAATGTCGGAAAACTTTAAAGAAACCAAAGTGCGAAGTGCTTGACAATGCATTGTGGGTGTGGTTTGAGCAAGAGAGAAGAAAGGGAACTCCGTTGTCTGGGCCTATCATAAAAGAAAAAGCACATATTTTGTTCGCCAAAATATACGTCTAGGCTAGATGATGCAGCAACTGTACCTAGGCCACGTACAGTATTGAACAGTATTGTAGTGTTATGCTTTCTCGTCACTGCAGCATTCTCTGTAAGTACATAATGGACAATTTTTGTACGTTATTGTTATTAAATGATTAATTTATTTAATGTTTTTAGGCTTTCTGTAGCGTTCATCAGTACAGTAGCTTTTTATAAAATCTTGATGCAATATGCTTTGTTCGAAATACAGTTTAAGTTTGTTTTTATGTTAATATACAAGTTCCTCTGATAATCCGACCTTTTTGTTGTTCCGACCATATCCCCGGTCCCGCAGGTGACGGATTAGCGAGGTTCTACTGTAGGAGGATAGCCACTGGTGCGGCAATCCTGGGACCCTCATATGCTTCTAACTGGTGCAACAGTGTCTAATGATGCATACAGTCAAAGGTTTTAGAATAATAATAATATTCTGAAAAAATTAATATAATTCTCTTCTGATTGAGCCTAGGCGCTCTGTCTGATCAAAACTCCAAGAGGGAGTAGGGAATTCTACATTTCTGTTCCTATTAAGACTCTTAAAAGATTTAAAATTAGTTGCAAGATTAGCCTTTACTGGTAACCCATTGATATGGATTACACAAAGAGGCCAACACGAAGCATTACTTTGTCAGGGTTGTCCAAATAGATATCGTATTCTATGATTAAGTTATTCATTATTCTGTGAATAACTTGTACACATCTGTGAAATGTACTTATACTTTTAACTGACATTGCAACCTACCCAGGTAGGTATTCTAAGCCAAGTATTAATGAGAAATGAGTGTCGGATAATTGTGGCGCGATCTTGTAGTATTGTTACTGACATGTTCCTTGACAAAGCTGACTTTTCGTTAGAAAGAAATGTATATGAATAGCCCAACAGTGAATTGCATATCTAAGGGACCTACAATTTAACGTGGAGTCTGAACCACTGCCTCTGAATTATGAGAATAGTCTTTGCGGATTAATGTAGTATTCAATAATAATAATGTAGTAGTACTTAGTAATAATGCGGACATTAATCTACACAAGAGAACACTACACACACCGATTATCGCTTTCAGCTATTCACAATTCGTGGATAGTGGTGACTCCTAGTAGCTGGATTAAAGAATACACCACGGTCCCAGCAGTTAATACAGTAATACTGTATTAGTAATATAGTTTCTTTGTTTGAAATTCATTGTTGGGTGGTGTTGGGTTTATGATATATTAATTGTTATTGTGGACATTTTCCATCACAATTAGTAAAACAAAGTTTCATGATGTTTCTGGACCTAGAATCTGTTTATGCCCTGAGGTGAGCAGGATCCTAGAACATGACAAGTGTTTAGTATTTAAGCATAATTTTAGTTTAATAATCATTTTTTAAGAATGAGAGACATTCCACATCTATCATGTTTTTAAGAAATAATCCAATATCAAATACTCGTATGTACAGAGTCAAAATAGAATAGTCTGAAATTCAAATCAATTGAGATATTCTTAACAAATTGTTCACACACACACTCACACATGGCAAGTGGAGGGGTCGATGCTTCGAGCTGATTGTCCAGTTTCATGATTATTTCTGTCTTCAATTTGATCTAACCCTGTAAGCACCAATGTTCAGCTTACCGATGCTATCCCCCTCCGAGCCTAATTCAGTAGCCTTTGGACGCTCTCCGTGTGATGTGCGACTCGGCCGTTACTCGTAATTTTCTCATTTTAATCTTTTAATCCCTCTCACTTATCGGTTACATTAAAAACCCTCTCTCAAGTTATTCGTTTCAAAGTAACTTCACTACTTAATTAACATGTTTTAATTGACCTCCTATTCGCTCATAACTATTTCTTCGAGACGTCCTGAGACCACCGTTTCTGGCAGCCTACATCCATCTAGGTCCATGGTCTACACTGGGATCCTCTAACTCAACCCATACACTCTCTGGAACAATGGTGAGTCACAACGTCTTTTAAGTGTTCACATCAGTGTGTGTCCGCTTGTCTCTCTCTCTCTCTCTCTCTCAAAGGGACATGGTCCTTATCCCGCCATTTCTCAAATTAAATTGTCCAATACTATCCATTTTGCTAATTTCTCCCCTAAGCTTTGTCTCCTCAAACACAAACACTACTCAACAAGATAAGTTCATAATCTGGATAAAGCCGGTATAAAGCTGAAATATGTTTAAAGGAGACAAAAGCTTACTAAAAATACCAAGCAACAAGTCTTGCAGGCAACAACAAAGTACCTACAAAATAAATTACGTCTAAACGCCATGAGAGCTCAACAAGCACTAGAGGGGGGGTTGTCAGTGTGTATGTGTAACACACATGATATTCTTGAATAACAGCCAACTCATCTGTGTGATGGCACCAGTGGCCAGTAGAGCTGATGTGCAAGTGTTGTCATGTGCCAGTGCATAGCCTAGCCAGTTGAAGGCTCTCTGGTTGTCACCACTGTGCAAGTGTAATAGCCCCAGCTCCACAGCCAACTCACCTGTGTGATGGCACCAGTGGCCAGCAGAGCTGATGTGCAAGTGTTGTCATGTGCCAGTGCATAGCCGAGCCAGTTGAAGGCTCTCTGGTTGTCACCACTGTGCAAGTGTAATAGCCCCAGCTCCACAGCCAACTCACCTGTGTGATGGCACCAGTGGCCAGCAGAGCTGATGTGCAAGTGTTGTCATGTGCCAGTGCATAGCCGAGCCAGTTGAAGGCTCTCTGGTTGTCACCACTACGCAAGTGTAATAGCCCCAACTCCACAGCCAACTCACCTGTGTGATGGCACCAGTGGCCAGCAGAGCTGATGTGCAAGTGTTGTCATGTGCCAGTGCATAGCCGAGCCAGTTGAAGGCTCTCTGGTTGTCACCACTGTGCAAGTGTAATAGCCCCAGCTCCACAGCCAACTCACCTGTGTGATGGCACCAGTGGCCAGCAGAGCTGATGTGCAAGTGTTGTCATGTGCCAGTGCATAGCCGAGCCAGTTGAAGGCTCTCTGGTTGTCACCACTGTGCAAGTGTAATAGCCCCAGCTCCACAGCCAACTCACCTGTGTGATGGCACCAGTGGCCAGCAGAGCTGATGTGCAAGTGTTGTCATGTGCCAGTGCATAGCCGAGCCAGTTGAAGGCTCTCTGGTTGTCACCACTACGCAAGTGTAATAGCCCCAACTCCACAGCCAACTGTGTGATGGCACCAGTGGCCAGCAGAGCTGATGTGCAAGTGTTGTCATGTGCCAGTGCATAGCCGAGCCAGTTGAAGGCTCTCTGGTTGTCACCACTACGCAAGTGTAATAGCCCCAACTCCACAGCCAACTCACTGTTACCTGGGAATAGTCTGTAAATACAGAGTGAACTGAATTTTAAGAAATATATTATTTATTTCCAAAATTATGGAAATTAAATTTTGTTAAATTTTCTAAACATTAAAAGTTAGAACTCATTCAAAACATTTCTATTCAGTAATATTTGTAATCTCAGTATTAACAAATTTCATGTAACCTTGTGGTAAAGGTCTGATGGTAGTGTTTTCATGTCACATTAGTGGCTCTGTCGTTTCCTTTTGACTTAAAAACTTCTTATAAAGCTGAATAAAATGGTACCCCTTGCATTTAAAAGAATACAATGTTTATCTTTAAGCTATGGGTTTATAAATTTGACGATGAAGTTTAGTAGAACTCCAATCATACTAATTAATTAGGTAATAATAATTAACCGAATTGCAACACGATTAAGTGGTGGTATAGCGATGGTAAACAATAGCGTTAAACCGGGGATAAAACTTGGCAGTGTCTATGCTATTGTCATTGCAATAAAACGTGTATATTTTTCCACGTATATTAATCCTAATATTTTTTGTTTATAACTAATGCACATGCACATGACTAGTTAATGCATAAACTAGTCAATGGCTTATTCATTGACTGTTCAAGACTTGACTTGAACTCCTGAATTTCAGGACTTGTAGGTCTACTAAATCCAAGGACATCTTTACCTGTGAGTAACTTGACTCCAACTATCACATCTTCAGCCCATTATTTAGAGCCCAATGTCTCATCAATGCTCTGCTTGATGAAATTGATGTCTTCAGCATGTTGCATTTTGCATTCAAAAAGTGTGTGATGAATTTGAGGTGATGAAGAGAAGTTTTTGTCTGAGCTTTGTATCAGTACTCTACTGTAATTTATATGAATTCTGGGCATATGCACTAAAATAGTTCTAGTCGTTTGTTTGATATCTATGACTTCAATGACTTGCTGGGTCAGCATTGACCTCATTTTTGAACTGCAGTGTTTACTAAATCCATTTCTGTATTCGTTCAATTCATTTGCATGAATGTTATTATACTTGTTTATATTTACACATTATTGCACTTTATAATAGGCTACCTATGTATAGGCAAAAAGGCATCAGCCATTAAAAATGATTAAATAAATGTATTCACATAATCAAAGTTCACTGATTACAGACACAGGTAACCACACACAGGTAAGTTATGTCATCAATGCTCAAAATAAACCTATTCCCTCACTTAAAATATAAAAAACACACATCTATAAAGAACCAAAAAATAACAGTGTCTCAGTAACAAAATAAAAAATGTAAACAACAATGTTACTAACTCCAGAGCAGTGGTGTACACATCAGCAGCACCACGCAAATCTCCATCTTGCTCGTAGAGTTGTGCAAGAGCTCGATACGATACTTCATTCTTCCCAAGCTGTACCGCTCTAGTCAAATACTCACGAGCCATGCCTAGTTGAGCGAGAAGAAGGTAGCACTCACCTAATAAGGAATAACTCTCATGAGGATGTTAGGCTATTGATTTTGGGTTTATGGCTTTAGTTGTAAAATACACATTAAATTTTAAGTAATATAGAGAAATACATACATTCCACAGTCATTACTAATGCCTCTTTTATTGAAGTTCTGGTTTTTAAACTCAAGACAGTTAGAATGTTTTTAATAGTTTTAAAATAGCACATAGATTGCAAATGGTTGTTGTTCCAGAAAGTGTGATACACCAAATGCAATTGTTGAGAGATTGTATACAAAGTTTTGACGGTTTTTAAGAGAATCATTACTACAGTATATGCATAAATTTTCTTAAAGAAAAATTTCTAGATGAAATTTTTCAAATAACTTTTTTAACTTGAATTTCTAATCTCAAAAATTTTATGTGAGACTTCATCAATAATGTTCCTATCAATTTCAATATTTGGATTAACTTCCTGTAAAGCTATTTATAGTAAAGGGTGTAAGATATATCCAAGCAAAGCAATAAAGCAAAGCAATAAAAAGCAATAAAGCATTAGTTAATTAAGTGAACTTCTACAGGTGTTTGGGGTCAAAGGCTTTATTGTGTGATAGGAAATAATTGCCTATTGGTTTTTATTTATATTGCCTCCTGAACTATTAGGTTGGAGTAATATAGGCTACTAACCTTTTTCCTCCTTAATACTGTAGCTCTGTTGTTTTTTATGAGACTATGTGCACATTTCGAGGTTAAAGCTTCATCATCAGGTCTAAACAAATGTAAAATTATCATGAAACAAACTCCAAAAAACTATAAAATAACACTCATGCACACAGTTTACACTACAAATTTTAAACATATATGTCAATACCATGTGCACATGGTAGTGACGTGTATGTTTAAAATTTATAGACACTGACTAAAGAAGAAAAAAACCAGACTTGTTATCCAATAAAACTGTCTTATCTGGTCATTTGCCTGGATTGCTTTAATGTGATTGAATCTAACTTTATTATTTATTTTTATTTTTCATTCTGAACGTTACTTTTGCCGGCCGGCAAATGAATGTCGGTCTTGTTTATTGTTATAAATTTTAAACGGTTTGAATTTTATGTGTGTCGTTTAACAGTTTGAGGAGTCTGCACGACGATAATTTGACGTTTATTCAGACCTGTTGATCTTTGAAATGTGCATATAGTCATAAAAAAGACCTGTTTATACAGAAAAAAACGTGTAGGCTAGATTATTAAAAAATAAATAATTGCAACTGAATCATGAAAATTAAGTTGAAAAGTGACCAAGTTTACATAACTAGCTCACACAAACATTTCTATTTTGATGAATGATTACATGAAACTGTGCTGAAGTGGTTATGTGATCGTACAGTATGACTTAGTGAATGGTGAAACTACGAAAAAAAAATAAAAAAACAAATTTTTAATCAATATGTGTTTTGAATGGCAAATTGGAGGCAGTTTGAGAGCCTGGATATTGGAATACAACCCAAGTTGTGGTATATGTTCCAGTCCGGGGCTTCTGCTATGCGCTCAGCTTGTAGGTAGGCTTCCACAGCCAACTCATGACGTCCCAGCAGGAAACTACCAAGCAACATTCATTAACTACGGTACAAATTATATATTTTTAATAAGTTACCTATCCACTGGCAAACTTAAATAGAATATGAAAGTTTAAACTACTATCTTATATAAACAATCATGTACCTACACTAACAACTCTGATGCAATAAAAGTTTATAATGTAAATACTTAGTATATTACTAGTGAACTCATCCACAAAACCTTTTTTCGTACATTTCATTCAGTACGGTACAAAAATAATTATATTTTGACATGGATATGTCTTAGCTCTGGGGTGGTGTTTGTGATTTTTAAGATGGAAAACATGTAACAGGTTTCCAAAGAAACTAAAAGAACTATTGTATTAAATTTTAAATATAAAGAATAATAACAGCTGTTTAGATGAACTTAAAACATTCCCTTTACATATATCCATGAGCTAACCTATTTCCCACAGGGAAGTAAATACAAAAATTTTTCAATGTACAGTCCTACTTACAGGGATCGGGCTACTTGTTTAATATTTTCAATACTTTTGGGATTTAAAGTATGACATTTTTTAAAGTATTCCAACGATTCTTGAATTTTTCCCTCATTGCGAAGAATTAAGCCCTGGAAAAATGGAAGGTCAAATTAATATTGCCATACCCTTACATCACTGTTTGGTGAACTTTGATACTTTTCACTGAAGTATCGAGCTACCTAGATAGGTATCTTAAGCCAAAGTTAGAATATGAAATGATTGTAGTGTGATCTTGCAGATAGTCTTCTTACTGACTAAGGGGGACATGTCTCTTAGACGGGACTGATACTTATAGGCCAACAGCCAATTTTGGCATCTGAGGGACCTATAGTTTATCTTGCGATCCGGACCACATTTTTTTTCTCTGAATTACAAACAGATCTAATTATGAGAATGGTCTTTGTGGATGAATGTAGAATTCAATAGTAAGGATGTTAACCCTAGAAGTGGCAAAGTCGTAATTTACGACGTATTTACATTTTCAATAAGAAATGGCAGGTGGCATCTGTCAAAAGCTTAGTGAACTTGTTAAACACTAGCGGCTACGTGACCGTATTGCCCTCTGGGGGCAAACAACCGAACCTGTTCTCATAGTGCACTAGACTGCCACCGGGCAGGTCTTATAACCAAGTAAGTGCTTTCAACTCCTATGCACTGGTAGCCTAACTGGCTAAAGCGCTGCGCTGACGAGCGTAACGTTCTAGCCATTTGGAAGTGCTAGGGTTCGAATCCCGACCATGAGTAATCCCAATTTGGCTTGCAAATGTGTGGTATAGCGGAGTGGGGGGCCCACCTTAAATAAACGGTGACCGGCTTGGGTGGAAGTTGACGGCATTTGTAGGCTTAATTCGGATTGCAGTGGACACCTGTTTTGCTTTTGTGGTTAGTGGTTATAAGGGTGGGGGGCATGTTTTATGCTTTTTTTGTTTAAACTTTGATATTTCAATAAGATATTAGTAATTATTTTTATGTTACAGTTAAGAGTAAAAAGCTTGCCACTTCTAGGGTTAAAAGGATAAAATTAGCATAGTTTGCACAAGAAGAGCGCACCTCACGCCCTTCTTGGGAATAGCTGTTCTTGATGTGTAGTGTTATTGCAAATAGTAGTGTTTTAGTGTAATGTAAACAGTTGACGGTTTCGTTGTTCAAACAACATGAAATGGCCGTTGTAAAAAAACTACACCAGGATCCATTGACAGAAAGGTATTTTAAACCATAATTTTGTGTTTTTATGTATATATTGATTAGTTCAAGAAGAATTGAATAGTAGTTAATTAAATCATTCAGTTAAGGGCAAAATACTTAGCAGTTCTATGGTTAAAAAGCAAGTAGAATAGTAAATGGAAATGGGTACTTACAAGTACATAATTAGCATACTCGTTGTAACCCTTAGTTTTATGCAATTCTTCTTCAATTAAGAGTTTACAAATATCAAACTCTTTGCGAATGTACCGTTGATGTATTAGCCAATTGCGGGATGTGATGGAGAAAAATTCTGCACCTGTAAAACTTATAGTACAGAATCCAAACCAGTTGCATAATTCATATAGTTAAAAGGAGTCCGCAGGATTTGTCTGTAACATTGGTAAGCTTGAGACTATATCCTCAGCAACATTCAATTGAGTCACAGGGGGTCTGTACACAAACGCTTTTATGGGAAAGGGGTCCAAACTCAAATGGATCATATTTTAAATTTAAATATTGTGTCAGTTTAGTCAAACTTACTTATTTAATAAGGGGCTGTAAATTCAATTCATTTTTACACAATAGAATAGATTAACAAATCTGGGAGCTATAAACTTATCTACAGAGATTTGATAAAGTGCATTTTAATTTTGCCTGACATTTTTCTTTGTGTAGATAAGTTTATATTCTTTTAGTACATAAAAGTAAGCAAATTAAAAATGAATAAAATTCTAATTTTGTACCTTGCTACTAAGTTGATGATTCCAAACATAGTGGTAAATTTTGTAACCATGACAACGAAAGTAAACAGGAAATAATTGGGAACCAGCCAACCAGCTGGTATTCTTCTAGTATAAACGCATAGAATAAACATTACAGCGCACAAATCAATTTTGAACATATAACATTTTTTTCATATGGTTTTTCCAGAGATTAAAGATAGAAGGCGAATATGGGAAACTATATATATAGCTTAACATATATTATGGAATATATTATTTATATTATGGAACGAAGTGAAGACAAGCGTTGTTAACACGATCTCGGATCTGTCCATGAACTAAGCCTTTAATGATTTGCTTTTTAGCTAATCGATTGTAATAATATGATAATGTAAAGTAGAGTCAAAACTATAATTCCTATTAATGCTTTTGATACTAACCGATGCCTCTAATAGTGCAGCTTAATAAAGCAAATGTCAACGTCGCCGTGGTTTTCCTGTCCGGTAGTCTTGAAAATCGGTGGGAGTATATTACTACTAATGGAACAACACCTATTAGTGGACCAATCCCGCCTATTAATAATCTTTAGGTACTTTTTAAAACTACAAAAACATAATTTTATTAAGGTTTTTTACTATAGACTATTAAAAATGTCATCCCTTTTATTAAGACACTTCTTAGTTAGTACCTACAGCACATAAAAACATTCCAAGAGTGAATAATTGAAACGATTGTTTGTTTAAAAAGACTACTCTTAATATTAGCCTACTCTAATGAAAGGGCTAATGGTGGGGACGTGAACTTTAACATTTTGCTAAGTAATATTAGAGAGGAACGGATGAACGGATGGTAAAGCCGTTTATTTCTGGTAATATACGTTATGGATTTCGTGTTTCTGTCACAGTCTTTGAACATGCAGCCTACTGTTCTTTCATTCAACCCGTGGTAACTCTTGTATTGATAAAGTAGTAACTGATCTCCCTCTTGATTGATTTGAATCAGAGGTGGCCCGGTACGATATTCGAGATCATGACGGTATCAAGTTTAGTGTAGCAGTGCCCAACCCCAATGAAAATATAATACAGTGAGTCAAAGCCTAATTTTAATAGTCCTATAACTACTGCTAAACTTTGAACTTAATGGATACGCTTAATAATGCTACGGATCGGATTTATTGCTGGCTAAGAAGAACGTGATATGATGAACAGTTGAAGCAATTTCTAGTAGTGTTTGTGTTATGTTATATCAGGAGTGTTGTCCCAAAAAGCTGCCAGGCTTAAGGTTGGCTAAATAAGTGTCTTCTAACTCTACGTGTAAATGGATGTACCTTTCCTATGACATATACACAGGTCTTCCAAAACCCCTAAATCTAAAAATGTTTCTTAAAAATAAAAAAAGTAATATCAACAGTGCTTGAAGGAGTCAAAACTGAAACAAAATGCTGATTTTATTGAACACGCTCTAAACCCTTGTGTATAGCTGCATGAACTTACTCATCGTGAGGTTGCCCCGGTAAAGGCTTGTACTTCCACCCCTCTCTTAGCCTAGGTCCTGAATAGTTTTTTTGTAGATTCAGTCCAGCAAACCCGGAACGTCATTTGTACTCCAAAAGCCTCAGCCATGGACCTATTTTTGGTCAACCAGCTCCTTTGGGCTTATTTAATATTAATCCAACTTCTCAGGATAATGTACTCCATGTTGTAAATAGCCAAAGATAAAAATGTAGGGATATTTTTAATACTTCAGTTGTCATTGATATTGTATTGTTTTATCTCTTACATGAAATTTAAATTCTTGTATGCAGGAAGGAACTTTTCTCTCCAAGACTACTAGGGTTGTCCCTATTTACAAGAAGGGGGTTATCCATCTACCAGTAAACTCTAGACTGATCCCGATTTTACCAGATTGTTTGTAGGATTTTGGAGTGTGATTAAGGATAAATTTTTTTCCTTAATCTGAAAACAAATAGCTTGCCTGCTACCACACATTTACGGTTTTAAACAGGAGGTTGGGCGTTTCACCTTTGATGCAGAGATTCTTACAGGGCATGTGTATGACTTATTTGAGGAACATAGCTTTGCTAGGCCCATATGCACTGTGTGACCTCAGCAAAGCGTTGACAGTGACTACAAAATGCTTGTATCAAAGCTCAGTTTCTATGTAGTTAAAGATTTGGATGTTTTGGAGTCTTATCTGTCCAGTCCTTGGGAGTTATAGTTAGTGTTCATGGCCTGTTGAGAAATTAAGAAATAATGAGTACCCAAGGACCGCTTTGATCACATTTTTTATGTGTTTTACTTAATGGTTTAAGGCTCTGGGGTGGTGTCCCTGCCTGGGGTTGAGAGAGTCTCGCTTCTTCGGAAGAAGGCAGTTCCTACATTGCTGGTGTTAACTATTTACAGACCAATTTTTGTTTCAGTGTCTATGACAGTGGTAAACGTACACAAATATTTTAATCCCTTTTAAGAACCAAGAGGGAGCAGGGTTATCTCTGGCTCAGGAGTGACATACACTCCTACAATACAAGAGGAAGAAAAGGTGTTGACTTGTCATTTGTCAGATTTAGTAAGGTTAAGGATAGTAATAACGTATTTTGTTTTAAACTATTTTAATAATCTTCCTCATATAGCTCGGAACCTGCCAGATCACAAACTAAAAAAGGGGGTGGAAAAATTGTTATTGGCCAATCCTGTACACAAAATCCATGAGCTTTTTGCACTTTCAGAGGTCAACTGTAAGTATTTTTTTTCATTTAGTATTCAAGTGTTATTTCTCTCTCTGCATGATGTATTGCAGGTTAGGTTAAGCTGCATTTTGAAATATGTGCCACATGTTAATGCTTTTTTCTGAATATTATTTATTATAATGATGTTTGGCTAAAGGCTTGGTTGACTGTTAATGGTAGGAGGACCCCTACAGGTTAAAACTGTCTCCAGAAGAATGGCCTAATGAGAGCTTGATTTACAACAAAGAAGATGTCAAGGAGAAGTGACTGGGACCCTTAAAAGACCACAAAGACTTGACTGCTAAAAAAAGGGTGACTGTTGAGGAACTTGTGACCTCCATTTCTCAAGGTGGGAGAATGTTAAATGTATGATAGGCTGTTCCATATGAATTCAACTCTATTTTGAATCAGCTGTTATGGTTTTTATAGATTTTTTAAGCTTATTTAAATTTACAATAGATTTTTTACATGGATATGTCTTAGCTCTGGGGGTGTGTTAGTGATTTTTAAGATGGAAAACATGTAACAGGTTTCCATAGAAACTACCAGAACTATTGTAATGAATTTTAAATATAAAAGAATAAGAACAGGTGTTTAGATGAAGTTTTTGCATGCAATGTATGCTTGAAATAAAGCCAACTACAACATGCCTACTGCAATATTTTCGCTCTGAATAAGATAAAAATAAGTTTTGAAATGCAGAACCATTAAAACATGTTGGGATAAACAATTAGATCAAGGTTAAAAGGCACAAACCATAAAATCCACGAAAACATTCCCTTTAGATCATGGATTCATGGATCATATCATAGATGATAGAAGAACTTCTATTCATATATCAATGATCATATCCATGATCTAACCTATTTCCCACCAGGGAAGTAAATACAAACATTTTTAGCGAATTTCCCATAGGGAAGTAGCTATTACCGTAGGTCTCATGGCAAGAGTTAAGCCCGAGACCATGTTATTTTTTCTTCTTTAGGTGCCCAGAGACCAAAAACAATAGTCGTTAAAATTTATATATATATATATATATATATATATATATATATATATATATATATATATGTGTCTGTGAACACGATAACTCTCGTAAAAATGGTCCGATCGAGACCAAATTTGGTAGAGACGTGTGTTCCTACAAATGCTCGGACGAGTTCGTAAACCAGACATATCGGTCAATGGGAACGGGTAGTTTGGGGGGTTTTGTACCCCAAAATGGGGTTTTTTGTGTTTTTCACATGTAATTTTAAAAAATTTCTAATTTTTTATTTCACCATTGGAATCAGCTTAAAAAACTACACAATTAAGTTCCTTAAAGTTTTTCTCTATCTTCAACGGTTACCGAGATATAAAAAAATCTAAACACAGTACGTTGTATTTTGAGGCTCCAATGTTAATCTTATGGAGGATTAGGAAAAATTAATTTTTCACTTATTATCTAATATTTTTGGATGAAACTTGATATTTAGCTTCATATGGTTGAGATCCAAACATTTGTGCTAAAAAAACCATAGTTTATGTGTTTATCATGGCAGCAAACCTGCATACTCTTTTCCCATGTTAATCATATGGAGATTAGGCAAACTCCTTTATTTATGGACAGATGTTGATGAAAGTTGGTATAAATGTTAAAAATAAAATTTTTGATGGTATAAATGGCTACTTTCAGTGTTCCTCACAGCAGCAAACCTACTCACTCTTTCCCATTTTAATCTTATGGAGAATAGGAAAATAATTCTCATGTTTATTGACAGATTTTGACTTTATTCATATATCAATGATCATATCCATGATCTAACCTATTTCCCACCAGGGAAGTAAATACAAACATTTTTTTGTTTATGTTTTGACTCTAGTTGGTTGAATTAATTAAAATAGGATAAAATGATTTGAGTACCATTTAATTTGTTGAGAAAGAACACATTATTTTAGATTTATTTATTTTAATTTAATGCTCAAGTGTTTTCCTAGTCTTCAAAAAAGAAGTAAAATATGGAGACAATGACCTGATGTGTGAAAACAATTTGGGACTGAAACTCCACACATTACCAACCAAGAATACTGTATGAGTATATCACAGAAGTTTCCTCTCTGGATATTAGGTTTAAGAGTTTAAAAAAATTGGCTTAAGCCTAAATAGGTATCGTGCGTAAATTTTATGTGTAGCCAACTTTTTTTTACATAATTTGGTTGTGCATAATAGTTAACCCCTTTACAGCCAGCAGTGCTTTTGTTCACTCATCCATTTTGATTTTTTAGGCCCCATTAAACAAATTTCTGAGTTAAACTGCAGCATTATGACAAATTTTTATACAATACTCATTTAGGATAAAAGTACTTCTAAATAAGCTCTTATGGGACATACTGCCAATGGGCAGATACTACATAAAATGTAATTTATATAAAAAAATATGACCAACTTTTATTTATTTAACTTTGGGTAAATCATGAAATTTTTATTTTTCCATTACAACCACATAGTACAATCTACGTATTGATACCTATAGCATATGCCTGATAAGCAACTCAGTTGCTGAATTTCCATCCTTTGATATCCCTGGGTTTTTAGATACCTAATTAAATTAATGTGTTAGGTACATTTATTTACTATCTTTGTTGTCAAGACCTATATTAATGTTATTGTTTCTGTTAAAACCATCATTGTTATTTATTCTTTATATTAATTTATTGTTTATTTGTTAATTGTTTACATTGAAGCTTTCCTACATTACATTATTTGACATGTAATACTTTTGTGAATTATATTATAGCTTTAGTGATCTTGACCATGTACTTTTAAATACCAGTCCATGAACTCTCCCTTTCATACTTACTGCAACCTTGTGGATTTTAAAATCTCACTATTTCTGTTGCAACATTGAAATTTATTTTCCTGATTGGTTTTAGCGAATTTCCCATAGGGAAGAAGCAATTACCGTAGGTTTCATGGTAAGACTTGTCTGAGACCATGTTATTTTTTCGTCTTTAGGTGCCCAGGTGCCAATAACAATAGTCGTTAAAATTTATATATGTATATATATAAATACACATATATGTGTGTCTGTGAACACGATAACTCTCGTAAAAATGGTCCGATCAAGACTAAATTTGGTAGAGACGTGTATTCCTACATTTGTCCGGACGAGTTTGTTAACCAGACATATTGGTCAATGGGAACAGGTAGTTTGGGGGGGGTTTGTACTCAAAAATTGGGTTTTTTTGCGCTTTTCATATGTAATTAAAAAATTTTTAAATTTTGTCTTTCACAGTTAGAATCAGACTTAAAAACTACACAATTTAGTTCCTTAATGTTTTTCTCTATCTCCAACAGTTACCAAGATATTAAAAAATCTAAACACAGTACGTTGAATTTTGGGACACCAATGTTAATCTTATGGAGGATGAAGAAAAATTAATATTTCACTTATCAATCAATATTATTGGACTAAACTTGGTATTTTCATTTTCCTTCATTTATGTTGAGATCTTATGATTTAAATGTTAAATGAAAATTGCTTATGGTATAATTCCTGCTTTCAGCGTTCCTCACAGCAGCAAACCTGCACACTCTTTCCCATATTAATCTTATGGAGAATAGGCAAATAATTCTCATGTTCATTGACAGCATTCGATAAAACTTGTCATATATTATTATTATTATTATATTACTGATTTGGAAATTTGCTGAGTACGCAGGTCTGCTGCAACGTGGGTATTATTGTTCTGCAGAGTTTTCACGTGTTAATAATAATAAAATGGGGCATTAATTTTTTAAGGTAAACCAATCACCGAGAAGTGATATGTGAGCAATATATGTAGTAAATTTTAATTTGGAACTGCTGTGTTGATATCTTTTTATCTAGATAAAATATGTTTTTTTTTATCTATCACTCACCAGGTGTCATCGTATTTGTTTAATACTCTAAAGTTCTTATAGTTATTTATGTTGTAATACTTTGATTAGGGAATATTTTAACACTCCAGTGGTTTACTGTCGCATTTGCGACAGTACCTGCCGCCCGCCGATGGTCCACTGTCACAGTTGCGACGGTTAGTAAGCTTTTATTTAATGCACTCTAGGGCGCCTTAATATTACACAGATTGTTTAGTATTTAGTATCGATGTAATCGGCAAGCTTCATGATTTCTGCTGATGCCTGCCTGCAAACGTTTACTCTATTCTCTGGTCGACAACGATCGATGAAAGATTTTTGAGTCGTTTTGGTTATGTTATTGTTGATTTCGTTTCATCTGAGTGTTTTTATTTTTTACAAGAGCATAACATTGTATATATTCTTGTACCTTATTAAATTTAGAACAAAATGACTATTTCAGATTTTTGATTCAGTGATATTTACTTTAATTTGTGAGGGAGCAAACTTCAAAAATCCTTACGGTGTTCTATTTTTTTGTGTTTACAAGAGGATACAACTGCAAAATATAAACGTTAGTGGAAAATAAATATAATGTAGTCATAGGAAATTTAATTACGAATAAAATTTTATGTAATAGCTACCATTTAAATTAATTATATTTTTTTTTATGGAGGATGCAAAACAGTAAAAATTAATATTTCACTTATCAATCAATATTATTGGACTAAACTTGGTATTTTCATTTTCCTTCATTTATGTTGAGATCTTATGATTTAAATGTTAAATGAAAATTGTTGATGGTATAAATGACTTCTTTCAGCGTTCCTCACAGCAGCAAACCTGCACACTCTTTCCCATATTAATCTTATGGAGAATAGGCAAATAATTCTCATGTTCATTGACAGCATTCGATAAAACTTGTCATATATTATTATTATATTACTGATTTGGAAATTTGCTGAGTACGCAGGTCTGCTGCAACGTGGGTATTATTGTTCTGCAGAGTTTTCACGTGTTAATAATAATAAAATGGGGCATTAATTTTTTAAGGTAAACCAATCACCGAGAAGTGATATGTGAGCAATATATGTAGTAAATTTTAATTTGGAACTGCTGTGTTGATATCTTTTTATCTAGATAAAATATGTTTTTTTTTATCTATCACTCACCAGGTGTCATCGTATTTGTTTAATACTCTAAAGTTCTTATAGTTATTTATGTTGTAATACTTTGATTAGGGAATATTTTAACACTCCAGTGGTTTACTGTCGCATTTGCGACAGTACCTGCCGCCCGCCGATGGTCCACTGTCACAGTTGCGACGGTTAGTAAGCTTTTATTTAATGCACTCTAGGGCGCCTTAATATTACACAGATTGTTTAGTATTTAGTATCGATGTAATCGGCAAGCTTCATGATTTCTGCTGATGCCTGCCTGCAAACGTTTACTCTATTCTCTGGTCGACAACGATCGATGAAAGATTTTTGAGTCGTTTTGGTTATGTTATTGTTGATTTCGTTTCATCTGAGTGTTTTTATTTTTTACAAGAGCATAACATTGTATATATTCTTGTACCTTATTAAATTTAGAACAAAATGACTATTTCAGATTTTTGATTCAGTGATATTTACTTTAATTTGTGAGGGAGCAAACTTCAAAAATCCTTACGGTGTTCTATTTTTTTGTGTTTACAAGAGGATACAACTGCAAAATATAAACGTTAGTGGAAAATAAATATAATGTAGTCATAGGAAATTTAATTACGAATAAAATTATATGTAATAGCTACCATTTAAAGGTAATTATATTTTTTATGATTTTTTCCCCTAAACTGTGCAAAACAGTAAAAAAACGGCAAACTCAGGGGTAAAATAGTGAACCACTGGAGGGTTAATAAAACTAAGAATAGTGAAACTGTTAGAGAGCTAGTTCTAAAAGGTAACAACATTTTTGATTTTAACCAGAGCCATACAAATTTCAACTTGATAATAGAGTAGAAGAAGAGAATAGAGAGAAGACTAAAGCATAGAGTTTTTATATTAAACACAATTAGTATTTAATGAAGCCAATTTTCTTCACAGTCATTACAAAAGTACATACAACAAAACAATACATTTGGCACTGGTGATATGATGGAACCAGTGACCTGTTAAGACCTACGACAGTTCACGATAGATATGGTAGGAATTGACATGAAAACATTAATTATTGTCCCAGGGCTAATGATACAACAATCTACGTAATTTCCAATGACTTCTAAAGCGATTCACAAAACTACATTAAAATAACATTGGTTTTATATCTGTGTGAAAATAGTATTAATGGATATGGAAACTACCCAATTACAATAACAAACAACATATAAAAGTATAAATAAACGATCCCAAGGCTAAATTCTAGGTATGTTAACATTTATAAAAAGCTCTTTTCATTGATATTAGACTTTAAGGAAGAATAAAGTTTAACTGATTAAAAATCCATTTATGTACTTATATATTGATAAATTAAACCAATGACTTATATTAGAACAAAAAATGAAAATACTTCATTGAATAACTTTAATAAAATAAATTCTTTCATAATAAAGAAATTAATTAAAACAAATAATTCAGACTAAACAAAATACAAATATAGCATATTCTTGGAAAGGGATGCAAAATAAATATAAAATAAAACACAAATATTGAAATAGTAAGACATTCAATACTATAAATAAATAAGGCAGACAATGACATATTATTACTTAAACTCCTTTGGAATGTCTGTTATGGCTATTTCACTAGGTGTATTGATCTCTATAAAATGAACTCCTGAGGTGATTTTGTTGTTCAAGTTCCTACCTCAAAAGCCCTTATTAACCTGCAATCGAATGAAGAAAAATATTTGCATACACATTTGTATATTTATATTTTAGTATCAGATTGTAATTTTTCAGCGCATCTACAGTAAAACGCTTAATCCCTGTAAGTACATAAAACTGGGACATCTCTTAACAATGGTTCTTATAAGTAATCTCAGACAAGGATATGAACTTGTAAAATATTTTTTGTGAAATCTAGGGAAATAAGCTTAACACTTTCAATGAAATTAAACTGCATTCGAGACAAATCCCTAACAAAACCTACAACAAATATTATAATAATTTATGACTCAGTAATTTAATTCTAGATTTAAAAGTAATCGTAACTTTAATTTCTTAGATATTAATAAACATCCACAGAAAATGTAAGTAAAATCAATGGCAGATCGTAAAAATATAGGTATTATAACATTCATTGTAAAAAAAGAAATTTCACACATTCATTTCTAGAAATAAAATGTTTAAAAACGGTCAAAAGTCTAATCTCATAAAACTATTAAAAGTACCCTGATTTATTTTCCATGCTTTTCTAAACTAAGAGGAATAATATATACAAATGGCTAAAACAAACATAAATTAATTATTTTGGCCTCATATGTTGGAACTTTGTAAACACTAGATAAGCATCCCATTAATATGAGTGTTCAAGAACACCATTTTAGCTGCCGAGAACTGAGAACCTGTACTGACAAGGTTATTGTGATAATAAACTATAAATAAAAAGTACAAGAAATGATAATTATATTAATAAAGGGTTTGACTAGAGGAAGATGACAAAAGTTTTTCTTAAGTTGCACAAAGTTGATTCAAAATATACAAATTGTGACAACAACATGGTTATTTATTAAGCTGTACTTGTTATATTGTTTGTTATACACTTAATTTGTTATAAAAACAAACATAAAAAAACAGACTTATAATCGTTGTTCTTTTTTTTGTTTTTCAAAAATTTCAGTGTAGGAACTGGTCCTCAAATCTTTATTGTTAGGACTGATAGTTGAACCTGTGTCCAGTAGCAGCACTGTCATTTAAAGTATTGTCACTTGATGCTGCACAACACGTTTCGTTTCTGATTAAGGTTTTATTTTAATGATAAGGACAACAATCTACTAAACAATCAATAACAGTTTTAGTATTTATAATGGTTATAAACCATCCCTGAGCTTATTTCTTTTGTTTTTATGAAGGGGTTAAAATATTATAAACATGTTTACTAATGTCATAAGTACTGCTGCCAAATGTAAACTACTTTGTATGACTTCAAAGATGCTTAATCCCTAAAAAATTGACACGTTCAAAGACTGCTACAATTTAGTTTGTGCCTTTGACAGAATTAAGAATATTACTAATCTGTTTCAGAATAAATTCAATTATAAATGAAATATAATAGTATAATGCATCACTGGTATTTACATAACATTAGGCCAACATGTTATTGGAAGTTGCTCAACAAGAATCAATAATAGATCAGTAAAACGGACTTGGTAACGTATTAAATAACTAATTGGAAGCCATATCAAAATAACTACAATGGAAATGAAAGGTAGTTTGACTACAACATTATAACCGTACAATTACAATAGGACGTCTTTGGTTGTCACCTCATCTTTTCTAAATTGGAATATTCATTGACAAAATAGAATTAAATAAACCCTTAGACTAAAACTAAGAGTCTTCTTTATATTAATGTTAAAGTGACATTCTAATATCAAATTACATTAAATTAAAATGCATATTTAGGGAAATAGCACTCACTACATGAAAGGGAATGCATAGCCAAATAAATATTAAATAATTTTATTTAAATGAAGCAGCGGTTGATACTGCAGAAAATGCAGGAGCAGAAAAAGTGATGGTCAAATCAATCACCTAAAATTTAATAGATGATAGTCACTCACGTAGAATTTTTATTTTACGTACATTTTATAACTGAGATTTAACAATTTTTAGCGGTACCCCTAAGGATATTTCATGCAGAAAATTTATATTTTAGCTTACTTAAAAAAATAATAGAAAGACACTGCCCGAAGTTGAACAAAATAAACCAATACATCTATCCCAATGCAATATATCAAGAAAGTTGTCATTATATAGGTTTTGGTTATCATATGTGCTATGACGTGACTCAAGTTAGTGAATGATATACAAATTATGAGAGTTGGACATTTCTTATGTGTTTGCTCAATTTAACTAAAAAACACTGAGATCAATATCCCGACTCAAGTGATAATGAGTAAAATGTGTGGACAATAACTAGGGATGTGCGAATAGTGATATTAGGGTTCGAATCGAACCTGAATCGAATATTTATTTACTATTCCGAATATCGAATATTTTCGAATCGAATATTAGCGTAACCGTTTATTTTCATCCATTTATGTGATCTTCAAAACTTTGGTGTGAACAGCCTAATTTAAAAAATGTAGTAATTGCATGGCTTTTAAATGATGTAGGGCCTGTATATATGATTTGCTATTCAATCATCTCAATTTATAAACGCTATCAGTGGACTGACACATACTTTCTTCCTTAAGTAAATTTAAAAAAGACAATCTATAATAAAACTATCATGTTCTTCAAAGTTTATCTAAATATCTTCTAATAATTTATTGTTACAAAAATAATCATCATATTTCTGAAAAGAAAAACAAGAGAGACGAAGTTATATTAATTAATCAAATTGTATGGGGGAATTTGTATTTTTGGATTCAGGGGACCCCAAAACGGGGATATATCCATCCGCTCTCAACTCAAATTCCGAAAATTTTTAGGAAAACAATACTTTCTCCATATACTCTGTATAAGGGGAGAAAGTAAAAATACAAAAACTGATTTAATCATTGTAATCATTGTAAACAAACCCTTACACCCCTCTGCCTGTCCAAAGCTCAAGGTCATAGTTTTTGTAACATTGACCCGGCCACCTGGCTGCCTCTATTGTCTGTTGCTCTTGTCAAAATACATCCCGTTATACTGTGAGTCACAATTTTACTGTTTGTAAAAAATGGTTTCCTCCAAGCTTTTAATACAGTATTGAAACAATGTTTTATGCAACAATAATAACTTAATGTTTCACTCTAAAAGTGCAACCTAGATTTTTTATCACTGTGGTCGTGGTAATAACAAGACTAGGAAAATACAAAACATTTTATCTTGACTAGCCATACCATGAAACTTCTGAAATAATAGCCGTCCATTGTAATTGCCCCTTTTGAATGTTTCATTTTCCTCTAAAGTTTTTTTGGAATAGATATTATCAGTGAAAATATGGAACTACTTTTATGCTGCGCAAGGTAGGAAACGAAAGCTGTCAGTTCGGCATCGACCTAGAATCGGTATGTTTCTTTATCCATCTGTAGTTAGTCAGATGATAAAGCATTGGTTACATTATTAGTTTTCAACTGAATTAGCTGCATAATGGTATACTAATTCTGAACTTTTAAATGGAATCTCAATAGCTTTGCTTTGACATACGTCACTTTTATATTATTTATCGTCTTTGAATATTCGACCGTCTTCGAATATTCGACCGACACCGAACTTTGTCAGATATCTCGAGTCGAACCGAATATCGGCGATATTCGAAGTTCGAATATTCGCACACCCTAACAATAACCACTAAATACCCCTAAATTCAAACATATTCTTCTTATTCCGTGCCAAAATGTCTAACTCTCATCCAAAACAACTTTTGTTATCTTTCATTTGGAACATTTGATTGTTAATACAATTACAGTAAATTATATTAAATAACATACTTAAGATACGCTATGCTACTCTGGTGGGTTAGAGGGATTCGTTACAAAGTTATGGCAGTGTACGATTTACATCAGTTAGGGGGGCACATAGGGGGGTGGTTTGCGGTAGGTGGGGGTGGGCTTAGGCCTCCCAGAGTCCCTAGACAGTGGGAAGGGGGGAGGTGGTTGATATGCCTCCGTGTCGGAGAGGAGAGCAGTCCGCTGATGATACTCTGGTGGGGGAAGGGGTGGTTTCTCCTCCTTCATGATCACTGGACTCTTATTGGCTGGTTCTGGCCTCTCTTCTAGTTCATCCTAGAAACAATCAATGACGTTAGGAGTGACATAGACAGAATGAACATCGTGTCTAATTGTTATTCTGATATGGTTAACACTTTTTGCTTTGTTTTCACAAGGGTTTAATTTAATCCATCAAAAATACACCGTCCCCCATAGTTGCAATTGCAATTTTCTATAATTGGGAGTATAATTAATTGCAATTGTAATACATTAAAAAAATACAACATACAGTACATTAAAATATGAATAGAATATTCAATAAACCCGTTACTCCTACTTTGAATTATCTTATGTAATTACATAATATACATAAGATAAGATAAGATACATTGAGAATTGAATAATAAAAATTGGAAACAAAGAGAATGATGAACATGTAAGTTTTGTTGAATCAATGTTGGACTGTTAATCACAAATTTACTGTTTGTAAAAACAGTTTACTCCAATCAACATTTGATAATCCATTGAATTGACATTGAATCCATTGATATTTAATGATCCGTTGTAATTTTTACCCTTCGAAATGTTGCATTATCTACTAAAGGGTTTTTTAGAACAGATATTATTAGTGAAATATGGAACTACTTTTTGCTGCGCAAGGAAGGAAACGTAAGCTGTCAGTTGTTGACAAAAATAAAACCAAACTAACAATAATTATAGTTTAACCTATTTTTCAGCTGTGATTGCATTTTCCCTTGAATATACTTACAAAAAATATTATTAAAATTAGTTTCAATGTAGAACAAATTTAAGTTGTAGAAGATAAAGAAAAAAAGGGTCTACTTTTTCTAATGGAATAACGTGTGTAGAGATAACTCAGTAAACCTATAGCTGTTTCGTCTGCAAAAGCACAGATAATTCTATGATGTTAGTGAGGGTTTAGATACTTTTAACTCAATTAAATTTGATTTATTCTCAAAACTAACGAATTTCTCAAGAAATAATGTATTTGTTTGTCCTGTGACTGGTTTAGGTATCGACTTTGGTCAATCGACTCTTGATACCAATACCAATATCCAGAAATTGGTGGTATTGAGAATTGGTTACGTTCATTCATATCTGTATCAATCAATCTTTATTCACATTCCTGCAGTAGTACAAATGAATAGTGTCGGTGAAATATACAATGCATTATATATAGAGAAATATAATGTATTATATTATCCGAGAAATATATCCGTCTATAGTTAGATTATAAAGCATTGTTTATTTATTTATGAGTTTTAAAAATAAAGCATTGGTTACATTTAGTTTTCAACTGAATTAGCTGCATAATGGTATGCTAATTCTGATCTTTTAAATGGAAACTAAAGCTTTGACAGATGTCAATTTTCCTATAATTAATCGTCTTCGAATATTCAACCGACATCAAACTTTGTCAGAAATCTCGAGTCAGGCCGAATATCTCGATATTTGAGCATTCGAATATTCGCATACCCCTAATTATAATTACTACTTAACTGATAAAAAATGTCCAATTGTCTTATTTTATAACAGAGGATGTATTGAGGAGCATTTTGGTGCATTAAAATATACAATTACGGCATAAATAAAAATTTATGGAATTAAAAGGCTGAGAATAATTCGGGATTTGTATGCTAAAGCAAATTTATGGAATTAAAAGGCTGAGAATAATTCGGGATTTGTATGCTAAAGCAATTTAGCATGCAAAGCAATGTATGCTAAAGCAGTACTCCGAACTATACTCAGGTACAATGACTTAACCCTCCAAAATGGCGATTGCTGTATTTACAGCGTAATAGGCACCTTTTGAAATGCAACACCATTCATATGGCACATTTGCATTCGGTTCAAAAAGTCTATATTTCTCCATGATTCCTCTATTTAAATGCTTAGAATCGCACACCAATCGATAGAAAATCATTTAATTTACTATTTGGTTTTTGTTTCCATTAATCCTATGAATATTTTTGATTTTACAAACTTTGTAAAATCAATAATATCCATCAATATCCTATCAATAATATCATCGTTGTAATGTTTGTAAGCATTGTTGCTTCACTTAAACTTGTTGCTGGTTTAGGTTAACAGTTTGTTCTTTTTTGGAATAATAAAGTATTTCCTATTTTATATTTTATTTCTAGCTTTTAGTGTGGTTATAGAAACTGTGGATTGTTTTAGTTATTAAAAATGCTTTTAGTAGCCTTAGGACTGATGTGTTTAGTGTTTCCCAGGTAGGTTTACGCTTTAGATTGCATGAATTGCCAACAAACTAAACTGGTTATGGGTGAAAATAACCATTTTCCGGGGGTAAATATTAGTAAACATGCAAAAAATATTTTTTCATCATAACAACTCAACCCATTCAGGTCCGAATTTCTTTTTTATCTGATGTTTCGATAAAACAACCGGTTCTGTTTGACAACTAATGAAACCTATCAGGCAGTGACATCTATCAAGAACTTTGTAAACTACATTCCATGCTGTCCCCTATGATTGAATCCTGGAGACATCTCACGGAGTTAAATATATTGCTGCTAGAGTATATATTTTATAGCCAACTAAGCGCTCTGTTACACTAGGCATGCGTAGCCGAGATTGTTAAGGCATATCACTGACGAGTGGAACGTCGAGGCCTTTCGGAAGTACTAGGGTTCGAATCCCGACCATGAGCAATCCCAATTTGGCTTGCAAATATGTGGTAGGGAGGAGGGCTCACCTTAAATAAACGATGACCGGCTTGGGTGGAAGTTGAATTTGTAGGCTAAATAGGGATTGCAGTGGACACCTGTGGGGGACTGCTTATTTTAAATTTTATATTTGTTTTGAATTAATGTCTAGAGATGGACACCGTCCGTCTTTGGACCCCTAAGGGTTAAGAGAAACCCTAATAAAGTATATATTTTCTTAATGCCAATAAAATTCCCCATCTTTAGCATACTTCAGTTATATTCGTTCATTTATGTGTCCTCTACGCTATGGAATGTTAGTTATTCATCTCTAATTTTTTGTTTTTATCATATATACACTGTAACCTTATTTATCTGGTTTTAAAGGGACTAGGGTCATTGCGGATGAGGGGATTTTTAGCATAAATTCATTTTCCTGATTTTTGGAAGAAATTACTACATAAATGCCTTCAGTTTTTCAATAACGCATTGTGGTTGGGTTTCTTTGATAAAAGGGCTTATACTGCATTTACATTAAAAAAATTGTTTTTGCAGATTTTCTTTAGTTATAATTTGCACTAAAATCAAATTGGTATTTACGGATTTCAACAAGTTAAAGGACAAACTAAAAAAAGTTGGAATTTTTAGGATGATCGTACTGTGAACAACAACCAAAACTGCTGCAAATCGCGCTTGACTTTTTTTGCAACATTTTTATTTTTCTCTTGAAACCATTTTGGACAAACTGGACTATCGGATACACAAGTACCGCACAAACGAGGTTTTAGTGTACTTATCAAACTAAATTTCTCAATTTACCTGAAAAATGTGATACTAAATTTTTCACGGATTTTTTCCAAACAGAATGATGTATAATACTTGACATATTTACTATAAATTAAGGCTTTAGCAGTAAAAAAGTTGAATATCTGCAAATTGCACATGGGTTCCATGAATAACTGGCACGGCTGAGCCAGTACACAGTAAACTAAAATTCAGAGGAGGGTTAATTGCTTGATCGACTAATTGTTTTTGAGCAACAAAAGGCACTTGGGCTTGGTAATAGTATATTACACTAATCATACGAAACATTCATAAAAACGAAGAATACCTGAAATATAACTGGGATCCCTTTGCTTCGGAAACTCTGTCTTTCATCTTCACTTCCCACAGACATTTTCCCAGTTCTGTGCCGTCGATACAGCATGCAAGCAACCAGTCCCGCACACAGAAGCATGGCTGTAATTATAAAGGAATCTAAATCTTTCTAATTCCAAACTTATCCTTGATTCATTTTTTTCTTTAAAATTCTGACAAGTTGTCTATCAAGATACTGAAATATTAGGTTTATGTTGATCTCCATTTCATCCAAAATACATTGACACAAAGAGAATATTCTGGATTCAACATTACTGTAAAACTAAACACAAGGTTTAAGGACAGGATCAGATTCCAGATCCCGAAACGTCATAAAACATTGTTTTACATAAAATCATGATGGAAAATGTATAACATAAATCCACCATCACCAATAACGAATTTCAAACTAAGAAGACAATGTTTAAGACAAAAACCTTTATAAAAATTGATAAAAATATCTCTAATTTTCTTATCAGAGTTGTAACATCATCTTTTTAAATGAGGGATCCCACAAAATTATTAACCCATAGAAAAGAAATAATTATAAATTCATTATGAAAGTAATGGGATTATCATTTTTAGTACAGTATATTTTGAGAAATTTCTTAACAGTGTCACACTAAGCAAAATTTATCTATGAAGATTTTAAACAAATAATTATAAATTCATTATGAAAGTAATGGGATTATCATTTTTAGTACAGTATATTTTGAGAAATTTCTTAACAGTGCTTAGTGTGACTAAGCAAAATTTATCTATGAAGATTTTAAACTAAGTTACTCGAACCAGAGTTAACTCATCTGTAAGTCTGTGACTCCATTTAGGTAAAGTTACTGACCTGCAATGACAACGGCAGGGACAATGACAGTGATCAAGTACTCCTCGTGGGAGCGAGACACAGGTCGCACATCTCCACTGGGATACACTGGCTCTATGGGATGCACCTCCGTTAGGGCTCCTTGGCACCTGCATACAGATAGCATATTTTACAACACTAATAACACTGCAACAAAAACAACAATAATATTACCATTTCCATTTTAGATACTTCAAATAAAGATATTTGATTTGACCAGCAAGCCCACGCTGGGAGTTGGTGTTACCTTAAGTTGGAAATATTCGTTGGAAGTTACTATTCTAACAGTTACATCATGTAAAAAATTGATCAATGTAAGTAGAATATAAATAATTATAACTTGGTTGTGTATGTAAAAAGTACAAACTAGACAAGTTTTTAAATATTATATTAGGCCTATATATATATATATATCTTACGTAGTTGATATAACTTCTTAACTAGATAAGATAAATACTAACTACAAGGTACAGTTTATTCAAACCAAAGTTTAAGAATTAAAAATGTATACATTCAAAGCAATAAAATAATTTACAAAATTATTACTTTTGTAGATGAGAATTAAAATTGTAAGTGTGACAAGAAAGAAACTTACAAATATAAAACTGGCAATATCCATCGATACATGATCATGTGATGAGCTTACCAGCAGCACATATGTATAATGACTTAACATTGCCAAGCTAGCCAGGTGTGACATAACAATGAACATATGATACACGACTCCACCATTAACATCACAGATAGGCAGTTCACCTTGAATTATAGAACAGTTACAATTAGCTACTGTAGATTACACCTATAGCTAACAATTATTACCTGAGTCTACGATACAGATTAAAATAAAATACTCATGATTGACAGTGTGTTAAGCAATATTCCTCTTAGGGGCCTCAATAATTCAACTATCAAGTATTGCATTTTAACACTGACATTTTTGATGGCATTAACATGATCTAGATAGAATTTAACAAAGTTTTTTACAGTACAAATGTAAACATGTTAAACATAAATTGATCTGTTGATTTAATTTAAACTGTGTAAAACCTAAGTAATCCAGTAAAATAATTACTCATAAAAACAGGTACCGTATTCATGTCACTATGTAAATGGAAACACTAAGTATAACACATATACTTATCATGTTGGGAGCGTGTGTCCGCGATCTACCACTAAGGATTTATCATCATTATTTTTAATCCTTCTTTTTTTATGTCCCACATTCTCATCCCAGGACTTTTTGAACAAGGTCATCGCCCGGAACCGTTTAGCACATTACTTCAGGTAGACCTAGTGGGTTGCGACATTATCACATAGCGAAAAGCCAATGGTGATAGGAGGGATTTGAACCTGAGACCTTCAGCAACAAAGCCCCGCGCTATACCCCTAGACCAGTGCGCTCCCATTTATAAATAATAGGCCTACATAAATTAAAAACTCTACACTAAGCTTGGATAGGAGTTAAGATAGGCTACTTCCGGTTAAGATGTTGTCTAGATCAGTTCGTAATCCGTGCGGGTCGTGTAATAAGACAGTAAATAAAGCAAATGCGGGAATACAGTGCGAAGGATTGTGTAACAATTTGTTCCATATATCATGTGTGGGAATCCCAAATGAAAAATTTCAAGATATTATCGATCTGGGAGGACTGACGAGATGGATTTGTCATGAGTGCACAAAGAGGTTAGATAGACTAAGAAATTATAGTATGAACATGGACGACTACTGTGATCTTAATGTAACAGTAGGAAAACTAATTTCTATTGTTGAAGCAGTGAGAAATGATAACATAAAATTAAATCAGAAGATTAATAATGCATTCTGCGAAAATATTAGGTTAAAAAATAATGTGCTTCATGACAAGCCGGAAGTTGACGTCACTGGGGAGCAGACAAACTTATTAGATGAGTCATACAGGGAACCATTGTACGGAAGACAAATTTCCCATGATGAAAATGAAATAACACTCAGTGATGACATGACTATTAGTTTGGCAGACGTTGGCCACACTGCAAACTGCAATGACGTCAGCCAACATGGCGAGGATGACGAGACTGTTTTGACAAACAATACTAAAGTATTGGTTAACCTATCTTCAAAAAGTTATGCTCAAGCTGTAGC
Source organism: Nephotettix cincticeps (assembly GCA_023375725.1). Classification (NCBI taxonomy): domain Eukaryota; kingdom Metazoa; phylum Arthropoda; class Insecta; order Hemiptera; family Cicadellidae; genus Nephotettix; species Nephotettix cincticeps. The sequence continues at coordinate 121,600,307 of CM041786.1, read as the reverse complement.
AAAAAAAGGATTCAAATCTAAAATAGTTAAAGAAAGTGACTCAAATGAAGCATATAAGGTGCATTTTGATAGAAAAAATCGGAAGGAAAATAAGAAGTACACTAGTAAACCACTAATTGGTACAGGAAAAACAGACGGCAGTTCTCTGAATGTTGTGGCGAAATTAAAATGGCTATTCGTATCACGGTTTGATACTAATACCAGAAAGACCGATATTGAAAATTATGTCAGTGATATGTGTGGAGGGAAGTCTGTGATCTGTGAGGAGATCCAAACCAGGTATCCAACTTACAAATCATACAAGGTAGGTTTTCCTATACAATTCTGTAACATTGTAAAAGACTGTGAAAAATGGCCAGAAGGAGTATTTATAAATGACTTTATTCCTAAAAAGAATAATATATTAAATCCTAGACCAGGGTGTGACCCAGTACAAAAAAACATGACATAGACTCTACAGGATATAGGGGAGTAGAGTCAAGAAAAAATGACCCTAGAAATTTGAAAATTATGTTTCTAAATGTTAGATCTGTGTTTAATAAAATTGATAAATTAGAATCATACATGCATATTCATCAGCCTAAGTTTCTATGTTTAGCAGAAACATGGCTTAATGAGGAAAAAAATACATATTTTAAAATTGATAGTTACCATAAAGTTGCTGACGACTTCAGGCAGAATAAAACCGGTGGAGGAGTTGCAATATTCCAGTCAGATGACAACTCAGTTAGGGCTAGCCCACTAAATATTTTAATCTTTATGTGTGGAAAATGTATTAGAATGTTGTGGTGTGATTGTAAATTGTAATAAGTGTAGATTTGTGTTATTGAACATGTATAGGCCACCTTGTAAAACAAATTTAGTAAATTTTATGGAAATTCTGGAAGATACCCTGAACACTATTAAAAGGTTGTATGGCGACCTACCCTTAGTCAATTGTGGGAGATTTAAACGTTGATAATCTTGAAACATCTTGGGATAAGGAATGCCTGATTGATATACTGCAATCTAACAATCTTCACATTGCATTTAAGGAACATACAAGAGTTGATGAGAACTCAAGTAGGGTCAGCCAATTAGATTATTTTATAACTGACATGAATAAGAAATTGTACTGTGTTGAGATACTGCCACCCCTTTTATCTGATCATAGCGCACTAATTCTTAGCCTTAAGATAAATATTATTCTTGTTCGAAGATTGAAAAGAGGAAATTAAATCAATCTAACTTAGACCTGTTCAGGCGATTATTATTAACTCAAGACTGGCCTAATTCTAGCTCACTAAAAAGTGCTGATGAGGACTTTAATGATTTATATTTATGTTTTATGTATGTGTTTGAAATCTGCTTCCCAAAAGTGACTTTTAATTGTAAGGACGAATCACGTGTCAAATGGATAAACCAAGAAACCATCAATTCACAAGAGAGATTAAAAGAGATGTACTGGCTCACAAGGAATACACCAACTGATATCATTAAACGTGAATATACCAAGGCGAAGAAACAGCATGACGCTCTCCTGACCAGAACAAAGAAACAATTTTATAAAAAAAAGATTGAAAATGCCAAAAACATTAGTAAGGAATCTTGGGACATAGTTAACAATTTGACACGTGATAATAGTGTAAATAGTTTTAATATATCTTTAAGAAATAACAGCATGCTCACTACAAACCCTAGTAGCGTAGCGAATATTTTTAATGAATATTTCGTTTCTGAAATAATCAAATTGACAGGTCCTGTTGAAGTAAGCGATGATGTGGAGGGTGGTCGTACGATTGAAAACGGGTTTCACTTGAGTCATGCAGATGAAAAAGAGGTTTTGGACATTTTGTATAAGATAAGTTGTAAAAATAGTGCTGGAGTGGATGAAGTTCCTTGCAGTATAATGAAAGTTTGCAAAGACATACTTGCTGTTCCATTAACGATCATTGTTAACAAGTCATTTGATGAGGGTGTATTCCCTAGTAAAATTAAAACATCGAAAGTGGTTCCTATCCATAAAAACAATGAGAAAGATGTCGTAAAAAATTACAGACCACTCACAGTACAAAGTGTACTCTCCAAGGTTTTTGAGATGATTTTTTTTAAAGAGACTCATGCCTTATTTAGAAAATAGGAATCTACTAAATAATCAGCAGTATGGCTTTCGAAAAAATCGTTCAACAACTGATGCAATATTTAAACTAATGATTGACTTATATGATAATATTGATGAGTTAGGCGACCAGCTGTGTATATTTTATGATATGACCAAGGCATTTGACCTGCTATCTCACGAAAAACTACTTAAAAAATTAATGAATTTGGGCATTGGAGATAAACCTCTGAATTGGATTGCTTCCTATCTCAGAGATAGATATCAGATCGTGACTATTCGTCATATAAGTCAAGAAGGCCTAGTCAAACACTATCGCTCATCTCTATCGCCCCCAATAAACACAGGTGTGCCTCAAGGCTCAAATCTTGGTCCTGTGTTGTTTCTCCTCTTTGTTAATGACATACCGGAATCTATAAACATCGGCGATATCTGCCTGTTTGCTGATGATGTCAGCCACTGGTTCTATGGCGAGGATAAACATCTTCTTCAGGACAAAGCACAAGAAGGTTTGAATGAGATGAGTAGGTGGTGCAAAGACAATAAGTTACTTCTGAATAAAGGTAAAACCAAGGCCCTCACTTTTCACAATCGGAGCAAGCCGAACAGTGCCCCCCTACTCCGACTTGATGGAGTTAGCATTGGTGTTGAGAGCCACGTAAAATACTTGGGACTTACCATCAGTGATGACCTCAGGTGGCAACATCATATAGAGAGGATATCACCTCGACTCACAGCAGTGTGCTACATGATACGTCGTCTGCAAAACCTCGTTGATAAGGACATCCTTATGAAAGTTTATTTTGGATGCTTTCATAGTATCATCAAATATGGAATTATATTCTGGGGGAGCAGCAATCTGGCTCAACGGATCCTATTATTGCAGAAACGAATAGTTCGTACTATCTGTAAGGCATCTTATCTTACCCACTGTAAACAGCTGTTCGTGGAGTCACAGATTTTAACCTTGCCATCACTTCTCATCCTTGAGGCGACAATGATGGTAAAAACCAAGCCAGAAGTCTTTATTAGAAGTGAAAATGTACACAGCTACAATACCCGCCATAGGAAAAATGTTTATGTAAAGCAAGTTTCTTCTACCTTCTCAAAAAGTGGTCCAAGATTCTTATTCACCAAAATTTTCAATAAAATACCAAGTGAGATCAAGAACATAGAGGATTTAGATAGACTCAAGAAGGAACTGAAGGGCTATCTACTTAATAGGCCATACTACTCTTTGGAGGAGTTCTATAATGAATAGGCCAGCAAGAAGAATATGACGACCATGGCACATCCGTGCTTCCAATGGGAGACTTACAAGTATCAAGTATCAAGTACTTTGTCTATGGTCTAAATATACGAGAAAAATATTCACACATTAAGCTTAGGAAAACGAATCACAATCTTCAATGAATCCCATAATTGAAAATTATTTTAAATATACATTTTGAAAAAAGTAGTAGGAAAGGAACTTAAATAATCACCCTGTATAGGACAATTGAAATAGTGGGTCTCTTATTTTATAAGGGTTTAAAATAACACTGTATGTAAAGGATTGAACAATGTGTTTTAAGTATTACAAAATAAGTTAATATTAAATATTACATATATAAAATATGTTATAAGACTTTTAATAGTAATCTTAGTAAAATTAAGTTTCTTTATTGATAATATAATCAAGTCAGTATCATATTGATTTCAAATTTATCAGATTGACGTTATAATTAAAAAACCATTAGATGAAAATAAAAAGTAATAATTTTAATTCCTCGTTTAGCAATGGTTGTTGTTATTTAATGTTCTAGCTCAATATCCTTACATACCGGTACATAATATTCATGATGAATATATGTAATGATTATTATTCTCACATTACAAGCTTGTATCACTGTGTTTAGATGTAATAGTACCAGGAGGGGGACCTAGCATAACTTGATAAATTATATTAATGGGTGTTAAAAAACTTGCCAAGCTGTGGACTTAAACACATTCAATCTATAAATATAAATATGCATGCATACGTTCCCATGTATGCATGCATCCCATGTTACTTTTTTTTTACTTCTAAAACGAGTTTTATAAAAAACATTTTTCTGGGTATGGAATTATTTATATAAAAAAACACTTAGGCATGAAAACTAACATAATGTGTTTTTGAAGGGTTCTTAATAAATCTTTAACCTACACAGAATCAAAACCCTTAGCTCAACTAATAGACCTTCTAATTCTTACTTATTATTTCAAGCCCCTCTTTAGTATTTGTGGGTGTGCTAGTGTAAAATTACAAAGGTTTTTGAATTCGATAAATGATATAATGTCATTCATAATTCTACACTCATAATTGATAAAATATGTTCCTCAGTATGCAACCAAAGGATGCAGGTTTGGCTATGATGAGGGTATTTATATGGGATGTGTTTAGTTAAGAACACATGTCACATTCTTGTTGGTGTATGGTTAGCTAGCTTTATTGCAAATAAAAAAGAGTACAGAAGTTTTGTACAAAAATGAGTACAATGATCCCTCACACAGAGGAGGAAATTTTTATTCCACAGTAAAACTGGAGCTTTAAAAGCAACAAAATTTAAATTATTATTCTTAATTAAATGAGGTTTATTATACATTATGAGGTTTGTTGTGTACCGGTACATTAGAAATAATTACTTTAAGATAAAGAAATTCGCTGAGAAGCGTTGTGGTCAACCAATTAGGCCTAGAATCTTCACTGGTTATTTACCTAATATATGTATTAAACAAGATATTTCTTCTCAAAACAAATTAATATGTTGTATATATTCGTAGTGACTATGTTAAACGAAATATAAACAAAGCTATGAAATGCACAACACTGATACCCCAGTTAATTAGGATGAGTTAAATAAAAGGTAGTAGTATCTGTAGTACGGCCTAATAGTTTGGGGTCACTCCCCTGCTGCACAGTGAGTTCTACTGTTACAAAAAAGGCTGTAAGAGTTATCACAGCATCTGGACATAGAGATCACTGCCGGCCTCTTTTCATCGAACTAGGTATTCTTACCGTCTTTGGCCAGTATGTCCTGAACTCGCTGGTGCTCCTAAAAGAAAACTTGAAACACTTTGGCCAGAGAGATGCGGTCCACGGGTATGGCACTCGATGGGCGAATAATCTTGGCATGCCACATTGTCGTCTTGGTCACACACTCAGGAGCTACCCTCATCTGGGGATAAAAATCTTTAACACCCTGCCAGCTGAAGTGCGCAATTTGGACTCAACGAGTTTTGACAATCTTGTAAATAGCCTTGTAAATAGGCCACTCTATAGATTATACGAGCTGGATGAACTTAATATGAGAAAACATGGCTGGCGATTGAGAAATGGTCTTCAACCATAATGACCACAACAGCCTCGTAGCGATTACAATTTCGTTATGGTTGCAGACCACTTGAATACAAAGGAAAACGATTTATTTACACAGGATAAGTAACACCATAAATTAAACCAACAGATAGTGAAACACCTGTAAAAGGTTGGGATGAACTCTCTGGGCAATGGGCTTTAGAGTTAAGAACGATAGAAATTAATCCTACCTGCCAGTGGGTGTTACTGATGCCTGGATCACTGGGAACTCTGGACCCAACACGGTGTTCACTTGATTGGATACTCTCTCGTTGTCTCCCAAAAGGATCTAGAACAGTTTATGTATTGTCAATAAAACAATTACAGATAGAACTAAAAACCATACTACTTTATTACTAAATTGTTTGTGCCACAAAAACACAAATTTTCCATGAATAAGAAACAACCATACAACCACTAGGCTCCCAATTTTTTAATATTTAATTAACAGTATAGTAATTTGTGTTAGATATAATTTTTTGATACTAATTGGGGAACCAAATAAACTTAACTAAAACAACTTAATTAATTAAACTTAATTTGATTCCAAGAAATTATCATTTTTGTTAGCTTAGAACACCAGTAAGACAAGTAAGTAAGTTAAGTAAGATAAGTAAGTTCATAGATTACTTTTTCACAATACAAACAAATATGGCAAGTCAAGGAGGAAATAACATTGTAAAGTATTTAGAGAAACCTGTTTTAACTGCCTGATCTGATCGTCGGGGCAGTAGTCCGTGGGCAGGGACCGATTGTGCCAAACGATGTGTGTTGGATTTGCTGTGATTCCGCTGAGCACGATGGCGCTTGCGTTCCTGTCACCGAACAGCTCGGCCAGCCGCTCTACAAAGTGGCGTTTCATTGCTGGTTTGGGGGCAAACTGGTCATAGTTGATGTCTAGACTCATAGAGAACTCAACGTTGTACAATATTTTGGCTGGGGGATGGACAATCACCACTAAACTGTCGTAAGCTGTCAGGCCTCCACTGTCTTTGCACACCTACAGTTAAAATACATTCAATTAGCAACTTCTACTGTAACTATAAGAATGTTAAGTATCATATCCTACTCACTTATTATAATCAAAGTAGGAGTAGGAATCAATCTTTCCGTTTATATTAAACTAGTGTTACCCGTCGCGCCTTGCAGCAAGATACAAAACAGATTTATTAGGTTTAGGTTCGCTGGCAAATATAAAACATAAAATAATTATTATTAGCTTTCTGAATTTGTTGCCTATCCAGGTATTTTAAGCAAAAATATTTGCAAGAAATGAGAGTATTCATGTGGACTTGAAACATTAAAACATGTATGAAAAAGTGAGACAGACTATATCATCTTACACAAGAGTACCTTTGATCATTTTACAGCCTGATAAATACACACCCTTGCACACAAACGTGTACACACACCCAAACACACACAAATCAACACAATATCAACTTTTTATACATTTCAGAGAGCAAAAGGAAAAATTAAAAATACACAACAGCTGATTATTATAATAAACGTAATATGTATAAATATTTTTTAATTTGGCCAACAAACAAATATTTGATTTGTAATCCTAAAACGTAATTCCCAACATCTGTTCTGAGAAAAACTCTATTTATACAGTAATTGGATGCCATTAAAATATACAATGGTTAGTAAGTCAAGTGAATTGACTTACTATATGCTTGCTTCTTTGGCTTGCTCAATGGTTAAAATAAAAACAGCTGCTGTTTATACCTTAAGAGTTAAGACAACATATGTTGAAAGCCAAAACAAATTTTTTCCCCCCACAAGACTACAAGATCGCGCCACAATCATCTTACATTCAATCCTCATTCATACTTGGCTTAAAATACCTACCTTGTGGTATGGTCGCCATTTCAAATAATCTAATCTAATTACCATGGTAACTTTGAAGGCGTATAACTTAAAGATTTATGGGAAAAACATCACAAAAACTATTACACTCTCCTATTTTAGGCTTAAAGAACCAGTATACCAAATTTGAGCCTCCTAAGTAATTGGGAAGTGGGAGAATTAGTGATGGGTGAGCGAGTACGGGCTTTGACGTTTATATATCCAGATTTATCATAAATGTTTACAAAAATTATACTTGGATGGGAAATGGCAGAAGAATAGTGTGTTGTTGGTGAGGCTAAAAACCATCTGGGGATTTGCATGGCCTCAGGAGTAACGGTAAGTTTGCAAAACCTGCCCTGCTGAGGTCAAAGAAAATTTATCAACAGGACCTAACGATATTAACTTTTTTCTGGTCTTTCATATAATGTTTATCCATTATAATTCAAACTTTATATTAAAAATTTTGTTTACATGACAGTGACAGGTAATATAAAAACTTAAAATAGTAAATTAAGACAGATAAAATTTCCAAGGTAGTCTGGAATCAATTGTTATTCTCCAAGGGAGAAACCACTACACAAGACATTAACATACATCCTTAATCAACATCCTGCTTATTACCATAAAAATTATTTTTATAGATCATTCTGTAATTATTTTTTATCAGTAGTTTAAAAGTTAGAGTGAAAATCATGATAGTTTAACAAAATGATTAACTTATCAGATGCAAATTAAAAGTATTTAATAAGATGGCTATATTTTATGTAGTGATGAATCCAATTAATTTTCTCAGCGTTAACTGACATTGTTTACACAAAAAAATTATATGAGATCAAATTTTTTAACCATTCACTTCCAAACATAAAAACTGAAAAAGAAAATAAACACTTTCACAACATTTTGAAAAGTATTTATTGAAAAAGTGCAGCTATTAGATTGAGGAACTTTTTTCAAAATTGTATCTGTACAAAACCAGTGACAGTATGTATGTAAAGTATGAATATAGAATTTCTTATTTGATTTGATTAGGCATACATATGATAAAACTTGGGATTTATCCGTAAGCTACTGACCAGTTGGTATTCTTTCTTTCCCGTGTCTGAGACAGTCATTGGTATTCCGTAGAACTCTTGATTCTTTGAGTCAAACTGCAGCCAGTGAGTAGGATTGAGCGGAGTTTGGTCCATGTAAAGCAAGGAGAGCTTCATGTTACGAGTGCTGCCGTCCTCTGGGTCGTAGAATGTGTCCTGGTCAGGTAGAACCCAAGATATAATTCTTTATATTAGAGGTGTGCAGATATCCGAAAAGTTGGATCGGTTTCGGATTGGATATCCGGCTCCGATCCGAATGCAAAACAAATATCCCAAAAAAGTCCTATAAATATCCGAACTTTCGGATGGACTGTATAAAATGAGGTTAAAACCGAAAGATAAATGCTAAACTTTCCGTTTGAGAGACCTCAGCGAGATACGGATCAACAGAAATGTTTAGACAGATGACGAGATTACGCAATTCATAACCTATTGGAATGTGAGAACGCCTTTGGGAGGTTCGAGGAGCACCAAGGATGCGGTATGATTATTCGATTCCTCGACTACGTATTTAAGTTACCCATTAAGTTCAACACGATATTGCATTTCGAAATAAAAAGCATAGTGATCAGATTGCAGTTTGATATTATTTCGCATAAAATATGATTTTAGCTACGAAAAACCGTGAATTGTCGATTTAATATTTGGTAAGAAAGCTTAACCATCGTAATAGCTCTGGTATTTGCAGCTAAAATATATACTATTTAATTTTGATCGTCTGCGTAATTCGATCGTCTGATAGAATTATTTTGATGTAATGGACTATTTTTTGTTATCACATTCTCGAGTTCTCCGGGTTTGAGAAATACGATAAAGTGTTGTCAAATTTACATTTGGCTTATTTCGTTTTTCAGTGTTTACATAACCAACAAATTTTCCACTCGTTTTCATTCTACATTTTCTGTTTGTTGAATGATTTTTCGCATCAGTAGTTTTTAAATGGAACATTTTTGATAGGTAATTTTAAGATGAATAATTAACTAGATTACAACAAGGTACCATAATTTCACGGGTTTAAATATTGTTCTGCCCGATACTCCTTTGTCCAATAGTCGGCGGCAGCGCTGTCACTGCTCTTTCTAGTTCCTTGTTACAGATATATCAGTGACAGAACCATATCGGTGACTTTGTCACCGGTACAAAAATATCGGATATCCCTACCGATACGCAGATGGCAACAAGCAACATGGATGGCAACGAGCCGACGTCATCTGTCAAATCTTGGTTCATTGTTTATAGCGATTCGTTTTTGTCATTGTAATAAATAGAATAGCTGAATCATGAAATAAAATTGAGAATTATTATTTATCAATCCATCCATGGTTTTTTATAACTAACTTTTAAGAACTGTTTATGTAATTTATTGGCGAATTATAAGGTTTCTGTTGATTTCATTGCGAGAATAATATGGCGTATATTAAAATTTGTTACTTTACAATGCAGTGAAGTAAAATTTTTTAGTTTTGTTGTTCAGCCTATACCGAATTTATGATTTTTTATGACCAATCTAATAACTTTTTTCTCATTTATTCTTAGATAACTTTACATAAGTGTGATTCCACTGTGTTATTGCGAGGATCCGAATCTGAAAATTATCCGATCCGAACTCTAACTATCCGATCCGAACTTGAGCTATCCGATCCGAAAAAAATTCACTATCCGCACACCTCTACTTTATATTGATTGCAAGTAATTTAGAACTCAAATTATAATAAAGAGTAGCAGTTAGTAGAGCTTAAAACTTGTTTTAAGGCCTTATCATTGTTCTGGAATAATCAATATTGGATATTTACCACTTGCCACCTGCTGATTTACAGTCTTTCAGCTGCAATGGTCGACTGATTTATGTGGCACTAAAAAAATATATATCTTCGGAGTAATATTGATCTTTATGAGCAAATTACCAAAGAATCATTTTATTTACATTAATGAAACATAGCTTTTGATAAGAAATGTACAGGTTTTAGCTGTGAATAATTTTTATCGAATTAACTTTTATCCTCAGGAAACAGCTTATGCAGCAATACAGTTTATCAGAATTTAGCTAGCAAACCTGTGAATTCGTAAAAACTTCATGAGTATCTCTATAACAAATATTACTTCATATTGTAATATTAGTACGACTTAATTTATTGTACTTTGAATGCTTATTTTCAATAATTTAAAACCACAGTTAGATTAGAGAGTTGTATTAAGTGGAATATATTAACTGATACTTGATATTATATGATATATGATAGACCTCATTGGTCTAAGGGGTCATTGGTTATTGTGAATAATTTAACCTGATTGGGTGCAAATAAGTAAGTATTGCTGCCAAATCAATAAAACTATGATGACATAAATCACCTCAGGGACAGTGTAGACGAGCAGTTGGCCCAGTGTGGCGTTGAGTAGATCCACCTGATTACGCATGATGGGGGAAAAGTTCTGATTGGTGGGGGGCAGGTTGTCGGGCGAAGGGGGAGAAACACATGTGCCCTTGCCTGCCCACGACACCCGCACTACAGTGATCTGCGGCGATAGAAGGTTCCTCACAGCATCTGTTGGCTTACCATCTTCATTTGCTCTTAATACCTAGAAGGATTAAAATAAATACATTAAATTATTGTCCCTGTTGCACCTGATGACATTATGTACAGATTTTTGCCATGAACAAAGTTTAGTAGGAACTATACTTATAGTAAATTTGCAATTTTAAATTTCCAATACCAATTTCAGAAAAAAATGCAATAATCACATATTTTAAGTTATTTTTATTGTATTCTATTAGTAGCTAACCTATCTAACAACAGGTCATCCTTAAGTAGTAACAAGATCTTGCTTTGGAGTATTCCCTAACAAAACTTTAAAAAATGTCACTCATAAACAGAAAATAAACTCTGAATCATGATATAAAATCCAAATTTAAAAATACCCCCGTCGCAGCAGACCTGCGTACTCAGCGAATTTCCAAATCAATAATATAATAATAATAATATATGACAAATTTTATCAAAATCTGTCCATAAACATGAGAATTATTTGCCTATTCTCCATAAGATTAACATGGGAAAGAGTTCGCAGGTTAGCTGCTGTGAGGAACACTGAAAGTAGTAATTTCTACCATAAATAATTTTTATCTTAACATTCATACCAACTTTCATCAACATCTGTCCATAAATAAAGGAGTTTGCCTATTCCCCATATGATTAATATGGGAAAAGAGTATGCAGGTTTGCTGCCATGATAAACACATACACTATGATTTTTAAGCATATATGGATAGATCTCAACTACATGAAGCTAAATATCAAGTTTTATTAAAAAATATTAATTAATATGGGAAATATTAATTTTCCCTATCCTCCATATGATTAACATTGGAGCCCCACTATACAACGTATTGCGTTTAGATTTTTTCATATCTCGGTAACCGTTGGAGATAGAGAAAAACTTTAAGGCACATAATTGTGTAGTTTTTTAAGCTGATTCCAATGGTGAAATATAAAATTAGAAATTTTTAAAAATTACATGTGAAAAACGCAAAAAACCCCATTTTGGGGTACAAAACACCCCAAAACTACCCGTTCCCATTGACCGATATGTCTGGTTTACGAACTCGTCCAAGCATTTGTAGGAATACACGTCTCTACCAAATTTGGTCTCGATGGGACCATTTTTACGAGAGTTATCGTGCTAACAGACACATACATATATATATACATATATATATATATCAAAATTTGGTCTCGATCGGAGCATTTTTACAGGAGTTATCGGGTTCACAGACACACACATATATATTCAAATTCAAATATAATATTCAAATATAATGTTCAAATTTTTTAATTTTTTAACCTAACACTTTGAGCACTGTGCGACAATATGTTGTTGTGACTTCTATTCCCTAAAAGTGCTTATCAATAAAATATCGCTGTTGCTTATTTATTTGTTTGTAGAGTTGTTTCAATAGCTACAAGCCCATATTTTATACTATTAGAAAGAGCATTAAAGACCCATCTCATATATATATATATATATATATATATATATATATATATATATATATATATATATATATTCTCGGACTACACGAACAATGCAGTTGTGAGTAGCGGTTGGCTGTGTTCTTTATGTCACTTTTTGTTAGTCTAAAGTCTCCAAATGTGAAGGTTTTGTTCATTATTATGTGTACTTCGTAAAAATGACAACAATATTCTACAATATGAATATAATATATTATTTATAACCTAAAACAATGAAAATGATATTTTTTATACATTAACCCCAACCCCAAATATTCTTAAAAAATTCAAATATTTCTTAGTAAAGAATTTTGATACTTATAAAACAAAGGTATTTCTCTTAATTTTGAGTGAATTTACTTAATGTAAGACAGTAGTTCAAAACAGCTGGCTTCCTGATCGTACCACTCCATTTATACATATTCAGTATTAATCTGGAACTGCACGATAATTTTGAGTCGGCAGGTGGTTTCCTGGTCAAGTTTCATCAGATTAAGAACAATGTCATCTGTTTTGCGTCTTATTATGACATCTCAAAATAAGTAACAACATTACTTCTTCCTTCTATCTGAATTCATTACGCTGCAGATGTAAAAATGACCGTATCAAATCAAATCGAAATATACTTTATTCATTTTATACAGAGAGTACAGAATAGTGTCAAGTTATTTACAGTATATTGTATGATGAATGTAAACATATAATCTTAATTATTTAGGTGGCATTAATACAATTGAGATATAAATCAGAGTTAGGGATCAGGATCTGCTTTATAAAATATAGAGATATGATCAGGGTTATTTTAAATTACTGCGTAAATTAAGAGTGTTTTTACTTGGCAAAATGCTCGGCTCGAATTTTGAGCTTTTTCAAAACGCCTTGAGCCGAGCTGAGCTTTAAAAAGCTCGATGATTCGAGCCTTAGCACACACCTAGTTTTGACGCTTTCAGTTAAACAACAGAGAGGTCAGCTTGACTTCCTGATCCTGAAAATCACTGTCACTGAAATATGAGAGTTAGGTTTTTTGTAATGTGCTGCTTTAATTTATTATTCACAAGATTTTCACGAAATGTTTATTGATTCCTGGCAAAACAGTTTCGTCTGTTTTAATATAAATTTGGTGTAATTTGTACCTACAAGAGTGTGTTAAACCTCATCAGTACCAGTGTCATCATTATACCAGTGTTGGTTAGAAAAGAGATTTTAAGCCACCAAAGAGTAAGACTTATGTTACAGAGTTTTGAAAATTCATAATGGCGTTGGTTATTAATTATAAAATTAACAATTAGTTGGACTTTTCCAACGCGTCTTGTGTTTAGAATCTACACAACGTTTCCAACTCTCCAACTCCAAATCCAACTCTCGAAACGTTGTGTAGATTCTAAACACAAGACGCGTTGGAAAAGTCCAACTAATTGTTAATTTTATAACTTATGTTACCTTGAGCAAGTTGTCAATCTGCTCACGAGGGCAGTGGCTCCGGGGAAGTGAGTCGTTAGTCCAGGTAAAGGTAATGGGGTCGTCCTGTGGTGTCACGCTCAGCACGATGATCTTATCACTGTCCGAGTCTCCGTACAGCGCCGCCAGCCTGTCAACCAGCTGCAGCTGCCACTCCACCGGCGTCGGCGTGCTTTGTAGAGCCAGGTCCAGGGTCAGTGCGTGTGTCACCTGGGTTAATAAACAGATGATTGCTGGCTAGTAAAAAATATATTCAGGAATATAGTTTAATAAGCTGTAAAATAATTACTGCACTGGTTACCAGTGACTAGATCTGTACACATCAATTATTGATACTTAAGGTCTCTTAAAATGAAACAATTAACTCTTTTTTTTTTTTTTTTCTTTTTTATTTTTTTTTCTTTTTTCTTTTTTTTTTTTATTTTTTGATCTTTTTCTTTTTTTTTCCCCATTTTTCTTACTTTTATTTTTTTTATACTAGTTTTTTTTTGTTTTTCTTTTTTTTTTTCTTCGGCCTTTGTGGTGCTGGACAGACAGCTCCAATGTGTCGTTAACCACCAACCCCTCGCTGTCCCGAGCCTCCAGAGTGAATGCCCACCGTGACACATGCTCCTCCAGTGGTCTGTCACAACAAAATCACATCATCAGCAACTATCATCACGCTACAATTTTCAAATAACACTGTTTCAATTTTTTTTTGCTCATTCAGTTTTCTGTGAATTACATTATTTTTATGTAGGCTAAGGTGATAGGCTTTTGTTCAATTGAACAAAAAAATTGACAACTCTTTGCAAAATTTGAAAAATGATTTTGGTTGATGGTAGTGATTTTAAATACATATAGTCTATTCAAACATATACACTAAGCAGGTTTATATTGTATTCGGTAACAAAAACAGTATGTTTGATAAGTCAACTTGTTCTACCCTTAATACATTGGCTATGATAGACGGGCACTGCCCGTCACTGTATCCCCAGCGCGTAGCTACGGATGAAGGGCAGGTTCAGTCATCGACTTAACTGTTGGTTTATTCTTGTATTTAGCGGTTTTTGACTGTTGTATTACGGTATTTGACTCTTGATTTCTTATATATCATTCTTTGTTTTTGAGTTTACAGTTAGTTTACATCGTCGTGCAGTATGCAGTTGAGTTGACAATAATAAGGTCGTTTTTCAGCGATACATCCCTTTTTTTTAGGATTGTTGTGATTTTGTTAGACAGATTTTACATGAAAGTGGTGATTCGGCAAGTAAAGATAGTGATGAGTTGATTTTTTCCATCTGTAAAAGTGATGTAAAATAACCTAAAAGTAGACCTAATCTTTAACAGTCAAACTGGAGACATCGAGTTGTAACAGTTACAGAAAAAAAAGTTTTTAAGGCCTATATATAAATAGGCAGTGAGCAAATTTAAATATGTGTAGTACATCATTAGAAAACCTTCAGCTGGATGTATGGCGAGTAAATATTCATTTTCAGTAAGTTTATTGAGTAATAAGCTTAAACCTTAATAAATGCTCATATAATTCAGTACTGGCATGCTTCAAAAGTGTACAGTGTAAAGTGTGTTTTTCAGTAGCCAATGGGTTGACAGTAACAAATGTACTGAAGATTATTTTGATTGAAAGAATGCAAGGTACTCACAGGGCAATAACCTCTTGATTCTCAGGGTTGAAGTGAATCCAAGAGTATTTGAGCGGCATTCCCTCCTGTGTCTTGAGCGTGAGGTGGAGCTTGCGTGTGTTTCCATCCTCAAAATCTGAGAACACTCCTTCAGGGATAACATACCTATAAAAACAGACACGATAAGGATAAAAATAAAAAATACGAAGAAAATACTAGAAGAAAAATTGTAGACTTCTGAAAAGCTGGAATTGAGTTAAAAGATCAAAATTAATCTGTTTTCTATTGTAATGTTTCCTGAATTAAAATTCAACAAACTTCAGTCAACTGAAAATTAATGATTTTCTAGATGAGTCCACACAGAATTCAAATAAATTACTCAGGACATATCTCATTATCTCTCACAGTAGCAGTAAGTGACAAGTTGAGAGAAAAAAATTCAGTATTATAATACAGTGCAATTTGGTTATTGCGGCCTTGGCCGTAACGTCAACTCGGATATAACGCAATTTATTTTTAGGTCCCGCCAAACTATAAGTATTTACATAGGTAAAACCTCGGATGTATCATCAGTAAATTCTAAAACCTCGTATATAACGCCAAGAAAATCGTGCCGAGATGAAGGCAACGTATAGCTAAAGAGAGAAATTTCGGTCGGTAATGCAACGTGAGAGCCGCGGCTATTGTTTAGCTAGATACCCCATTCTATTTTTAGAAACGGCATTTTATTGCTGTCTTACCGCTAACCACCCCAACACCCTCCACCTACCCTATATCCGCTGTCGCCGTCATCAAGGCCAGTTTCAATGACTCACTTCGCGTCAAGGCACTGTGATACCATATGTACGTACCTACAGAACTCAGAACTCTTTATTCGCCAGTAGATATTTACATAAATACATTGGTTTGTCACAATACATTGGTAAATTACTTAGAATTAGGCAAAAATAGGCCTACAATGATCCAATCTACATACACCTGCAATGATGCGTAAAGCACGTTTTTGAATTATGAGGATCTCTTGTATGTGCGGGGAGCAGCCCCACACCACAAGACCATAAGTTACATGGGTTTGAAAGAGCCTAAAGTATGCCTGCCTCATGCCGTCCACGTCCAAAGAGCCACTGAGCCTATGCAGGGCAAAAATACTGGAACACAGTTTTTTTTTAAGTCCAATAATATGTGGAAGCCAATTAAGTTTCGGGTCCAGGGTGATACCAAGGAACCTAGGATTAGGAACATTGATATCAACCTGTTCTTCTCTCAAACTAAATATCAGGGTGGAAGTTTTCTCCTCATTTAAAGCCAATTGATTTGTAGACAGCCAATTTTTAACTATATTTTTGGAATTTCCAGAGTCTGCCAAAACTTGTCTACAATTTTTATTTACATTGACTACAGTGGTGTCATCAGCGTAAAGGACGACAGTGGCAGGCACACTAGAGCTCAGGTCATTTATCTTAACGAGGAACAGTAGAGGCCCAAGGACTGAGCCTTGGGGCACTCCGGCCGTTACACGTTTCACGTTTGAAGCACCTGATGCTGTCAAGACATACTGTTCCCTGTTATCTAAGTAAGAATGAAACATTCTGGGTTCATTACCAGCTATTTTATAATGTCTCAGCTTATCTAATAAGATATGGTGGGACACCTTGTCAAATGCTTTGCTCATGTCAAAAAACGTTGCTGAAGCAAAGCTTTTATGCTCAAACGCTTCTAAAATGGAATTAACCAGCTGAATGATGGCATTTGTGGTTGAGAGGCCTTTTCTAAAGCCAAATTGACTTTTACTTAATATATGATTACTTTCTAGAAAAACAGTGAGCTGCATACCAATTACAAACTCCAGAACTTTGGACAAAATAGGCACAATTGCAATTGGGCGATAATTACTAACTTCGTTAAAACTGCCTTTTTTAAAAATAGGGTGCACTACAGAAATTTTTAATATAAATGAATTTTAATGGAAAATGGCCATGAAACAAACACATATTTATGAGATAAGTCAAAGGAACGACAAAAAAAGATACAGTTTTCTTTAAAAGAGAGTTTGAGAAACCAAAATGATCCTTGCTAAATTTGTTGGGCATTTTTTTAACAATACATAAAATATCATCAGGTGAAACAAACTTAAAACTAAAATTTTGCCGAATACCAAGGTTATGATTGTCCTGAGATAAAAAAGTCTTATAATCTAAATTAAATAGAGCATCATTGTTACATGGAGAACTAATACTAATAAAATAATCATTAAAAACCTTTGGGCTAATTAATTTATACTTTTTGGCTTTCTCAGTCTTACGTCCTAAATCCCTATTTATAACCTTCCACAAGGCTTTGGTTTTATTACCTGCATTGTTTATATAAGCTAAGTTTGCCTCTTTTTTGGCAGCTCTAACTTTGACCCTATAAGCCTTTTTCGCTTCATTGTAACAAGTCATCAACCTGTTATTATTACTATGCAGTGAGATATCATACAAAACGTCTAGGCGTTTTTTCATTACACTCAACTCATCAGTGTACCAATTTTTTGTAAAACAATGTGTTTTATGCTCACTATTTTTGCTTAAGTTTGTTATTGGCTTAAGAGGGAAACATACATCATAATAATAACATAAGGTATCAACAAAAGAACTAAAACTAAGATTGACCAAATCTATATCATTGTTAGCAGGAATAAAAACATTCTCCCAGGTTTCCAATCTCAACATGGTACAAAATAAGTCAATAAATTTTTCATTTAAAACTCTTCTAATCTCTAATTTAGGCCTCTCTTCCTTGCCAATCAAAAGTTCAGCTGACAAGTCAAATATTAAAATAGCCTGAGCTATGTGATCACTGATATGAGTTTTGACCACTGATGCAGAATAGCAACAATCATCTAAAGTAGTCAAAATGTTATCTAGACAAGATTTAGCCCGGGTGGGAACATTTATTACATATTTAAAACCAAACATTTGACACAAATTACAAAACAGTACATTGTTTTTATCAAACTCTAATAAAAAATTTACATTAAAATCCCCAAGAATCACAGTTTTTCTATTGTACCTACAGGTCAAAATAAACAATAATTCCATTTGAGTTAAAAAATTACTGAAATTTCCATTTGTGCTTCTATAAATAGTTATAACTAAAAGTTTTAAATCAGTTACTTCAATTGCTGAAATTTCACAATCCAACTCAATGCTTAGATTGTTTATGTCCTGCACCATAGTAAAGTTCCATTTTTCCCTAATGTAAATCGCCGATCCACCATGAGCCATGTTCTTGCGGGAGTAATCTGCTGCCAGGCAATAGGAGCCGCCAAAAGTTAGTGCTTCTAGCTGTTCCCTTTTCATCCAATGTTCCGTGACACATAGGATGTCATAAGAGTCAAAAGTCAAACCCACTAGAGTCTCCTTATTCATTAAACTTTGAGCATTTTGATGGACAATTGATATTATAGGCCTAGGCCTATTTGTAATTTTGATAACATCACACGATGAGTTTGGGTAACACAAGCTATTGTGCTTGAAATTTTGACATCCAATTTGCCTATTGCTTAGGTGCCTACTTTCGCTGCTGTACTGTTCTCGTTTAAAGAGTTTGCCTTAAGCTTATTTATAAACTTCGATACAAAAGTGTTTGTAGGCCAAAACTCAGATGAAAAAATGTCATCTAAGAATTTAGCCGGAACTCCCACCTTAAATGATGAGTAGAGGTTAGGGTACTTACTTGAAAGTTTTTCCACAACATACTCACCATTCTTTTGAGATTTTAGAAAACTGACCACATTTTGTGCAGTTCGTGCAGCTATCATTAGTTCAGTGTATGTCTTTTACAGTTTGTTTTTCGTTATTGTAATTTACGAATACAGTATTGAAAAATAATGGTAATTCAATTCAATACATCTTTATTCATGTGTAATATGGACATACATGAATAGTGTCACAAACAACAAAATGATTCCAACTAAACAAGAATTAATTTTGCTTAAAACTAGGTTACAGCTCCTCTAAAGAGTAAATAGCTTTGTTGATAAGGTATTGCTTTAATTTATTTTTGAATTTTTTATATGGGACCACTTCTGTTATGGACTTAGGAATTTTGTTGTAAAATTGTGAACCCGCATATTTAGGTTTATTTTTCAAAATCTCTAATTTATGGGAGCTTAAAGCGAGGGATCCCCGAGTTCTGGTATTATGATCATGATTATCACCGACGAACTCCAATTCATTAAATTTCTTTTTTACATACAAAATAGTTTCAAAAACATATTCCATAGACAGTCATGATGTTTTCTGATTTAAAATATTCTTTAACTGAAGTTTGTGGTTCTAGATTACAAATTATTCTTAAGGCTTTTTTTTGCATAATCAAAATAGAATTTAAATTATTTTTAGTGGTGGCACCATACAATGAAATCCCAAAGGAAATCAATTAATGAATGCAAGAGAAATAAACAATTTTGAGTGTTTCCTTATCACAATAATGTTTTAACCGAATTAAAGCATAGGAACCAGAAGAGGTTTTGGTGAGTAATTTTTCAACATGGCGATTCCATTTGAGAGTGTTCTCTATTTCTAATCCTAAAAATTTAATGCAGTTTTTAACTTCAATTTTTTTGTCAAGGACATTAATATATGGTAGGGTAGTGTTTTGAGAAGCTCGAGTTTGAAAATACATAATATTAGTTTTTTCAAAATTTAAAAGCAAATTATTGGAAATAAAAAAGTTGTTTAATATAGTTAGGTCTGACTTGATTCTAATATCTAACTCAGAAAATGTTGAAGCTGTCACTTTTAAATTAGTGTCATCAGCATACTGGCATAATTTACTTAAATCACTAAGCAAGGGGAAGTCTTTTAAGTAGCAAATAAATAATAAAGGGCCTAAGATGGATCCCTGTGGCACACCAAATTTAACTGTTGTAGTTGAAGAACGATAAGGAATTTTATAGTTTTTGGTATTGTGGTAGAAAATTTCAACAAACTGCTTTCTATCATAAAGGTAAGATTCAAACCAGCTTAAGGCATTTTTCTTAGTTCCCAATTTACTTAATTTTGTATGACTGATTCAATGAAATCTGTAGCTGCTGTGATGACAGATCGACCACTGCGAAAACCATGTTGACAGTCTTCAAATAGATTATTTTTTTCAAGAAAATATACCAATTGATTATAAACTACCTTTTCATAAATTTTTGAGATTGATGGTAACAAGGCAATAAGGCGATAATTTGAAACTTCTTGTTTGTCACCTTTTTTGAAGAGCGGTTTTAATTTAGTGATTTTTAGTTGGCCAGGGAAAATACCAGAAATTAATGAAGAATTTACTCAGTGTGTAATTGGTTTCAGTAACGCAGATTTAGCTTTTTTAAGAAGTACCACTGGGACATCATCACACCCTGAACTATAAGATTTTTTAGAGTTAAGAGAAAGTTTTTGCCGATTAAAGAAAAAGTGTGAGTTATAAGAGCGCGTGAGGAGGGATAGCAGACGTGTGTTCAGACTTGTTTTTGAAAATCGAACAAACAGTTGAATTCACCAAGCCGAACTTCATTGCGATATTTTTAAACTCGATTTTTATACAGTATAGTTCAGTCAGTCATAAACATAAACATTTATGTGTATTTCAAATTACCTTCATTAACCCATTCCCGTCTAATGACGTACATTGTACGTCAGCGTATTTCGCTAGACAGATGTCTAATGACGTGCGCCGTGCGTCCCGCGGCGCGGGCCCCGGGGTGGTTATGAGCATACAATGTACGTTGCCTGCTTATATTTCGACGTAGTTCTTTTTTCCGCCGTTAGGGGTTCTATTTCATTTCTCATCCGATAGATGGTGTTGGCGTCCTCTTTTATCATCTTATTTAGTGTCAAATGTTCCGTGTTGACAGTAAATTATTTTCTCGTTCGCACAATTCGTTTAGTGATTGTATTTATTGATGATAATACAGTTATAATGATTATTATTTAAAGATTTATCATTAACTATTTATTACTGCAGGTAACTAGAAGTAGATCTGTCAAGTAAAATAAAGGAATCTTTTGAAAATAAAGTAAAATTTGACGAAACAAAAATACCTACTTGTTTCTAAGTCTACAGCTTGGAACTGGTGAAAAAGTACAGTAATAATTTTTTCTTGCTAAAAGTGATTGTATATGCAGTTAAAGAGTATAAGGAACAGAGCAAAGAAATCAAAACATATAATTCATGAAGTTACTCTTAATTCTTTCACGCTAATAGTGACGCGCGGTCATAGTGAACGAGGCTCAATTTTCGTTCAGCCCGGGTGGCCACAGGCGTCGACTGTTCTGCCAGACACGAATGGGTTAAAAGTGTTAATTTCACGTAAAAAAATGTGTTTTTCTATTTTTCCTCGGTTTTAAATTAAAATTATGAAACCTCTTTTATAGTGTCACTCGGATATAGCGTCATTAATTGTGTGGTCCCTTCAATGACGTTATAACCAGGTTCCACTGTAGTTCATTTAGAGACCCAGCAGTATTTGGTAACTAGGTCATTGGTAAAGAACATGAACAAGGAGGTAGCATTTGTCCATAACTAAGCTAAATATGAGATTTATATTCAGCAGTCATATTTTGCTTGTATTTCCTTTGAAATATAAAATCTGACATTCAATAGGGATATAATTATCGTAATTCATACTGATCTTGCTTCAGGATCTTGTCATATTCTAACGAGTAGCAAAATACTAGTAATAAATTTATTGCAAATTATTGGGGTATTTTATTCTCCAAGCTTCTATGTTGTATTCAGGAACTGCTATTTTTGCTTGGTAATGTGACTAAAATTGTCTGTGAAGTTAGAAATCGCCCTGACCTGAAGGGTTTTCCTGCAGTGGTGGCTTGGCGGGGAAGCTTGTAGTTGATGACTGGGGCTGTGTTCTCCGCCACTACCTCTGCCGTAGTCACCCTCGTGGTGGACTCCGTGGGGGGTGGGGCTGTGGTGAGGGCTTCTGTGGACGAGTGCTCGGACGAACTGTCCACCACCAGCGGGTCTGTCTCCTGTATTCACCAATATTACCTTTAATAAGTAGGGGACTGCGTTGGCCCGAATTTTTCGGGTTGCCTCTTGTCAGCGGCCGGCCCGTGACCACGGGTTGGGGTAAGCGAAATAATTTTTTGAGCCAAGACCAGGTAAGCCTAAATGAGATGAATTTTGATGTAAATAAATGAATGTTTGATTCTTCGACCCAATCTATGGATCTAATATCAATAAAATATTTTGATTAAGTTAATTTCTACTTTTACTTCCAAATATCTTTCGTTATTATATATATATTTGTTATATATTACATAGGCCCCTAATAGTTTAGTAAATTTTTCAAAACAGATTTTGATTTATTGCAACACAGTCTACCTGGAAGGCTGGCTCATACACTCAATCCTCATTCATTCAGCATTAGTTTATAAATAGTGCATTTTTAGATGATTTTAAGATGAACAACTAACTATAAGATACCATAATTATTTTAATAATTTACCATAGTTTAAATATTATAACACGGGCGATCAGGTTATTCTATCTGCCTGATATTCCAACTCTGCCACTACAGTACAGTGAGTACAGTCCTTTGTTTGATAGTCAGCGGCAGCGCTGTCACTGCTTTTTCTAGTTCCTTGTCACCGATATATCCATGACAGAACCATATCGGTGACTTTGTCAATGGTACAGAAATATCCCACATCCCACCAACTCGAAGATAGCCGATGACAACGAGCCAATCAATGTTGTCTGTCAAATCTTGGTTCTTTCTTTATGGCGATTCGATTTTTTATAATTGTAATAAATAAAATAGTTGAATCATGAAATAAAATTGAGAATTATTATTTATCAATCCATTCATGGTTTTATATAACTAACTTTTAAGAAAGGGGTTATGTAATTTCTTGACGAATTATAAGGTTTCGGTTGATTTCATTTATGAATTACATCATATTAAAATTTGTTACATTTAAATGCAGTGAAGTCAAAATTTTAGTTTTGCTGTTCAGCCTGAGAAGAATTTGTGATTTTTCATGTCCAATTTAATAACTATATAACTTTAATAACATTTTTATTGATTTTTGCTAATTTATTCTTAGATAAGTGTGATTCCACTGTGTTATTGCGAGTATCCGAATCCGAAAATTATCCAATCTGAACTAACCCTAATCATCCGATCCGAAAAAAATTTCACTATCCACACACCTCTAGAAACAACATACCATACCCATAAATGTACAATAAAACTGCATACATATTTACTTTCCACAAATAAATATATAACGAATATATTTCTTAGTCCATTTAAATTTGTTAAATCAATGTTCCACTGTATATTATTAAAATAGTTTATTAATTGACAAACTTTTCAATAATAAACATTAGTTTAATATTATTTTTGCACAAATTATTTAAGTAGTCATCAAAATCCTTAGATTAATCAATAGAGCAAAATGTTAAATAAAACACTGGAGTTAATAAACACAAAATGAAATGGAACAGAGTTAGCTCTATAAGATTAAAATTAAAGTTTTTTAAAACAAGATGCATGTTATTTATGTAATCAACAAATTTATCAAAATTAATCAAAACCTCTAACAGGAGAACCTTCTTATTTCCTTTTTTTGATGGGAGTCCCTCGCAGGACTTTCCTTTACCTGAAGTATGTAAACATGCAAGAGAGGTTTCGTGGCATTGAAATCTTCAATGTCAACTTGTTATACCAGCTTCATTGAGACAATACAGAATCAATAAATGTGTGTGATTGTTTGGTATGAGGTACAAGTTTTTTCTAACCTGTGGGGTAGACATTTCTGGAGTGACAGAAGGCTCAACTGGACTAATCACAGGCGTGGGTGCAACTGAGAACTCCTCGAATCCTTGACTAGTGGTGACTAGAAGTGTTGGGAACACTGTGGGTCGCTCAGGGTCCTGGAATAGGTAGCAAAAATAAAACCAACGTGACTAACTTTTAAAAATATAACTTTGTTCATTAAACTCGCTAATTTTAATTATCATTGGAAAATCAGTTTAAACAGAGGGTAATAAATGTAAACAGAGGTATAAGCGTACATGGGTTAAAGTGAAAATTTGGTTTTGCAGATATTTATAAATTAAAGATCTTTTAAACAGATCTAATTAAAAAGTATTTTCCAAAATCTCTTTGATTATTAATAAAGAAGGTGCAATTGAATTTCATAAGTCTAAAGTGACTTTTACGTAAAGAGCAAGTTTGAAAATTTTGAAAAAAACTACATACAGTTCAATGAACTATATTTTTTATTATTCTACTCAATTCATACCACTAAAACTTCACGAAACAAAGATTCCAGGTTGTACACCTTTATAAGATTTCTCTCAAATAAAAATTATATATTATTCTTCGTACAAATAATAATCAGCTGATTTTCTGTTACTTTTGTGAAACATTTAATTTGTTAGCGAATGCAATATTTCTTAACTATATATATTTAAAATAATCATGTATGATGCACTGCCAATGGTAAAATACAAAACAATAAATTACAGTTAAAAATAATAATTGATTGCCGCTTGACTAATTGGTAGCTCAATCAATTTACAAAAACAATTGCCATATTATTACATTGTAAAAACAAACCGCTGATAAACTTGACACCACGTGATTCTTTTCCTACTTATGGTTGTAACATATCTTATCTAACCCCACATAACAAGTATTGAAAACAGCTGTGTTAAACTCACGTAGGTGGGTGTGGGCATGATGGTACCAAAGGGTACAGGACTTGTTAGCAGACTGGTGTAAGTCGGTTCAATACTCTCAGCAGCTCCTGCATCAAGCTCCCCGTGGTGGTGTCTGTGAGGATGAACCTGCGGGACCACAACCGAGGTGGGGGGTGGCTCGGAGAATACAGGTGATGCGGCAATGGGGATGATTCGAGGCTCCGGAGTCATTTCTTCCACGCTGTTCTCCCCAGGCAGCTCGGGGAGACTGTCAAACGTGTCCTCTTCCAGGTCTAGGTCCTCCATGTCAGCATCACTGTCTCCGGACCCAACAATCTATACAATGCATCACAATACAATTCACACTCACTACAATTCTAAACTTTCATAGTTTATATAAAATATCACTTAATCTAAAATCCTTAGTAGAATGAAATATATGGAGATAGAGAGCGCACATCAAATAATAAATCCTTGATTAGCATTATACGTGTTGGTTTTACTATAGGATGAATTAAAATCTCATGTCTTCCAACACTACTTAATATATTTACAATATATGTGTAAATACATATACAATAAATACAGTATGCATATTTACACTATTTAGTATATTTACAAATACAAGTATACAAACATTAAATATATACAAAAGGTGTTAAATTGGCGATCGATTTCGTTCAGTCACACAGGACATCATCAGGCCCAAACGGAGAGTGTCTCCATTTGGACTATAATACATCCTATCAAATAATAAACTAAAAGCGTCTGATGCTGAATTTCTTGATCAAATGTATCCTCCAATGGATTAATCATAAGTTATTGGATGGCATGACAATACGAACCTGACGCCTGTGTCTGAAAGGGGGACCTGTGGAGGTGAGGGAGAGATGCCAGCCAACGATGGGGAGCTGTAGGACCTCTGCCAGCGTGCCATCGTACGCATCAAGCTTGATCTGCTGCACCTGTGACGAGTACTTGGGCAAAACCTTGCCGTTGCAGCCAATCTGCCAAATAAGTGCCACAGTGTACTTCGGTACTTATAAATAATCATTAAATAAATCTCTTTAAAGTTAACTGGCTTTTGTTTTGCTATAAACTTAATAAAAAATGTATTTAAATATACAATTTATTAGTCATTTAAATGCATTCATAAATGCATTATAATTATTTCTGGCTATAGCTAAAACAAATAAAAACCATCCAGACAGTAAAAGAGGAAACAAAAGACATCTAATATTAAATGAGTTAGATTAAAATGTGCCAGAAAAATAGGTTTTTCGCACAACTATCTACTGACAATTTATCATCACTGTGGTCTTTTTCAACAATCTGTACTGACAGCACCTGTCGATCCTCAAAGGGTTAGAAAACCAGAAAATTTACTTATCATCCAAAAAGTATATTTGTATTAATATTAAAATGTATTTACAAATCTGTTGTTTCTAAGAGCTAAAGTAGAAGGCGCCATGTAGAAATAAACATTGTTTTTTTGGTGTGTCCAATGCTGCTGTAAGTAATTTCTGTTGATAAACAGTTTTTGGTCTCTAAAATATTTTACTAATTTCTTTTAGTACTTATCAACGTGAATAACATTTTTTAATGTTTTGTTACAGATTGATCCAACCCCTTGTTACTACCTTTTTGTCTCTTACCACCTACCAATAACCTGTTGTTAGATAGGTAATTAATTACTGTCCCAATTATTGAAAATGGTTCTATACATGTATTGGGTCTCACCTGCCACTGAACCACGGAAGAATGAGCATATGACTTCCTCTTGACGTTGCCTGGGCCTGCGGAGATTGCAGAGTCCGTCAGCACGTCTTCAATGCGCTGAGGTATTAAGCTCAGCCTTTCCTATCATGGAAGTCCCAAAAGCAATTATTAAGTCATTATAGCTAATTGAAAATATATTTTCATACAATTTAATGACAAACAGATTATCTATTAAAATTACAATAATAATAAATTAATGAAACACACTAATCTTAGAAATATATTTTAATCTAATTTTATTACTCAAGTACACATAGTGCAGTAGAATAATAGGATAATTTAACAGACAATTAAGTGAGATGAAGTTTTTGATGTTGTAAAATAAAGCTGTCATATGCAACTTCAAGGTGTGATGGTGGGAGTTCATTTTGAAAAATTATTAAAATAACACTAATGCCAGCCAGGGTATAGTGGACCTTTGCAGTCAGATTAATTTGAAAGGAATCATTTGAAAGCAGGTTTTAATAATTTTTAATTAATTTTGGTGAATTTTTTACTAAGCAAATATATGTGTGAATTAAGTTTAGGAAATTGATTGTTGTGCAGTTTAATGAAATAAAAATAACACTTTGAATATTTTAATTCATTTTATAGTTTCCTTTGACTTTACAACACTTTAATCAAATATGATAATTGTGCATCTCTGCCTTGCATAATTTATAACTAACCCGAGGCATCCCTAAGTAGCCAGCTAGGTTGGTCAACAGCGAGATCCTGCTGTCAGTGGGTAGGGATGGGTAATCCTTATCCAGGACCACAGTCAATGTTGTCACATCCTCTCCAGGTTGACATCCCTCCTGTAAATAATATTTTGTGTAGAACTGGGTTCTTAACACATTTTCAACCACTTATACTTAAAAAAAATCAATTAACAGTAATAATAACAAACCGTATTCATATACTTGGTGTAACTATCAATGACGATTTGATTGTATTTTAAAATAAAATATCTTGTTCGACTTCATCGATTACTGGAATACGTAGTTGACAAACAGAATGATCATAACGAATCCTTAGACAGACATTGGCTAAGAATGGGATGGGTAGATACCAGTTTTTTCGATTTCGAAGCCAATTCTTAAAACCGATTCCGATGATTTCAGGCATTGATAGTACCGCCACTAACAAATGTAACACTATAAAATTTAATACCCCCGTCGCAGCAGACCTGCGTACTCAGCGAATTTCCAAATCAACAATATAATAATAATAATATTTGACAAGTTTTATAAAAATCTGTCCATAAACATGAGAATTATTTGCCTATTCTCCATAAAATTAACATGGGAAAGAGTGTGCAGGTTTGCTGCTGTGAGGAACACTGAGAGTAGGCATTTATACCATCAAAAATTTTATTTTTAACATTTATACAAAATTTCATCAACATCTGTTCATAAATAAAGGGGTTTCCCTATTCTCCATATGATTAACATGGGAAAGAGTATGCAGGTTTGCTGCCATGATAAACACATAAACTATGATTTTTAAGCATAAATGGATGAACCTCAACCACATGAAGCTAAATATAAAGTTTTATCCAAAAGTATTGGTTAATAAGTGAAATATTAATTTTTCCTTATCCTCCATAAGATTAACATTGGAGCCCCAAAATACAACGTACTGTGTTTAGATTTTTTAATATCTCGGTAACTGTTGGAGATAGAGAAAAACTTTAAGGAACTTAATTGTGTAGTTTTTTAAGCTGATTCCAATGGTGAAATAATTGAATTGAAAGAATTTATTTTAAAAAATTACATGTGAAACGCACCATTTTGGGGTACAAAACCCCCCCAAACTACCCGTTCCCATTGACCGATATGTCTGGTTTACGAACTCGTCCGAGCATTTGTAGGAATACACGTCTCTACCAAATTTGGTCTTGATCGGACCATTTTTACTAGAGTTATCGTGTTCACAGACACACACACACACACATATATATATATATATATATAATATATATATATTTATATTGTGTGTGTGTGTCTTTTATTTAATTTAATTATTAAATTTTTATTTATTTACAAAAGAAAGCCAAATTGAAATTAATTATCTAGACTTAACCATCAGAAACGAAAATAATAGACACAAATACAAAATTAGAAAACCAACCCATCAGACCTTGTAATACCAATTAAATCTCATCATCCCTGGAAATACAAAATGGCAGGATTCAGAACCAGGTAAATAGACTCATACACATCCCAATGGACAAAGAAGATTATAGAGAAAGACACCATTAAATTCTAGCTGTCAAGAATGGATACAACTCTATAATTGACAAAATGATTAGAAACATAAAGAAAACCAAACACAAACAAAATGAACAAAAACCTAAAAATAAATATATAAGTTTACCATATAATTCAATACAAACAAGGCAACAAGAAAAACATTTAGAACATCTAATTATGAAATCAGTTACAAAACCCAACAATGCATTTAACATGATACATAATAAAACAAACAACAAAATACATCAACAAAATAAATACAACCAATCAGGCATTTATAAATTAAAATGTTCAGACTGCAACCACTTTTACATAGGCAAAACAGGGAGAACATTCCAAGAAAGATTCAGAGAACACATACAAAGCACTCAGAAGCAACAACAAAACCACAATGAAATCAAATTTGCAGAACACTTACTATCACAACATCACAATTACAAGAACATGGAAGAAAATCTGGAAATACTCGAATTCACAAACAAAGGACACATCATGGATTCCAAAGAAGATTATTACATTTATTCAGGGCAAACAACTGACCCTCAAAACATTTTGAACAGCCACATAACAAAAAAAAAAAAAAAAAAAAAAAAACAATCCAATTTTTGTATAGATACAACAATTTTTACTAACTTCTTCAAGAACACTTGTACATCTATTAAATTGAAATTATTTAATTTAAACATATGTGATTTTAATATTGTTTTGAATTAACTTGAAAATGGCCTTTAAAGGTTGAAACATGTTGTTTAAATAAAATAATGTTTATCAAGGATACTCAGTTAATTATTTTAACTTTACTTAATATATATATATATATATATAAATTTTAACGACTATTGTTTTTGGTCTCTGGGCACCTAAAGAAGAAAAAATAACATGGTCCCGGGCTTAAGTCTCGCCATGAGACCTACGGTAATAGCTTCTTCCCTATGGGAAATTTGCTAAAATTAAGTAGGGCCTAGTTTAAATAGAGGTGTGTGTCCAGAATTTTAATATTGAGCCGAGTCCAACTTTTTTTGAGCTGAGTTTTTTTAACCCATTCCTGTCTATTTCCTGTTTGGACGCACATTGCACATCCCCGTATTTCGCTCGACAGATGACTATACACGTGCACTATGCGTCCGGAGTGGTTATGAGCAAACAATGTGCGTTGCCAGTTTATATTTCAACATAGTTCTTTTTTATTTCGTTAGGTGTGCTAGCCCTCGTTCTCATTTCTCACCTGATAGATAGTCTAGGCGTCCTCTTTTAAATCATCGTATTTAGTGTCCAATGTTCCGTGTTGACAGTAAATTATTGTCTCGTTCGCACAATTCATTCACTTATTGATGAGAATATAGTTATATAATAATAATTATTCTTTTTTTTAAAGATTTATCATTGAATATTTATTACTAGAGGTGTGCGGATATCCGAAAATTCGGTTCGGATTCGGATCGGATAGGATATCCGAAACCGATCCGAATGTATTTTAGATATCTGGTAATATCCGATAAATATCCGAATTTTCGGATAGACTGTATATTTCAGCAATTTGAACAAAAACAATTTTCGTGGAGTTAATACCCGCAAAGCCGGAATAATTTTTGCTTAAACGACGTATTACGTAGTCTTTCATCAAAACAATATCGTTGACTGGTAGACGCGATATCTATAATTACACTAAACGGTATATTTAGAAGTTTGGAAAGTTCAGGATTTTGAATGATTTCAATTGGTTTAGATATTCAAATTAAATTTCAAATCATTATTCTGAATTAACTAATCGATAATAAACAATGAAATAGTGAATGAAACAATCGAATGTAGCAACAACCAAACCAAAGTAAGGTTACGGCTTCCTGGTTTTTGTAATGCGTAGTAGACGCTAATAATGGCAAAATGCCAGCGCTGCTGTGTCCTTTAGTGCACGATAACTAAATATCGTACTTCTATTCGACTACATCTTATTATTACTCCTTTACATTTATCACGGATATATTTAAGGATTATACGTCCTTGAGGTATCAACTAATTATTTTTAATGAGTTTTAATAATGTTTTAATCGGTATAAATAAATATGATGATACGACTTTTACCGGTACCTACTATGACTAAAGTAGTACATCGCTATGCACGACTGAATTGAATTGTTGATTTAATGTTATTGGTAACAAACCATCATAATAACTCGTTTTGCGACGGGGTTTCCAGAAAAATAATAATACTTCATTCTGATCATCTACGTAGACGATCAATTGTTTAGTTATCGCATTCTCAACTACTCCGGGTTTGAGCAATACGATAAAGTGTTGCAAATTTACATTTGGCCTATTTCGTCGTTCGGTGTTCACATAACCAACAAATTTTCCACTTGTTTTCAATCTACATTTTCTCTTTGTTAAATGAATTTAAGCGTTATTAGTTTTACATTTTTAGATAATTTTAAGATGAATAACTAACTAGATTACGACGAAGTACCATCATTTCACGGGTTTCAATATTGTTACACAGCCGATCGGGGTATTTTATCTGCCAAATATTCCAACTCTGCGCCTGCGCACAGGCCTTTGTTTGATAGCAGCTGCACCGTCACTGCCCTTGCCGATACGCAGATAGCCGATGGCATCGAGCCAACGTCGTCTGTCAAATCTTGATTCTTTGTTAATGGTGATTTGTTTTGACATGGAAATGTCTTAGCTCTGGGGGAGTGTTGGCGATTTTTAAGATGGAAAACATGTAACAGGTTTCCATAGAAACTACCAGACCTATGTATTGATTTTTAATACAAAATAATAAGAACAGCTGTTTAGATGAACTGAGACAATTATTCCCTTTAGACATATCCATGATCTAACCTATTTCCGACAGGGAAGTAAATACAAACATTTTTATCATTGTAATAAATAAAATAATTGAATCGTGAAATAAAATTGAGAATTAGTTGATGATTAGTAGAATGAATTGATGAATTAGTAGAAAGTTGATGTCATTTAATGGCGAATTATAAGGTTTCTGTTGATTTAATTTGTGAATTACGCCATATTAAAATTTGTTACTGGTACTTTAAAATGCAGTGAAGTAAACATTTTAGTTTTGTTGTTCATCCTATGAAGAATTTATGATTTTTTATGTACCATTTAATAATTTTGATAACATTTTATTGATTTTTTCCTAATTTATTCTTAGATAAGACTGATTTCACTTTGTTATTGCGAGTATCCGAATCCGAACCCAAACTATCCGATCCGGATTTGAGCTATCCGATCCGAAAAAATAATTCACTATCCGCACACCTCTATTTATTACTGCAGGTAGCTAGTAGTAGATGTACCAAGTGAAATAAATAAATCATTTGAAAACAATATAAGTCTTGGTGAAGCAACAGTACCTATTTGTTTCTAAGCCTACCACTTGGAACTGGTGAAAAACTACAATAATAGTTTATTTTCTTGCTAAAAATGATTATACACGCAGATACAGGGTAAAAGTAACAGAGTAAAATAAATCAAAACATAGAATTCACGAAGTAATCTATCAAGCTAATAGGGAAGCACAGTCGTAGTGAACAAGGCTTTATTTTAGTTCTGACCGTAGGGCCTCGGCCGTTGGACAGTTTTTCAGGCAGGAAAGGGAACAGGCAGGAATGATTAACAGTATTCTGATAATCGACATGTTTTGTATTTCAAATTCAATATCGTGTATTGAAGTTTATCAGTAACAGTAACTGAAATAAGAATAATTATGTTGCAACCTTGGACTGACTTGTGTCATTTGCCGTGTGCACTTTTGTGTTTGAGCAAAGATGTTCTGTATTGATGATATAATTTAAAATGATAAGTTTGAGTTTTAATTTAAATATTTATTTTATACAGTCTATCAGTAGTTTAGGATATTTATTGAATTATACTTTGTACTTGTTACACTTTTGTGTTGGAGCCGTATATATGATTGCTTTGAAAAGAAATATTGGTTTTTATTTACGCAGCAATAAACTTAAATTGTACAATAATAATGAGTCAGCTGGGTGACAATTAGTTTTCTGATACAAGGTTCATCAAAACAATGACGACTGTTTCTTTATACGTCATCTCGACGAGGAAAACAAATATAATTAATTCTTTCATTTGTCGTTTTTCCGAGGCAGATCTACAAATGCTTTTAATCGATGGAATCGGAATTTGAGCCAGCTTAGTTAGTATTAAAGCCGTACAAACCTTGATAAGGATCTGATGGGAGTAGGAGTGAGGGAGAACCTCTATTGCGAAATAGTCCTTGACCGAATGCTTCTGCAGCTGGCCGACGGCTACCATGGCTATGTACACCTGAAAATCAAAATTAAACTGACAATAATTACATGTCAAAATTTCAATACAACATATAAATAAAACCATGATAAATAATTTTCCACTAAGAGAAATCAGAATAAAAAAATCATAGATATTTAAATATCAAACCTTTTGATGATTACTTTTTAAAAGCAAACTTTGAGACTTTGAAAATAGTGCAATTGTTAGTAGTGCAAATCCAGGATTAATTAGGCAGAGTCTAAATCCAGAGAGTAGAAAATCTGGATAATCTGAAAATATAACAGGTTACATCCAAGAAACACAGACAACGATCGTGAAAGACGCCTACAATATTATTGCTGAAAACTTTATATAACTTCTGGACGACAGAATGGCCATAAATTATAGCAGGCGTTCATGGTGTTAAAAAGTTATTTTTGATTGTATACAAAGTTGAAAAAATAAGTCTGGAAAAACAAAGCAGTAATTTTATTAACTATAAGCCAGAAATAAAAAATCCAATTCAAAAAGGAAACCTATTTTATTTAAGATGAGTTTCTTGTTCAAGTCTTGAATCTAGGATCAATTATTAAATATTTGATTTAGTAAATAAGTATTTTTAATTTGGTTTGTTTTCTTTTTCAAACCTTTTTTTAAAATTTCCCCCAGATAATATCCGATGCAGTAGATACTCTTGCTAGTAGCGCTACGCTTTGAAAAAAACCCAACATAAAAGAGGTGTGGGTTCACATGTTATGCAATCATGTTATGTTAATAATACTTGCCCCGTAAAGCAAATACTAGTTTTGTCTGAAATTTTGAAGGTGCTCGAGATGAAACTCACATTTTAACTTTTATTAAATTTTTTTATCTTATCTGTATAACCTGGAATCTGAATGATTCGGATAAACCGGATTTTTCTGTACAGGAGTCTAATACTATACTGATAAACATGTTGAATATTATAGAATTATTACCAGAAAACCAATGATTCTTTAGATCATTCATATGGTCTTATTGCTACATATTAGGTTAATATACTTGTAAATTGTAGGCTCTAATGAGTAAAATTTAGTTTGCATAACTCAAAACACTTAACTAAGAACAGAAAAATTGATTTTCAACGAAAATAGATCCATATTCCTTAAAAATGTGGTAATAGATGAAAATTTACTCTTGGCACAGACCTCTCCAACATCCTCCTCTCCAGGCACCCCTTCTAAAGTCCCAGTCGATGGGTTCAGTCTCAGCCATTGGGGTAGAGGCTTTCCACCGGCACCTGACGCCTAGTAATCATAATTATATCTTTTTGAGTTTCAATAAATGTATCTAAAAAATTTCATAAAAATACTCAGTAATTTTTTTATTAATGATTTATAATAGATATAATCAAAAGCATTATTTTAATGACACTCATACGTACTTAAAAAAGTAAATTGATAACAAAAAAGTAATTTTTTTCGAGTTGTCAGTACAAATTTCCGTTATTTTAATGAAAAATATAGGTTATAGATGAATATTACCTTCTTGTAAGTAAGAGGAGCTTATAAAAAAAAGGAGTAAATATAACAATATGAATATGATGAACATAGCTCCAACTTTTCCTTGTTCAAGTAGGGAAAAACCACCACCACAATTTGAAAACCAGCATAATTTCATTATTTTTCAATCCACGCCAAAATTTTTTAATTTTCTTTCATGCAATACAGAAAAATGCAACTCAACAATACAACATAAAAAATCCCTAAAAAAGATACTTCTAATTTTCAACCATTTTGCTGACTCCAGTATCAAAGCTAAGCTCAATTCGGTTTGCAGACTTATTCCCTGTTTTCTTTTACTAATTTAAATTTTTATATAGTTTTTGTCATATTTTTTTGTCTTTTGATGTCTGAGAAAAAATGTTTTTAAATACTGTTATTGTAACAAAAATATATATAATAGTTTTAAAAAGTAGTGTTTCCAAAAATAAAAATCTGCAAAGGGGCTTTTAGGTATCCTACATAAAGGTTAACATGCCATGAGAAAAAGACCTCTAGCATGAGCCGTTTCTGGAAAAAAATGGGATATATATATATATACATACAAAAGTTGAACACTGTTAAAATAGGGACCTGTGAACTCCCTTAGAGTACCGTAGTTCACCCCTGAAACACGAAAAATTCAAATAGGCCTACCTCAGAAACGACTCTATGAACTTAAATTAAAATTTCATTATAGCAAGATCCAATTCATATGACTCCACGCATACGTTTCTAAAAGTAAAAGTTCAAAAGTTAAGGGATTTTAAATGACGAAAATCCAATTTTTGTATTTTCCAGCAAAACAATAAATTTACAAAATGATTTAACTACCACTTTCAAAACATTCAAATTATTAGTCTATGACAAACGGCTAAAGAGAGAAGTAAAATTTATTTGTACGTTGTTGACGAGCACCAATGTTATTATTATGGAGATTACTAAGAAATTAATTTCTTCTTATTTCCCAACCATTTTTCATGAAACGTAGTATCCAGCATAAGGTCATAACCCAATAAAATTTGCTCACGTAATTTATAATGTATGAGGAGGAAGGAATAATGGGTACTTCCCCGAAATCTTTCAACTTAGAGTATGAGGCTGTGTGAAAGAAATTTGATGACAGCATTTTAAACAATAAACGTTTGAATGTAGGGCTAATTAAAAATACTTTTAAAGAGAGAAAGCATGAGTTGGTTCGGTTCACTATATTCACCATTCGGTTCACCATATATTTACTTATTAATTGGATAGTTTAAAATTTTTTTTAAATTTTCATTAAAATAGAAACTATGATTTAAAAATGCAAATTATATTTACAGATTATTTGTAAATAATTTAGTAGTTATTTACACATTGCTAAATTAAAAAAAACTTTGTCTTGCTTTAATAAATACAGTGATATTAACTCATAACTGAGTACTGTACTTAATTTTTAATATTTTATAAAGAAAATAATTTTAAAAATAAAAAAGTTATGATATAAAACACAATATTTATCTCATACAATAGAAATCCTAAGTTATTTATATACATTTAAGTTAATTATACTGTTTTGTGTTAAGTACGTTTTTTTATAGTAGGGTAACTCCCTACTACAAAATGAAAAAAAAGGTAGGTTTAAAATCTATATAGTCATTGAATATGATAAAATAAAACAAGTAGGTATTGATAGGATAACTAAATTGAATTATTGTCAATTTAATTTTTAATCAAACACCGTGTGTGCTATTCCTCCTAAAAAGTAGGTTAGTAAGAAAAAGATAGCGCAGTTAATTAATTGATAAAGGACAACGGCTTTATTCCGGAAAACAAGAAAGAGAATCAGTTTCTGGAAGACTGACAAAAACAAACAATGAACATCACGGCTATATTTACCATAGTTAATGACCAGTTCAATGCAAACAACTTCTTATATCCCAGTTAAAACTTATAATCGTCACTATTCTAAGATTTTTTATACCATTTTTTAATTTTTAATACCAGTAATTATAAAAGAAATTACTAGTGAAGCATATAATTAATTGTTGATGTGAAAACACTTAAATTTGTTCATTTTTAGTTATAATCTATGATGATATGTAAGAAGCTAATGAGTCTAACTCAAATAATGAAATTTGTATGTCAAAGGTTACTGGATTGAAACCGGTAGCTGGTATCTCTTTGTCAGACCGTGAGCAGTCACCACTGGCTAGCCTTTGCGACTCTCGCCACTACCACGGTACCTCACTGTCTTTAACTTACCGCACAGAAAAAATGTTGTAGGGAATCAATGTCTCAAATCATTTATATATTTTTCAAAATCAACAAAACATGAGATATCAAATCAAATCAAATCTTTATTGCAGTAAGACATTTTTACAAATGTATAGCAAGAGTCAGAAATTTAAAATTATTAACAGCTAACCTTATCATCCACTCTCTCAATTTCACTACAATAGTAACATTCTCGCTACAATAGTCACCATTCACACTTCTCATTTACACAAGAACTCTCCCCCTGCTTAAATTCAATGACCGATAAATTCTCCCACCGGAAATTTTGGATCACGCGAGCCACCTCATCAACACTAACCGGAGATAGCATCATAGAGGACACTGGTCCAAGAATACTATTATTACTATTGTTTGCCTTTAATTTTGAAAATCGACTGGGAGCAGCTACAGACGAGAAGAATTTATTGAATTCAGATGCTACAGTATGAGGACTATTAGATAGTTCCCCATTCACCTGTAGGTTAATTTGTTTCCTAGGGGGGTTATTTTTTAATTCATTAATAATCTTCCAAGCTGATTTTGAAAAGTTTTTTGATTTTTTAAGTACGTCATTTACATTTTTAGACTTGGCCGCATTAATCACTCGTCTGTAGATTTTTTTGTAGTTTTTGAAAAAAATTTTGAATATGATGTCATTAGATGTTTTAAATAATTCAGAGTAGAATTTAAGCTTCCTCCTCGAAACAAGAATCCCAGGAGTAATCCAAGGGGTTATTGTAGGTTTCGAGGTAGTTTTCGCTTTTTTTAAGGGGCAGATCTTCCCATTATTTCACTAAAATAAAGAATATGCTTTAAATATTTTTAATAA
The DNA here is from genome assembly GCA_023375725.1 of Nephotettix cincticeps. NCBI lineage: Eukaryota > Metazoa > Arthropoda > Insecta > Hemiptera > Cicadellidae > Nephotettix > Nephotettix cincticeps. The sequence goes on along the minus strand of CM041786.1, from coordinate 121,562,212 downwards.
CTTTTTAAATTTTTATTATCAGTGAAAATTTGCATTAACCCACTCTAAACATAATATGTGATGCAGAAAAGGTACAATTTGACTACCACCATTGAAACCAGCTTAAAAAATTAAACAAATTTTGTATTGTGAATTATTTGTCTACGACTAACAGTTCCATAGAAAAGTTAAATTTAATGTCAATAGTAAACATAGTACATTGTCTGAGAGCACCAAATGTTATTCTTATTCTCATATTAAAAAGTCAATTTCTTCCTTATTTACCAACAGTTTTCCACTCAAAAGGAAGAGGGTGGTTCCCCATATAATTCTAAAAATTAATTTAACTTTGATTCTCTTGTTATTATATGATATTTATATTACAGATTGTGGGCTTTAAATTTACTCAAGGGAGAAAGTATGTGTCAGTCCACTGATACCGTTTATTTTAATATTTATAAAACATAGGCCTAATTCTTTATATTTTATAAAGAATGTAAGATTAATCACATGGAGTTTGTACGTAAATATTATTAAGAAGTAAATAAAAAAATGATAGACCTTAATTTTATAATTTACTATCAGGTCTGTCTGGTCTGGAATTTGCATTAGCAATTATAGACTATCAAGGTTAGGAAGATCTTAAATATCTCAGCGGTATGACTGCTTCCTTTGATAAGAATTGACCTTCGCTGTTAAATGGGTTGTTTTGAAGCATCTCCAAGCGGGAATTGAAGATCAAAGTCTTTTCTAAGCCATTGATACTGATGCCATAAGTCTACCAAAATTAACTTTAAAAGACAGTACATAAATTTTTTTATTATTATATAAGTGATACAAACCAAATTAAGGGAATAGGTTAAAGATTGTCATGACTATCAAGGAAAATTTGTTGTTTAGAATTTAAAGGAACTAAAATAATATAAATTGGACAATTGTGAAAGAAATTAAAAATCTTGAGGTGAAAATAACTATTTTATAGATAGAGAAATTTATATTTTACACGTCTTCAACAGTTTATAAATTGAAAGATTTGTAAATTTTGATTTCACATGTAATTTATGTTCATATGTAATTAAATGTAATATAGAGGTAATTTTAAATGTTTGAGATGTAACTACCTATACCACAGAAAACGTGGATTCTACTAAAAGATTTAAGTTAAAATAAAGGAGTGACAGATTCTTGGAAAAGTTGAAATTTATTTTAAGGGACTAAGTTATGCACTTCATAAGAATCAATTGGGTTCTTATGACAAAATCAGTTAAATAGATTAACTCACCTCATATTTGCTTACAACACCTTCAAAAGCATCAACTGGAACAGATACTTGCACAAACTTTCCAACTTGCGCTTTTGAGTCAGGAATACCCCATAACCTCTTAAGGGGTGACAAAGTTGGGGAAGGTAAATTTTCTTGCTCAAAAGCAAAGTCTTCAGTCTGACTAGATATAAAATTTAAATAATTGAATAGGAAAATTATTAAACTGTACTTCTTCATATTGGTATGGTTCCTGAAAAAATCCAAACATTTTTAAATATTGATAATTTATAAAGTTCCCTGCATAAATCCATTTATAAAATACTCTGTATAAATTGAACTATAGATAATAAACAATAAACAATTTTGAGCTCTAATAAATGTGCCTGAAAAATGATTAACGAAATTCTAAAATTGACAACTAAGAAAAAACCTGCATTAAAGGATTACTACTGTATATTGCAGGTCTAATAAATTTGAGCGGAGATTAATAGTATTAAGAACTATTTTACATCAAGGTTCACAAGGTACAAACAACGGTACATTAATTTTCATTTGCTTTGAACGTTTTAGAACAGGAATTACACATATCAATGATAAACCTCACACCTCCAAAAAACACTATTTTCATCTAATTTATTTTAATTTCTATAATTTTTTTTATTTTTACAAGAAAAAATATGACCTTTCTTTATCATAACTTCATAGTTATGAACTTTCATTGTCTTGTTGAAGGAGAATGTTTTTCTTTTTCAAATGGGAAAGTTTTGCTTTAATTTTATCGCTTAATCGGTTTAATAATGAGAAATAGTAATCCCCAGTTATTTTTTATCCCTTTACCTGGTAGTCAATGTAAATTATTCCACAAACACCCCAAAAAACAGTTGCCATCACCATGCCAGTAGTCAGTCCTAGTCAGTCTATGCCAGTCTCACTGTCTTCGCTTTATTTGGTGCAAGACTTAAATTGTTCATTGTTTTTTAGAATAGAGTAACCGTTATCCAAAATAATTATGTATTTATTTGTTTAGGTTATTTATAACTAAACCTATGTTTGTTGCTGTTAAAATCTTACTATACATGAATTGTGTTTTTAGAAGCAGTTAGGTCATTTTTTCTGTAGACATTGGTAGTTCACACGCCTACTGCAATCAGTGTGTACCAGCATGCTTCTAGACCAACTGTGCCCGATTTCAGTTATGTAGCTAATCTGTATGGTTCTGAGCTGTGATTTTAAAGTGTTTTAGATAATCAAACCACATCTCTGCACACTGAAATCTTGGGTTTTTATGAGATTCCGTTTGGTGGGATTTTGAAAACCACGGAGGCCACAGTTCCCAAACTTTAGATGCTCAGAGACAATTTAGTAAAGGGTTGATCTTGAAAAATCAGTAAATTTGTTTAAGATTTGTTTTTTGAGAGCCTATTCTCAAGAAACCTCGCTTTCACCGACGCCATCAATCGTCTGTAAAAACAAAGAAGGATGACCAGAGCTGACCTCATCATGGAAAATGTCTCGGTCATCTCTGAATTCACACTTACACAATTTGTTTTGCCTATTAACAGTATCAACAAACACTTTCCATCTGTTGATGAATTTATGCACAGTAGGTTCCTTGCTAAAATAAAACCGTACCACTGAGCAAACCTCACGTACAGTAGGTGAGTTGACAATCTTAAACATTTTGAAAAGCACAGAACAGATCCATACAGGTTAGGTACATAGCTGAAATTAGCCTCAGTTGTTTCTGAAGCATGTTGGTACACTAAGCATATGTTTAACGCAGTATGCACATGAAGTATGAAACATAAGTACCTACAGTAAAAACTCAAAAGGAAATAAGTTCTATGATTAATATTATTTTCTTTATCCTATAGAAAATCTCTCTGGAAAATCTTTGCAATTTTGCTTAGATCCCATGGATTATGCACTATGGTTCAACAAAGTGAAACCACTCACATGACTGAAAACATATTCTAATACCAATACAGTAACTTTAAAAATGTAATAAATCTAACTTTAATGCATTCCTAACACCGGAGAAGTAATTTTTCACAAGCAATTTTTCATGGAGGTTTAGGTAATTGTTTCGAACACAGTATTCTACCAATCTATATGAAATCGATCTTAGACTTACTTTTTGCACTTTCTTACAACCTTAACAATGTTTCTGTCCCAAGAATCCAGTTTTGACTTTTTGTACGATTTTAGGCTGAATTATGACACTCTCAAACCATAACGTCTAGCTAGAGGATCGGCGGAAATCAGGATTCTGGGCGGGGATAAAAATCACTCAAATACACTTATTTAACTCTGATAATATAATTAAGAATAAAAACACCACGGAACACAGTTTTTCCAACGTTTTCTGACGTTTTTTGGACCGAAATATGACACTCTGTAATATCCAGTCAACATTGAGGCCGGCAGGCATCTGGCTTCTGGGCGGGGGAAACGGGAAATATTTAAGAATCAGGGATATTATTTTAAGGAATCAGGGATTTTTCGTCTAAGGTTCTGTGTTTTAGGTAGAGAGAAACGGGATATTTTAAGAGAATCCGGGTTATAAAAGGCTTATTTTAGCAGAGGTTTTAACAATGTTGGTAACAGCTGACTAGCTGAGGAGTAATAATGAAACATTATTCCACAGAGCACCATTCCTCATAATGTCACTTCACTATGCTGATGCAATTATGGGATTCATATTATTATATTATGAATATATATATATATATAATAATGATTACTATTATTATATTTTTATTATTAAATTAGCATTATAATTATTATAATATTTTGACATGATTTTATTGTAGTTATTACGCATATATCACATGATGATATAGATGATATTGCCGACTTACAGCGCTCTGTGCAGTTAACTTACGTTTTTTCGATACATATATGTCGTTAAATATATTTTATACTAGGATCAAAAAACCTAACTCAACTCCGCAGAGTGCTGTATGTCGGCGACTAGTACACATAGTGTTTTATTTCGTGATATTGCCGACATACAGCGCTCTGCGGAGTTAAGTTAGGTTTTGGTTGATATTTTTATGTCGTTAAATATATTTTATACTATCAAAAACCCTAACTTAACTCCACAGAGCGCTGTATGTCGGAAACTAATACACGTTGCGTTCCATCGTATTATACGATATATTGCCTACATACAGCGCTCTGCGGACTTAGGTTGGGTTCTTTATTGATATTTTTATCTCGTTAATAATATAGTTTATACTATCAATAAAGAACTTAACTCGGTAGAGCGCTGTATGTCGGCAATATCCCTTCTATTACGATGTAACGCAACACGTATTGGTCGCCTTCATACAACAATTACAATTATACAATTGTAATTGTTATAATTACAGATTATAACAATTACAATTAAATATATTTTTCAACGATACGGCAGATACCCCATTTATTTTAATTGACAGTCTAACACATAACAACTAGGCATTTTACGACATCTTAACAGGTTAATTACAGGAAAGAAGAATTTTTATATTTTAGAAATCGAACCAATTATAAAATAAACGTTCTTCAATTATTTGTGAAAATAAACAAATTTTTCACTGGTTAGAGGTAGTTTCTTTACTTGTCGTACCTCTTTGTATATTTTTACCATGGGCTGAAGGTCTATTGGATTGGTCTATTGGTCAATCAGCTGATTGACAATAAAATGAACTAACTTAATACTAAAGATAGTTGAACTCAGTTCATGATTTGTTGCGCCATTTTCTTTGTTTGAGAACATTCTCAACTAATTAATTTTTGATTCAGTTTGATAAAATTAAGATAAATTTATTTAAAGTGAACAACAAATCTTTGACATAAACTTAACCTTACGCCTAAGATCTCCAATCAAACACGCTTTTTCAGTTCAAAATTGTTAATCACGAGAATTTACCATAAATTAACATTTGAAATCCCAAATTCCCTAAAATATCCCTGATTCCCAAATATTCCCCGTTTCACACAGCTTAGAACCTTGATTGTTGTAGACAACTAGGTTGACTAGTGTTTGGAGGGTTTGGGGTTTTCTGGTTTCAGTCCAGAAAATGTTAAAAAACGTCGAAAAACTGTGTTCCGTGATGGTTTTATTCTTAATTATGCTATTAGAGAGTGAAATAAGTGTATTTGAGTGATTTTTCCCCGCCCAGAACCCCGATTCTCTAGCTGGACGGTATGGTTTGAGAGTGTCATAATTCAGCCTAAAAGCGTTAAAATTGGGTTCTTCCGCGGACAAAAACATTGTTAAAAGGTTGTATGAAAGTGCAAAAGTAAGTCTAAGATCCACTTCATACAGATTGGTAGAATACTGTGTTCGAAATATTTACCAAGGTAACATGAATCATAGGTCAAATTCATTCCTGGCTTTATCAGGAGGATTTTGATTCATCATGTTTTTGTATGTATTTTTACTGGAGCTGTCAAAATATTTTATCACCATGGGAGCATGCTTACCTCTGATGTAACATGTTGATTAAAATGAATCATTTTTTAGGGGTCAGTCAGCTTTAATGATTATTTAAAACAAAATGGAAATACATTTTTTCAGAAAGCATATCAAATGATGGTATTACTAACTAAACAACAAAACTATAAAGTATTTGTGAGATCATAGGTTTTGCTCTTAATTCAAATGAAACCTGAGATTTAAAAGTGTAATTATATACTTACTATTTCTTTAGATCAAAAAGTCAAGGGGTATTAATTCATAAAATAACGTAAAAAAGGTTACAAAAATGTAAGGTACTAGTTGTAACTTACCTTCGTCATAAAATCTTACTCGCATCAGCTTATAAAAGTAATATGCTGAGTCGGAATATTTGAAGCTTGCTCAGACATTTAGCAAGCTGGTCTTTAATTTCATTAAAAATAACTAAAAATTAATAGCAAAGAAGCAAGTAATAATCTAAATCTAAGACACCCTCACTAAACCACTCCCCAGAAGTAATGGAGACAACTGTTTTTATACATAGACCATTTATATCCAAAACTGACACCGACGGGTTGCAGGAGAGATCCCAGACGGCGACGGCAGACAAATGAATCAACCAACCACACACATCTGCTTCTTCTGACATTCAAAGCAGACCTCGGATACCAGGTTGAGGATAATGACCTCACGATTACGTCACGCAAATATATTATAGAAATAAAAATTATACAATATAGTGAAAGCTCGGCCATTCATGCATATTACCATTGTTTATAAATAGAAGTTCTTCTAATTTTTCTAAGATAGTAGTTCTTCTATCATCTATGTTACTACATCAATAGTACCGTCCGCACAGAACATTTTCCAGGTCACAAAAAAACATTGGGCTTTACATCTAGTTCTTCTATCATCTATCATATTACTATAGATGATAGAATAAACAATGATTTCCCTAAGACATATTATGTCTTAGGGAAATGTTTGCAGTTACTGTAAACAGCTCTCCTTATAATCATAGGTCGTCACTTCCTTTACAATTTTCAATTTATACGAATTGCTTACACCCCCCCCCTCTAGAGCTTACACATATCCATGTCAAAATATGACAACGCAATTAATTGCCAATTAATTTAATTTGCAATTAATTAAGTCATGACTGGATCTTTGAGATTGGATGCGTTAGAGCCAATTGAACTACTCTCATTTACTTGTAATCAGAGTTGCCGATTATAAATTAATGTAGTACCAATGATTTTGCAGGCGACGATAAAATATATAATTCAAAATAAATTAATAATCAATTAAACTACAATTTAGCTCTGATAAACTCATCAATGACTTCCATTCATGAGTTTATCAGGATGAAGGCGGAAAAAGTAGAGACTATGACAAGAAATATGATTATTACATATTATTGCTATTATATATTATTATTGAGTTAATCAACATAATCTGACTCAGTTCAATATAAATATTTAATATGGATGCCGGTGCTCCTTATTAAACTCCTAACTAAGAAGCTTTAAACTCTTATTTGAGAAGTTTCTACCAAAAGGATCTTATCGTACATAACACTAATTTAGCTCTTTCATTAACTATTTAAGTATTAAACTTACATATAGTAGTTCCATACAAATATGTATTTCTACATTTCAACTTGAAACTTGTTATAAACTAAATTAATAAAATGTTCTAAATCTTTTAATAAGCCAAATCATTTCACCGGTTTTTTATCAATAATATTTTAGACGTTTTTAGTAGAATAAAAGATCAAATACAAATTAGTTGATCTTTGGTAAAATGTTTATGTCGAAGTTAAAACATTTTAATTCTGTAAGAGTTATTGTATGAATTTAATTTGGTGTATTTAATTACTACGTAGAGGTATATTTAGCAAATCTGAAAATATTGGGATTCAATGAACTAGTGGTCACACTGCTTGTTGTATCTGTATTCTGTTCTGTATCATCATCATCATCATCAGGGCAAGCCGAACGGAGAACCGACTATCAGAAGCAAGAAGCAAAGGACAATAATAATTTATTTTCAAATCAGTCATCCATCAATATCAAATCAAGCGTCAGATTATAAGGAACACGAACGAGGAAGAAGTAGGAGGGAGGAACACGGTTCATCGTCATAGTAAATTTCTGTTACTTGAACAACTTTTAATATTGATTGAATTAGGATTTTGCTGATAATAAGTCTTGGTAAATTGTCTAATTAGATTTTTAGTCTGAATTGAAATTAGTCTATTATTAAATTTTTGTTGTTACCATATAGGCTTAACTGAACTAACTTAGTTAAATTTTTAAATGTCATCCGAAAAGGAGCCTCCCCCTATTTTTGATAACGTTGATATTTTCGGCCAAGAAGAGGATAATGATGATTTATTCACCTCGGCTATGGATGTAAGTTTAAAAATAAGTAGACAATACGTTTATTTTATATTTTTGGAAGTTTGTAAAACAAATAAGTAAAGAACTAAAGAAACCTTTAATTACTTTCATGAAAAACTGTAGCAATTTTAAATTTAAGATGAGCCTAACAAAAATACAAAATATTCCCATTCCTTTGATTAGGAGCCTATCTAAATATTCTAATTGAGATGTTTACAACAATAATGCGGTTAAGTTTGGCTGGTATTTAGTTTCGTTTTGGTGTCTGGCCAAAAGGGTCATAATTAGTTTCAGGCAAATCAGTATCATCATAAATGTATATCATCTCATCATTATTTACTTTCTCGCTGCAGAGAGAAAAGATTGATCCATTTTTGTAGTTTCTTTTTAATCATTTAAACTAACATCGGCATCCTCGTGAACTTGTGCTACTCCAGCAATGCTTTTAACATCAATATTGTCGTCAAGTTATCGACTATCAATACCAAACATTACTCTTGATAGCCTAATTACATGACCACCAGTCCTGCAGCTTAAATTTTTTGTGCTTTGGTTAATTCTATGCCAGAGGAAACCGAATCAATAGTTGACCCTAGTGGTAATGTTACTGAAACGCTAGGTAAAAATAAATAAATAAATTAATTAAATTAAGATTAAAATTAAGAGGTGACATAGAAAATTTGACTAGAAAATGAAAACAAGCAATAATGGCATGAGACTTACGATATATACAATAAAAAAATAAATGATTAACTGGTCTGATTAGGCTGTTGAGGATTGTAAAAAGAAGTTTCAGTATTATTAAACTCTTAAATTCTTGAGCGACATTTTTTTTCTTGGCATGTTTTTGAAAAAGCCAATCTGTGCTTTTTTATCTTAAAATTCTTTTCCTAACTGGTATGAACTATCTTACTTAATATTGTATATATTTTTGACTGAGATAGTGCTTTATCAAAGTAGGTATATTAAGCTAAGTATGGAAGAGAAATGAGTTTAAGATGATTTTTGGCACAATATTGTAGTCTTGGTATACTAACCAAGTTTTACATATTCCTTAGATAGGATTGTTAATTAATAGCCTAACTGGTAATGGTATCTTAGGGACCTTAATGGTATCCTAGGGACCTTAATGGTATCTAGGGAGTTTAATGTGGGATCTGAACTACAATTTTCAAAGCCACTGCCCCAGCTGTTTCCATTAAAGAACCTATCAAAGAGCTTAATACCCAATTTTACAAATGCTTGTGACTTTGACCAATGTGTTTTTGTGATTACATGGTTACAAGAAGTGTTGTTATTTGTTATTAGATTTGTTTTTAGATTTCCTGTTTTCATCACTGTGAGATACGAAAATGTAGATGGACAAGACACAGATAAGACAATTGAGGAAGACAGGAGCAAAATTTAGGTCATAGCCTATGGCTGTTGGGCTATCAATTAACAGTCCCATCTAAGGAACATGTCAGCATAAGTTAGTAACAAGACTACAAGATCGTGCCTCAATCATTTTACACTCATTTCTTATTCATACTTGGCTTAAAATACCTACATTTTAGGTCGCCATTTCAAATGGTAATCTAATCTAATCTAGGTTGTAAATTGAAGTTTGATTTCAATGTATATACGAATAATAATGAAAGATGACCTTCAAAGTGTAGATTTTTAAATTTTAAATTGGAATGGTACAGTGACTGTAATCAAACTTCATTGATATCAGTTGAACTGAGATTTGATGTCTGAACAATGCTGAGATGTTCCAGTTATTATTTATGATATTTTTAAATCAAGCATAGGCTATCTATATATTATGATTCTAAGGTATGATACTTGTTGTAAATTTTGGTGGTTAGGAGTCAGTCATTTTCCTATTGCTGATTACCTACCTTTTACTTTGTGCCTCTGCTACATAGAAATTGATTCTTCCTATTGTGTAACATTGATAAAATTATTTCCCTGAAATTTAAATACAGGTTTCAAAGACATGTTATGATAAAACATTAGATAAAAAAATGGATGGGCTATTTGATTATTATTGTTGATGGGTCCCAAAATATATTACATTGAAAGAAAAAAAAGTACTGTATTTGTTTTGTGATCCATGCTTTAATTGTTTCAGGATATCGGGTCTCTACATAATGAGAACAACCATTCTCCAAAACCATTGTTAACTGAACTTCCTAAACTTCAGCTTAACTTTGTAAGTACAGTCACTATATCACCAATCACGATATTTTTTGAACAATCACTTATTTTTTTTAAACTTTAATGTAGTTATCTTAAAAAAAATCGTCACACACTGCACATTTAAAACAAACATTCACTTCAATACTACCGTATAGGATTATTCATTTATTATGTTTTATGTTAATACTGTGTTGTGTTTTATGTTGATTTTATATAAACATAGGCTTTAATCAGCCTATTTTAATTACATTACTGATTGTATTTTTTATGAACTTCCTAAAAATAATCTACTTAGCTTCTTAATAACCAAAATCAAAATTGGTCAAGTTCAGCAGAAGTTGCCATTTTTTATTTGACTATTAATTAATAATTAACTTATTAATTAATTAACATTACCGTACATAATTAGCATAATTACATAATAAGCATCAGAAAAACTCTCAGCTCAGTTGGGGTATTCAGTCAGATATGATCTGTGTTGTAAATTTTTAGTGATACTGCCTTCTGGAAGTAATTCCAATGTAAATTAACATAAAATGTCTTGGAATTTGTTAAGCCATGGATGTTCAATTCCAGTCACGTTGTTATGGATGAAGCTTTGCACCGAAGTTTATGGCAAAAGGCATTATAGTTGTTATATTCAAAATGTAACAACAGGTTACATGAGACACTAACAAAATGGGATGTGAAAACAAGTATGGCCTGACCATCACCTATGAAAATGTAACAAAATGGCGAAGAGATTGATAATACACAAATTTTAAAGATTTTATTCATGTTTAAATTTGAATTAAGAATAATTTGTTGAGATTCAATTTACTTACTCTTAATCTTACTCCTGTGGTCATTGGAAACCTAGTTTGTTTTTGGCTTCGTCAACCAAATGCCTCCATACTCTTTTATCTTTTGCCAGTTCTGTGTCCTCCCATTCTTCTCAGGTTCTTCATCACCTCATCCATCCATCATATTCTTGGCCTTCATAATGGTCTCCTGCCCTTTGGTGTACCTCTTAGCACCATCTTCACCATCTTATTCTCACTTCTTTGGTTAGTATGGCCCAGCCATTTTAATTTTCTACTTTTTTTATATCCACAATATCTGCTTCATGTTATCTATCTTTTAAATCCCTGTTTCTTCTAATTCTCTTTCTTTTATTGGACCAAAATTTTGTTTTCAAAGATCATAAGGTTCTTTTGTTTTTTTTATATAAAAAAGACCAAGTTTCTGATCCATACAGCAGTACAAGTTGCACTATGGTCTTATAAATTCAACTTAGCAATTATTAATTGCCAGTTTTTCTGTCGATTCATAGTTTATATTTGAATGGATATAAGTCTTAGCTTGCAATTTTTGTCTCCAGGACAAAGGAGAGGAATCTGCTCCGACACCAGTTGATGAGTTTGATGAAGAAATTAAGCTTCAGAGTCCTGAACCGTCAAAACCTCAAAAAGCATCAGCAGAGGAGGTTAGTTGGTATTTTGTAGGTTTTTCGACACATATTGTAACATTTTTTGTTTAAGTCAATGGAATTATTTTTAACAATTAATGCATAAATTTTATTTTGTGATTACAATTAAGATACTAAAATTAACATGAAATAGTAGTCATAATATACTTTAATTTTAGAAGCGGAATAAAATCAGAAAAAAAACAACTGCCCAAAGCCTCCCCATTATAGTCTCTTCAAACTCAACGACTAGCTGTACTGTATGAATTTGAAAACTAAAACAAGCAAGTTAGTGTTTTTAATATTATAAAAATATTTTTTTAAGAGAAGGGTAGCAGTTGAAAATAATTTAGTGGATATATCCGTTTTGGGGTCCCCTTTATCCAAATAAGAGACTTTTAAAGTGTTTGTTAATTGTTTTTGTGTATTCAATGTGTACACCAGTGGTCAGGTTGAAATAAAAGGTAGTTCCAGGTCAAAACATGGACATGGACTTAGCTCAGGGGTGGGGTATTGGCAATTTGTGAGACCAAAATTTGAAATAGTGACCTCGTTTGGTGAGTGACGTCATATGGTTGTACGGAAAGCTGTTTAGAGGAATTGGAAAACATTCCCTTTAGACATATCCACAGGGACATTCTCCACAGGGAAGTAAATACAATCATTATCTATGTTGGTCCAGGTCCCCTTAGGATATGGTATCCTAAAGGGCTAAAAAATATATTTTATGACCGTTTTCCATGGAACTTGGTACCCAGTTGTGTGGTCTTTTAAAAAAACTCTTAAAAGTGATATTCTTCAATACCAGTAACCAGCCGCAAAAATAGGAGGTAATAAAATTAATATTTAGATTATGTTAGGGGTTTACTAAAAATAAACAAATTTCAGATCGAGAAGGATGGAAACGACCAGTTCATCGAGATAGCAGTAGGGGAACCAAGCAGAGTTGGAGATGGCATGGCTGCTTATGTCGCTTACAGGGTTCAAACTCATACCAATATCCCGTTGTTCAGAAAAAAGACCTTCTCTGTTCATCGGCGGTTCAGTGATTTTCTTGGACTTCATGATAAACTTGTAGACAAATACTTACGAACTGGGAAAATAATACCCCCTGCTCCTGAAAAAAGTGTGATGGGTATGTGTTTCATTAATTCTTACCTTCTTTGATAGAATATTATGTTTTATTGCTGCTCGTACATAAACTTTTAATTACATTTTCTATAGGGTAAGGGATCTGAATTGGTGAAATTAGTAGACTGGGTATCAGCATTACCAAGATACAGATGGAGCAAATTTAATGGAAAATAAAAACATCTTAATATTAGGCTTTTTCAACTACGGTACACTAATTTGTTTATAAGGAATTGTTATGGTTTTGTAAAAAAATATTTCCTTTTATTCTTCACACCCTAAACCACACGTATCTCCTTAAACTCTCAAGACGGTTTCACAAGTATAGCTCGTCGTTATGCAAAACACCACCAGCTAGTGGCATTTAGCGATGTTGCAAGAAACATTTCGAACTATGGATGTATGAAGCACGTTGCTCATTAGTTTATTTATATTCTAAAATTAGTTTCAATCAGTATTAAGTGTGAAAGAGATAAAAATATTGTTTTTTTAACTTTGTCAGCAAAGTTCTGCTCGGCGACTCGGGGTTGATATGAACTGTTTACTGTCTTTGTTCTATTCTGTGCGTAGTTGTAATTTTTATATCTTAAAAGTGGCATTAAATTTTATGTTAAGTTATGAAAAAGTTAATTATGCAGGTAGGCCTAATTGTTGTATCTTGGTTTTGGTTAAAAAAAGTAATTTAGTCGTGTGTCTTTCACATATGGGAATATGTGAATGATGCGGTAAATGTTCAGAACACAGTATTCTACTATTTTATATCAAATCGATGTCAGACTTACTTTATGCACTTTCTAACAACCTTTTAACCCTAGAACTGGCAAAGTCGTAATTCACGACACATTTACAAATTCAATAAGAGGTGGCAGGAGGAGGCATCTATTGTCAATTTAGTGAACTTGTTAGACACTAGCGCCTTTGTGACAGTGTTGCCCTCCGGGGGCAAGCAATCAAACCTGTTCACGCAGTTCACTGAACTGCCAATAAGGCATGTCTTATAGCCAAGTAAGCGCTCTCTACTCCAAAGCACGGTGGCTCAATTGGCTAAAGCGCTACACTGACGAGTGTAACGTTTTAGCCACTGACGAGTGTAACGTTTTAGCCATTCGGAAGTGCTAGGGCTTGAATCCCAGCCATGAGCAATCCCAATTTGGCTTGCAAATGTGTGGTATAGCGGAGTGGGGGGCCCACCTTAAATAAACGGTGACCGGCTTGGTTGGTAGTTGACGGCATTTGTAGGCTTATTTGGGATTGCAGTGGACACCTGTTTTGCTTTTGTGGTTAGTGGTTATAAGGGGGGACTTATTTATGCTTTTTTTTGTTTATACTTAATATTTTAAGAATATATAAGTAACGGTAATTATTTTTATGGTTTTTATTTTTACGGTTAAAAGTAAAAAGCTTGCCACTACTAGGGTTAAAGTTATATACAACCACTTAAATCACTGCGACCCTGGAAAAATTACTATAGACACGTGGAGGGTTAAAATCAAATCAAATCAAATTCTTTATTGCTGTAAGATGTGGCACATAAGTAACAAAGATTCGCTCTGCGGAAGAACCTAATTTTATTGAATTCCTACAATTTTAGGTTTAAATATTACACTCTCAAACCATACCATCTAGCAAGGGTATCGGTGGGAATCGGGGTTCTGGGCTGGAGAGAAAATCACTTAAATATACTTATTTTACTCTCTATTAACATTAATTAACCCATTCCCGTCTAATGACGTACATTGTACGTCAGCGTATTTCGCTAGACAGATGTCTAATGACGTGCGGCCCGCGCCGCGGGTGGTTATGAGCAAACAATGTACGTTGCCTGCTTATATTTCGACGTAGTTCTTTTTTCCCCCGTCAGGGGTTCTAGTTCATTTCTCATCCGATAGATTGTGTTGGCGTCCTCTTTTATCATCTTATTTAGTGTCAAATGTTCCGTATTGACAGTAAATTATTTTCTCGTTCGCACAATTCGTTTGACGATTGTATTTATTGATGATAATACAGTTATAATGATTATTATTTAAAGATTTATCAATAACTATTTATTACTGCAGGTAACTAGAAGTAGATCTGCCAAGTAAAATAAAGGAATCTTTTGAAAAATAAAGTAAAATTTGACGAAACAAAAATACCTACCTGTTTCTAAGTCTACAGCTTCGAACTGGTGAAAAAGTACAGTAATAATTTTTTTTCTTGCTAAAATTGATTGTATATGCAGTTAAAGAGTATAAGGAACAGAGCAAAGAAATCAAAACATATAATTCATGAAGTTACTGTTAATTCTTTCACGCTAATAGTGACGCACGGTCGTAGTGAACGAGACTCGATTTTCGTTCAGCCCGGGTGGCCTCAGGCGTCGACCGTTCTGCCAGACAGGAATGGGTTAAGAATAAAAACACCACAGAACACTGTTTTTCTGACGTTTTCCAACGTTTTTGACCAAAATAAGCCACTCTTCAAACATTCAGTCCGTTACTCCTTCAGCCTAAGGTAACCAGAAATATACAAAGAGGTACGAAAAGTACGGAAACTATTTTCTGACCAGTGTTATAATTGTTTATTTACAAAAATATTTTAAGAATGTTTATCTTATAATTGGTTTAATTTCTAAAAAAATGAAAATTCTACTTTTCAATTACCATGTTTAGATGTTGAAAAATGCATAGTTAATATATGTTGGACTGTCAATTAAAATAAATGGGGTTTCTGCTGTATTGTTAAAAAATATATAACTAATTGTAAAAGTTGGATGGGGGCAACCAATACCCGTGCGTTACATCGTAATAAACGGGATATTGCCTACAAACAGCCCTCTGCGGAATTAAGTTAGGTTCTTTATTGATAGTTTGAACTATTAACGAGATAAAAATATCAATAAAGAACCTAACTTAACTTCGCAGAGCAATATCCCATATATTAAGATGTAACGTTACATGTATTGGTTGCCAACATACAACGCTCTGCGAAGTTAAGTGTTTCATTGAATTAACAGCTGTGAAAATTGTGATTTTATTATATTTATTTCTTTAGGAATGACCAAAGTGAAGATGTCTGCTCAGAATGAGCAAGGTTCCTCTTCAGAGTTCATTGAGCGTCGTAGAGCATCCCTAGAAAGATACTTACGACGCACAGCTGAACATCCTACATTTCGAGTAGATCCTGATTTCAGGGAATTTCTTGAAGCAGGTAAAATATCCCCGTCGCAGCAGATCTGCGTACTCAGTGAATTTACAAATCAATAATGTAATAATAATAATAATGATATAATAATATAATGATAATAATGATATTACAAGTTTTATCAATATCTGTCGATAAATATGAGTTATTTGCCTATTCTCCTTATGATTAGCATGGGAAAAGAGTAAGCAGGTTAGCTGCCATGATAAAACACATAAAAACTATGATTTTTAAGCATTTGAAGCATGAGATATTAACCACATGGAGGTAAATATCAAGTTTCGTCCAAAAATATTGATTGATAAGTGAAATATTAATTTTTCTTTATCCTGCATAAGATTGACATTGGAACCACAAAATACAACGAACTGTATTTAGAGTTTTTAATATCTCAGTAATCGTCAGAGAAAGAGAAAAACTTCAAGAAACTAAATTGTGTAGTTTTTAAGCTGATTCTAATAGTGAAAGATAAAATTTAAAAATTTTTTAAATTAAATTAGAACCTCAATTATCCGGGGACGGATCAACCGGGCAGTGGGTTAACCGGGGTCCAAAACTGGCAGAAAATTGTTATTTTAAAAGAAGTTTTTTACTGTCAACTTTCCCATGCAAACAATTTTTAATCTCAAATACGTGATAGTAATACTTTTCTATATTAACATAAATAAGTTTTGAAACAAACTGAACATTGTTATAATAATTTTACTGAAAATATTCTGAGTATCAACTAAAGAGTAGATAATCACAAAAAATAAAATATCGATCTACATTCTGACGAAATAAGCAAGAGCCAGACTATCAATATTTCTTCATTACACGGCTGTTCACAATGCAACTCAGTATCCGATTGGCCCGTGGCCATGACGACATATGCACTAGATTGTGCACTAGATACTGTGCATGTGTGTGGGCGGGGAGAGAGAAGATGGACAAAGGAAAAGAGATAAGGAAGGAGACTGCCGGAAGTCAATGAGTCATCACTCTTCCCCTCACCCGTGTTTTGTTTGAACAACAGCTGACTTGATTTTTGAGTTGTGATTATTCTATCGATGAGTTAGTTTTGAACTAGTGTTTCAATTGATTTCATTAAATCCATTGTTTCAATTTAACTGTTTGTATGTGTGTTGTAATACTTTTAATGAAATTTGTCCCAAGTTGTGTATAGTTTTTGTAAAAATGACAGATAATGGTTTGCATGCGATAACGAACTGCCCGCATTCGAAGTTATCAGTGACGAAGATCTGTTTAAAGCGTGCGGACAACCAAAGATGTATTAATAAACTAGGGTGGTTTTTAGTGAATACTTTGAATTATTTTCCTCATTTCGATTAACCGTGTTTTTAGTTATCCGTGCCCCCTCTCCTGCTGAATGCCCCGGATAATCGAGGTTCTTCTGTACATATGAAAAACGCAAAAACCCCAATTTTTGAGTACAAAACCTCCCAAACTACCCGTTCCGATTGAACCATATGTCTGGTTTACGAACTCGTCTGAAAAAATTTAGGAATACACGTCTCTACTAAATTTGGTCTTGATTGGACCATTTTTTTTCTACAACATAGTATAAAAGTATTGTTTTCGTCAAAATATATTTCGAATTTATATGGATATATACTTTTTCCCCTGAATCCAAAAAATTTTTGGTGTACTGTTATGTTTGTATTGTGTGTGTGTGTTGTGTGTGTGTGCTGGATGTGTACAGGACAGTATGGAAGATGATTTGGCATGTATAGTATATCACTATTATTTTTTTCATTTTTTTGAATTTTTTGATTTTTGGGTAGTTCACCTATTAAAAACATGAAAAATAATTTTAAAAAAGGTCTAACGATTTTGATTAAAATTTAATAGTTTATAGTGACATAAATAATTTAAACCTTTCTGTAAAAATGACTTCAAAAGTTATGGGCTTTTAATGTCAAAAAACTAAATTTTTAAATTTTCAGCGAAAAATAAAAGAAGTATTAACTTGATGGTACCATTGAAACCAGCTTAAAAAACTAAACAAATTAGTATTTGAATTATTTGTTACGACTAACGGTTCCAGAGAAAAGTTAATTATTACGATAAACGCAGTTTTCTGAGAGCAATGACTTATGGAAAATATAAAAAAAATCAATTTCTTCCTTACCCCTTATGAAAATTGGTAAGAATGAGGTCAACACAACAAAACCAGCTCAAAAAACTATTCAATTGAACAACATATGTATTTACGATTAATTTGTGAAAAAATTTTATAAGATTGTCTCTAAATTTATTGGTATTGTCTATGGACCATTTTTACAATAGTTAACGTGTTCACAGACACACACCAATATATATATATATATATACACATATATACACATTATACTGAAATAAGTGAACCAAGTACCCTTAGAAAATATTATACTTGGTTGTACTTGGTTCACTTATTTCAGAATAATTATATTAGTAGCCCTATTTGATGAAATAAATGGTGAAAATATATATACATATATGTATATAAATTTTAACGACTATTGTTTTTGGCCTCAGGACACCTAAAGAAAAAAAATAACATGGTCTAAGATAGTCGATTTTATTGCTCGCACCACCTTAACCCTTTCACTTACCTTTTTTTGACCAAAAATTTGTTAGACAAAAAATAACTAAATTGTTATTTTATTATTCAAAACGAATTGTAGGATCAATCTTTAAGCCAATGTTAATCACATTCACCCCTATAAAATATTTAATCAGACTACTAAGCACGAAAAAAACTTTTAATTTCTACAAACTCAATTGCATGATCATTTTACTTCTTCTTCTTACTCATTTTACAACTAATTTATGATTAAATTCAAAAATAACACGCATAAACATCTTACTAACTCTTTAAGAAACATTGTTTACAACAACAACGTAAACACAACAAAGCAGATGATGTCAGCTGATAAACATTGTTTTCAATCGGCTGTTTTTAGCGAGAGGGCTGGCCATTGAGGATGAAATTATAACCAAAATAAATTCTCAAGCTTACAGAATGAAAAGCATATGTGATCTATTGAATTTTTTTGAGGATCTAAAACAGACAAATATACTGGACTATATTTGCTAGAATACTGGATCTTTTATATTATGTCCAAAGGCATTCTCAAATGTTGCACATTGACCTTAATGTGGCTGATAAACATTCCACGGTTAAATGCAACAATTTATTCGAATTTAAGCAAAGATTGAAGTAGAAGTAAATTATACCTACTTTTGGTATTCAGAAACAAAATTAATTTTTATGGTGAGTGATTATATAGAACACTATGATCACAATGCGACTTGAGCAAATCCTTCTCGCCACGTATACTAGCTAGCTCCATGGAATGTTTCTGTTTTAAATATCTCTCATTTTCCAGACATGGAATTGCCAAAAGCTGTCAATACATCGGCATTGAGCGGCGCTGGGGTGATGCGTTTGTTCAACAAGGTTGGTGAGACTGTCAATAAAATCACCTACAAGATGGATGAAAATGATCCGGTGAGGGTTTTATAAACAATAGTTTTACTTATGTTATATTCAAAGTATGTAGTTTATTACCTATATTTATATTGATTATTTTGATCCATTTTATAAAATTTATTAATGTTTTTATATTTTCTCTTCAGTAGCGCATCTCGATCTAGAAAGCCAGCACAGACACGGTGAAGAACACACTATACTGACCACATACTGTACCGTTCATTGTACAGTAGAACCGCTCTAATCCGTCACCTTCGAGACTAGGACTATGGTCGGAACGGGAAAAAGGTCGGATTAACCGATAGATGCAATATTTATTGAAAATTTTAGAAACTTTTTTCAATAATTGCACTATGTTTGATGTGTTTCAGTGGTTTGAAGAGAAGGTGCAGCAGGTGGAGAGCCTGGATGCCCAGTTGCGCAAGCTGCTGCTCAGTGTTGAGATGCTGGTGATTGGACGCAAGGACCTGGCCACACTGACTTCATCGTTCGCAAAGTCTGCAGCGATGCTGAGCAACTGCGAGGAACACAGTTCTCTCTCTCGAGCATTGGCCCAGCTGGCTGACGTTGAGGAGAAGGTACTAACATAGCTCATGGTTGTAAACAAAAATATTTTTCCTAACCACGAATGTAGAGACAGCAGTTCCAGAAGGGGAGACTGGGGATGGTGGGAGTTCCATTCACCTCTGAGAGAAAGCTTCAAGTACTGAAATACTTCTCTTTCAACAGCTCTTCTAGTTCTTGTCATACAGTTTCCAAGTAAATGGTACTTACCTTACTTAACATTTGAGTCAAAGAATAACAGATTAATAGCTATAAAAAACTACTCTGCCTTGTTTCTTTTTCTCCAGTCTGCCTCTTTATACAAAATGCTTAATCTCAATAATTACATGTTAGCCTACCTCAATGTATTGTGTGAGGTAGAAGGATAGCAGAATTTCACTTAACCCTAGAAGCAAGCAAGCTTCTTACTTTTAACTGTAACATAAAAGTAATTACAAATATCTTCGTGAAATATTAAGTATAAACAAAAAAGCATAAAACATGCACCCCCTTATAACCACTAACCACGAATGCAAAACAGGTGTTCACTGCAATCCCAAATCTGAACCGGCAAAAGAGCTGCGCTGACGAACATAACGTTCTAGCCATTCGGAAGTGCTAGGGTTCGAAAACCTGGTCGGGTTTTCGACCATAAGCAATCCCAATTTGGCTTGTAAATGTGTGGTATAGCGAAGTGGGGGGCTCACCTTAAATAAATGGTGGCCGGCTTAGGTGGAAGTTGACGGCATTTGTAGACGTACTTGGGATTGCAGTTGACATCTGTTTTGCTTTTGTGGTTAGTGGTTATAAGGTGGGGGATATGTTTTATGCTTTTTTTGTTTATACTTAATATTCTTAATATTTAAAGAAGATATTAGTAATCTATAATATTATAAAGAAGAGGTGGTTTCTGTATGTTTGTTTGTGGGTTTGTGTGTTTGTGGGTTTGTTGTGGCAAGTAAATGCGAAAAATAATGAACCGACCGGTTTGAAATTTTACAGAAAGGTAGATCTTAAACTCATGCAACACATAGGCATACTCATTTCCTTAAAATCTTCTCGGGCTACGCCCTGTGAACATCCTAAGTTTCAATGTTTACATTTTTAGAGAATGAAAACATAAAATTACTTGAATGTCAACAGCTGTGAATATTAAAATTTGACAGTTCGAGAAGAAGGAGAAGAAGAAGAAAGAGCTGCCGTGACCGTCCTAGGTTTCAATGTTTACATTTTCTAATGACAACATCCGTTTGCACTATATTTTGACAGTTTGGGAAGAAGAAGAAATAAAGTTGATTTTTCAGATAAACTGCTGGATCGAAATTAGTGAATTATTTGAAATAGCGGAATGGAAGATTTTAAGTTTTTTTCCGACGACTGTCTCTATTACATTAATCCTTATCCTCTCCCAATATTTGACATATGTTACTTTGAAATGTTGTAGACACTCCTGTTTTGTCATTTTGTTAACAATGAAGAATTAATTAACAATACCTTAAATGTATCAGTAGAGCCTACACCTTTCAGCCTTTTTAGCCCGTGCGAAGAACGGGTACTTTGGCTAGTTATTTTTATGTTACAGTTAAAAGTAAAAAGTGTGCCACTTCTAGGGTGATATCAGATAATAAATAAGCCAAAGAATGTTATCTGGACTGAAACAATCATAAGTGCAGCTTAATATTTATAGAATTAAATAGAGTGCAATTCTAAATTTTGGAAAGAAAAACGTATATGATGACCTATATATGAAATCTATATGAATCTTTTTTGACTATTTTAGCATTTGAAAGACAGGCTAAAGGAATTACAGAACTGGCCTACCACCTTCATGAGAAGGCTTAAACTGGTAGTAATGAAATGTAGGGCCCACCTTAAATAAACGGTGACCGTCTTGGGTGGAAATTGACGGCATTTGTAGGGTTAATAATTGGGATTGCAGTGGACACCTGTTTGGGTTTTATTTGTTAGTGGTTATTAAGGGGGGAATTGTTAATATTTTTGAAATTAATTAATGTAATGTAATTAGACAATCATTATTTGGACCAGAATGGATTTATAAATACAGAGAGCTGATATCAATAAAACACATTGTTTCAGGTTGAAGCTGTGCACAATGACCAGTCAAATACTGATTTTTCAATCCTGTGTGAGCTTATGAGAGATTATGTGGCCCTCATTGGATCCGTCAGAGTAGGTATTCCTTGTGAAAAAATGTCATTATTTTTTCATTTGTATCAATATTATTTAACTCTTTAAGTGTCAGTTGTGGACTTGGATGGCCATGGAGTCTGAATTGCCAGTCTATAGAGCTTGAGGTTGTGGCTCCAAATCCCATTTGTGGCAGTTTGTAACAAAATTGAAATACCAAGTCCCACATGCTCCTGATTGTTCATTTTGGATCATTGAGACGGGAAGATTCTGGGCTTGATGCAAATAGAAATTATTATCTCTTTAAAAAATGAATAAATATTGTCACAGTTTTGAATTTCTTTCAATAGTTTTCTCAGCTGTTAGTGCTTGATTATGGATGCAAACGTGAAAGTGCTAACATTCGGTTTTTACAGATAATTTTTATAATTTTGACATGGATATGTCTTAGCTCGGGGGGAGGATGTTGGCAATTTTGTAAGATGAATATTTGAAACAGGTTTCCATAGAAACTAATGAATTTTTAATACACAGGATGGTTATAAAGTCCCTTCCCCCTTTTAGCGAATTTCCCATAGGGAAGAAGCTATTACCGTAGGTCTCATGGTAAGACTGAAGCCCGGGACCATGTTATTTTTCGTCTTTAGGTGCCCAGAGTCCAAATACAATAGTCGTTAAAATTTATATATATATATTTCTTCTTCTTTTGTGAATCTGTCAGACTGACAGGTTTCAACTGTACGACGCTCTCCATTTTTCTCTGTCCTGAGCATCTTCCTTCAGTTGCTGGAATCTCCTTCCTTTCTTAATATCGTCCAGTATTCCAATCCTTCTTCTCCCCCTTCCCCTTACTCCCTCAATCCTACCTTCCAAAATCCTTGCTTGCAGACAATTTCTTCGAAGTATGTGTCCCAACCAACATGCTTTTCTTCTCCTTACCGTTATTATCAGTTTCCTTTTCTCCTTTATTTTATCTAATACATCTTCATTTCTCATTCTATCCGTCCACTTCACCTTCAGCATCCTTCTCCACAACCACATCTCAAAGCTCTCCAGGTATTTCTCCTCCCTTTTTTTAATTGTCCATGACTCACATCCATAAAGCACCACACTCCAGACAAAACATTTAGCAAATCTTTTCAACTCTAATGGTATTCTTTTTGCTGTTAACAGACCTTTCACTTTCACGTAAGCACTTCTCCCTAACGATATTCTGCTTCTTATTTCCTCCGTGCAGCTACCATTCCATTTGACCAAACTTCCCAAGTATTTAAAAGTTTTCACTTGTTGTATATGTACTCCTTCTAAGGTTATGTTAACCTGACCTTCTTCTCTGCCTATTCTCATCGCCTTAGTTTTTCCTTTGTTCAACTTCATTCCAAATTCTTTGCCAACGCTTAATATACAATTCATCATTTCCTGCAACTCTTCTTCTGATTCTGCTAGCACCGCTTGATCATCCGCATATTTAATACTTTTAATACTTTCTCCCTCTACCAAGACACCTCTTGTTTTTTTCTAGAGCCTTTTCAGTAAGCTTTTCAGCATATATATTAAACAGCATAGGCAGGGGTGCCCACCCCTCCCAAGCTTCATGAAGCACCCCCCCCAAACCTAGAACCACCCCCCCCATGTAAGTTGGCACCCCATACCATAAACAAAGGTGTAAATAATACTCGTAAGCACCCCTTATTTTAACTAAAACTAAAAGAAGATTTCAAATAGGGTTCCACCTTGCTTCGTCGCTGCATTTAAACTCAATAACTTTATATTTTACTTCCAACTGTTGTTTGACCTTAAAAGGATGTTTCTTTTTACAGTGTTCGTTCCATTTGTCATGCCTAAAGGTAGCATTGCAAAACAACTCTAAACATTTATACTTAAAACGTTTTTGCTTTTTGGGCATTTTAATTGTGTAAAAACAATACAAAATTTAACAAACTTACTATCACAACTCAGTGGTAATATTAGTTTTGAGATGGAAAGGGTAACAAACACAAAGACGCAAGGGCAACGATCACATAATTTAGTCGCGCAGCTTGTGTCTGTCGTCTGACTACCATCACGACTCCCGAAGATAACCGAGTACAGTACTTCAGAAACTCGCCGGACCTTTTGCTACTGCCACAATCACGGACAATATTCGAGCACTGTCATTGAAATTTATACATTTTCAGATAGAAAAACAAACTATGTTTAAATTAATACTACGTTCATTATTATTTACGTTATATCTAGTGATGTAATATATTTTTGAATGTCATCACGTTAAACACTGTTAAAATCCGTTTTACAACCCCCTTAAAAAAATTGTTTGGAACCCCCCCCAAGAATTTCAATGACGCAGTCTGCGTCATAGACCCCCCCTGTGGGCACCCCTGGCATAGGAGAAAGACAACACCCTTGTCGAACTCCTCTTCCAATGCTCACCTCTTCCGTTTCATCATCTCCAACTCTGACAACAACTGACTGTCCACAATAAAGTTCCTTAATCAATCTTCTATCTTTCCAGTCTATCCCAATTTCCTTCAGTACTCTCAACAGTGTATTCCAATTTACCCTATCGAACGCCTTCTCCCAGTCAATAAAGCAAACATATATATTTCTATTCACATCCAATAACCTTTCCCCTATTGTTCTCAAGCAGCCTATAGCATCTCTGGTTCCTTTACCTTTTCTGAAACCAAATTGATCTTCTCCCAAATTTTCCTCAATTTTCCTTTCAATTCTTTTCAGAATTATCCTAGTCACAGCCTTGGTTATGTGGCATATAAAGCTAATTGTTCTATAATCTTTACAGTCTTTGGCATTGCATTTCTTCGGTAGTGGGACTAGAATAGTTTTGATCTATCTGCAGGCCAAATTCCTGTATTATATATATTGTTTACTAGACTTGTTATTCTACGCATTGCACCATCCCCTAGTTTCTTTAAAGTTTCTGAAGGAATTCTGTCACAGCCCATTGCTTTCCTAACTCCAAGGTCTGTTATTGCCTTTTCCACTTCTCCCTTCAATATCGCAGGTCCTTTGTCCATTTCCTCACATTCCCATTCATTTTCCAGCTCCATTTCAAAATTAAAATTATCATTATTACTATCATATAATTCCTGTACATACTCTGTCCATACCCTTTTGTTTTCTTCAACACATGTTGTCAACATTCCATTTTTCTTTAACATCCCCTGTTTACTTTTTTCTTTGGTTCTCTTTTGGTCAACAGTCTAACTGATCTGTACATTTCTTCTAACCTTCCCTGCTTTTCTAAGATTTCTACCTCCTCACATTGCTTTTCCACCCACCTCTCTCTTATATATACATACACACACACACACACACACACACACACACACACATATATATATATATGTATATGTGTCTGTGAACACGATAACTTGGACGTAAAAATAGTCCGATCAAGACCAAATTTGGTAGAGACGTGTATTCCTACAAATGCTCGGACAAGTTCATAAACCAGACATATCAGTCAATGAGAACGGGTAGTTTGGGGGGGTTTTGTACCCCAAAATGGGTTTTTTTGCGTTTTTCACATGTCATTTTTAAAAATTTCTAATTTTATAAATCACCATTGGAATCAGCTTAAAAACTGTACAATCAAGTCCCTTAAAGTTTTTCTCTATATCCAACGGTTTCCGAAATATTAAAGAATCTAAACACAGTACGTTGTATTGTGGGACTCCAATGTTAATTTTATGGAGGATAGTGAAAAATTAATATGTCCCATATTAATCAATATTTTCGGATAACACTTGATATTTAGCTTCATGTGGTTGAGATCTATCCATTTATGCTTAAAAATCATAGTTTATGTGTTTATCATGGCAGCAAACCTGCATCCTCTTTTCCCATATTAATCAAATAAGGAATAGGCAAACTCCTTTATTTATGAACAGATGTTGATGAAAGTTGGTATGAATGTTAAGATAAAAATTATTTACGGTAGAAATGACTACTTTCAGTGTTCCTCACAGCAGCGCACTCTTTCCCATGTTAATCTTATGGAGAATAGGCAAATAATTCTCATGTGTATGGACAGATTTTTATAAAACTTGTCATATAGTATTTTTATTATTATTATATTATTGATTTGGAAATTCGCTGAGTACGCAGGTCTGCTGCGACGGGGGTATATATATATATATATACATACACATATGTATATATATATGTGTGTGTCTGTGAACACGATAACTCTCGTAAAAATGGTCCGATCAAGACTAAATTTGGAAGAGACGTGTATTCCTATGTTTGCTCGGACGAGTTCGTAAACCAGACATATCGGTCAATGGAAACGGGTAGTTTGGGGGGGGGGGTTTGTACCCCAAAATGGGTTTTTTTCGTTTTTTTCATGTAATTCTTAAAAATTTCAAATTTTATCTTTCACCATTAGAATCAGCTGAAAAAATACATAATTTAGTTCTTTAAAGTTCTTTTCTATCTCCAACGGTTACCGAGATATTAAAAAATCTAAACACAGTACGTTGTATTTTGGGGCTCCAATGGTAATCTTATGAAGAATAAAGAAAAATTAATGTTTCACTTATTAACTAATATTTTTGGATGAAACTTGATATTATTTACCTTCATATGGTTGAAATCTATCCATTAATGCTTAAAAATCATAGTTTATGTATTTATCATGGCAGCTAACCTGTATACTCTTTTCCCATGTTAATCATATAGAGATTAGGTAAAACTCCTTTATTTTTGGACAGATGTTGATGAAACTTGGTATAAATGATCAAAATATAAATTAATTGTTTACGCTAGAAACACCTACAGCGTTTCTCACAGCAGCAAACCTGCATACTCTTTCATGTTAATCTTATGGAGAATAGCCAAATAACTCTAATATTTATCAACAGATAATGATAAAACTTGTCATATATTATTATTATTATGTTATTGATTTGGAAATTCGCTGAGTACTCAGGTTTGCTGCGACAGGGGTATTTATTTTTTTTATTTGTTAGAAGAAATAAATAACCTTTGGGAACCAAACAAACTTAACCCAAAGTATCATTTAAAGTTATGGGGGATTTTGGGGGCAACTCCAAATTTTCAAATTTAAAACCCCATCGTGATGTACCCATTTTAACCCTAGAACGGCCATAGGCAGTGCTTCTGTAGGTCCAGGCAAATTTTTGCCTCCACTGCAGCATTTTATGTTAACTTTTGTGAAATAACTATTTTTTATTCATACCAATAGTGCAACATACCATTAAATTCGGGATATTCTGTAGATTGTAAATATATAAATTAAACCTAATTTTTGCTCCATCAAAATAAAATTTTGAAAAAATAAAATAGAAAACAAATTTTGTCAAAAACTAAATTTCAAAAGGAAGGCCTTATAAAAAATCAAAATAAAATGTTATCAAATAATCCAAGATAAGCAAAATGTTTCAAATTTATTTCTCTACATGAATATCTGAAGAAAATTGGAACTGTTATAAAGCTTTTTGAAATATCATGTCTAATATAAAATACTGTAATTTTGTAAGTACAATTATTCTACCTATACAAATTTTTATTTGGCCTACGGATATATAATAAACCAAAACATAAAAAACACATGTTTTCTGTTACTTCAGTTAACAACAAACAAAAAGTATAAACATTTGACATTTGTTATCAAAAATATTATATTCAATTCAATATTTCAGTTAGAAAATAGTTTTTTATTTTTATTTACCTAAAATCACCAGAAAACACAACTTCAAAAGCTTATGAAAATAATATTAAAAATAAATACGGTACTGAATAAAATAATAATAATATCTCCACATCCTGTATATATATAACAAAGGCCTCTGATTAACGCTTTAGAGTTGTTTGAAATGTATAGAGCGATAAAAGTCTCCTGATAATGTCCTCAATGAAAGATTAAATTTTGGCTACAACATATTATGTGACAGGACCGAAGGTATTGTTAGTGGAACGCCAAATAAACACAATCAACAGTTTACCCCACCCCAAGGTCAAAACCGTCAAACAGGTATTGGCTAGTCGAGCCATTGGTCATCGGCTTCGTCTGTCGTTTTTGTATGTCGCCAGACAATTATTTTAAATTTTAAATTTGTATGTTAAGTATTTATTGTGAAAATGTGTTCTTTATTTGTACAATGTTCAAATAAACATGTTTACATGTTCTGAAGTAACCTCAGGACAAATGTATGCTTAATAATGGGAATATTTTGTACCCAAAACTAGTCACGTTCAAAAAACTATTGGTTTGAAGACGGCAGGTACTGTAGTCTTATAATATATTAGGTTTACTGAAATTCCAGGATATACAAAATCTTTGAAATTTAATACTACAACAGAAAACATATATTCTATTGGTTGTAAAAAAAAACATAAGTTTATTAACGCATTTGGCTGAATAATAGTAACCAAGCGACCAGTAAAACAGATGCGAGAAAAATGGCTATGTTTGTAGGCATAGGCAGGAGAAAGTTCCATCACTTTGACCAACTACAAAAAAATAAAATAAAATAAAATATCGCTATTGAGATGCTCAAACTATACTTAGTTTGGTAGAGGATTACTTTCTGTTAGTTTCCAAATTTTATTTATTTCTTTTACAAAACTAATTACTAAGTCGAGAAATATGAAGATTTCCAAATGTCTAAAAAATACGTTCGGTAGAAAAATCACAGTCGGTAAACTAATGACTACAGACAAAATATTTCAACAGAAAAAGTATATCTGTTCCCGAAGATTATTTATTCATTCTAACAAATAAAAAAAATATTAGGAGCGAAGAGACTTTATAACCAGCCTGAGGATACTGACGGGATTTATAACCGGACACTGTAGGCTCAGGTGTCATCTGAGCAAGATGGGCATTGTCCAAGAGGGTGAATGCCGCTTCTGCCAATCTGGGGAGGAAACACCTAGACACCTATTGGCTGAGTGTGACGTGATAGGTCAGAAGAGAGCCAGAAGCTTGGGAACACACCAGGTGGCGGTGGAGGATTTTCCAAAGTTAGAACCCCTCGTTATACTAAACTTTATTAAGGCATTAGGACTAGAGGGGGTTCTCTAGGCAAGAACTAGAGACTAGTCTGGGGGGCACAATAGATCTCATAGGTCGCGGTGCAATCTTTCCCCTAGATTTTATCAAGTATCAAGTATCAAGTAACCAGCCTGTATAAGAATAAGAACAGCTGTTTAGAAGTACTGAAAACATTCCATTTAGACATTTTCATGATCTAACCTATTTCCCTCAAGGAAGTAAATACAAATATATTTTACAAAAGGTGTGCCATTTGAGGATACTGTATTTGATTTAACAGTTAGAGCTTAGAGAGTTAACCCTAGAAGTGGTAAGCTTTTTACTTTCGACTGCAACATAACTACAATTACATATACAGTGCAACTTGGTTATTGCGGCCTCGGCTGTAACGTCAGTAAATTCTAAAACCTTGTATATAACGTCAAGAAAATCGGGCCGAGATGAAGGCAACGTATAGCTAAAGAGAGAAATTTCGGTCGGTAGAGCAACGTGAGGGCCGTGAGGCTATTGTTTAGCTAGATACCCCATTCTATTTTTAGAAACGGCATTTTATTGCTGTCTTACCGCTAACCACCCCAACCCCCTCCCCCTACCCTATATCTGCTGTCGCCGTCATCAAGGCCAGTGTCAGAGACTCATGTCGCGTCAAAGCACTGTGATACCGTACGTACGTACGTACCTACAGTTCGTGCAGCTATCGTTAGTTCAGTGTACGTCTTTTACAGTTTGTTTTTCGTTATTCTAATTTATGAATACGGTACTTACTTAGGTACTCCTACTTAACTGACGACAGATGCCTCCATCTGTCACTTCTTATTGAATATGTAAATGCGTTGTCAATTAACCCTAGAAATGGCAAAGTCGTAATTTACGACGCATTTACATATTCAATAAGAATTGGCAGGTGGAGGCATCTGTCGTCAGTTTTGTGGAATTGTTAGACACTATCGCCTACGCGACCGTGTTTCCCTCTGGGGGCCAACAACCGAAACTGCTCTTGTAGTACACGAGCCCCTCTAGTAGTAGGCACTGGATGGCCGAGGTGGCTAACGCGCTACGCTGACGAGCGTAACGTTCTAGCCATTCGGAAGTGCTAGGGTTCGAATCCCGACCATGAGCAATCCCAATTTGGCTTGCAAATGTGCGGTATAGCGGAGTGGAGGGCCCACCTTAAATAAACGGTGACCGGCTTGGGTGGAAGTTGACGGCATTTGTAGGCTTAATTGGGATTGCAGTGGACACCTGTTTTGCTTTTGTGGTTAGTGGTTATAAGGGGGGGGGGCATGTTTTAAGCTTTTTTTGTTTAAACTTTGATATTTCAAGAAGATATTAGTAATTATTTTTATGTTACAGTTAAGAGTTAAAAGCTTGCCACTTCTAGGGTTAACAAATATTACATAGATGCAAAACTTCACAAGTTAAAAAAAATATTCCAGGGGTCATAATAAATTATAATTTGTAGTTGCATAATTTTTGTTAGGCTTACCTGGAATAAATCTGTAAACGAAATCTGTGAACGAATCTGTAAAACCTGAAAATGGAATGAAATAATTGTTTGTCTATTTCAAGTTCCTAATATATTCTGAAGACTTATATTCTGTACAGGTACATAAAATATTTTATCAAATTATTTGATTTAAATTGTTGTTGAGGTGTTTTTATGGATTTAGGTGGATTATGTAGTCATGAAAATTATAAAAATCAAAACATTTTTCAAGTGGTGAATTTATTGCCATAGTTACATGGTGTTGTGAAACATTTAAATAGATTAGTTTTCAATAACTTTATTTGTAGAAGGTTTCTCATTATGAATCCTGAGAATATCGGAATCATGTTAAGTTGTTTGATCTCAATCACCAACACTAACTTGTAGTTGCGTTTTGTAGGATGTATTCCATGAGAGGGTGAAGGTGTATCAGAACTGGCAACACTCACAGCTGATGCTGAACAAGAAACGGGAACAGAAAGCCAAACTAGATCTGGCCAATAAACCAGACAAAGCTACTGTCGCTCAAGAAATCGTTGAGGTAATAGATGTATAATTTGTTATAAGTTTTTGTTGGGTCATACCATTTTAGCGAATTTCCCATAGGGAAGAAGTTATTACCGTAGGTCTCATGGCAAGACCTAAGCCCGGGACCATGTCATTTTTTCGTCTTAACCCTTAGTTACTACAAAGTGCAAAATGTACTCAACTACTACAAGGGGTCTCAGAGACCCCTTTTTTAAAAAAATCATAAAATGGTCAAATATTCACAGTATAATGATTTTAAATTTAACTATGCACTCAACCACTCTATTAAAATCATGATATCACTTTGCCTACTCAATTAATTGCTTTCTTTTATTAATATGAAATAAAAATTGAACCACCTCTAAAATTGCATGATCTTGAAAAAAACATTTTTTTTCAATTTTTTTATATTCAATATTTTACCTTCTATCATTTTAAAATGATCAAAATATATGCAATTTATAAGAATAAATTATTGTTGACTATATTTCTCTTGATACAACCTTATTTTTGGACCTCAAACTCTGCATTACATTTTCTAGGCTTTACAAAGGAAAAATAATAGGCAATGATTATTATAATGGTTTTTATTGATATTTCTAAATAATATTATTTCAAAATGATATTGCTATTGTGAACTCATTGGTCTCTATCTAATTTACAATGTACACAAACTTTCTGTGCACAGGACAAGCATATTGGCTTTCTGCATACAGAGCAAGGAAATCTGGTTTTTCTTTTCAGACGAGGTGGGCAGATGTAACAAGTTTTCCTTTCTTCAAAAACCTCAGCTTGAAGTTCTGGGAGTGGATCCTGAATTTGAAGAATTCGTTTGATGGCGAGTTTCATTTCTTCAGTGATGTGATGTCCTCTATCCAGTCTTCTTTGAAGCAACGGAGAAACAAGTCCTTTGGCCAGAACTTTCATAAAATCCAATCGGTTTGTGTCGGGGGTTTCTCTGTAGGCTTTGTAGAGAATGAATGAATTGACACCTGCAGATATATTTATAAGTGCAAAAAAAATCGCCATTGGCCATCTTCGTGACCGCCTTTGTGCAGAGTAGTTGGAGCACATCTGGTCGACAGTGTCCACACCCCCTTTAGTCCGGTTGTATTCGGCAATTATTTCAGGTTTGTTGATCGTCTCATCTGTGCCGGGGCCATGATGCATTGAAGACACTAAAATGACTGCCTTGGACTTTTTTGGTACATATGATAAGAGAGTTATATTTTCAGTATAACCGTACAAGGCCTCGTTCTCTTTTCTGCTTCTGTTAGGAAGGAAACACACTGGTATCTCGGTTTTGTTTTTTTTAATGTTCCAACATAAGTCATGCCTTTTCCTAATAGCTCTTTGACAAGTTCTATAGAACTGTACCAATTATCGGCAGTGATGTTTCGGTGTGAATTTTCTATTGGTGAAGTAAGACGCAATACAGCTTGAGTAGGTTTCAGTAGTCGTTTCTGATCCTGTTCTGATAGGCTCCTACCATCACTCCCTTTCCCAGTATATATATAGGCACTGTAAAGGTAATTTGTTTTTGCATCTGTCAGGCATTGAATTTTCAGACCATATTTTGCAGGTTTGTTTGGGAGGTACATCTTGAAAGAGCACCTTCCTCTGAAGGGAACCAGCATTTCATCCACACAACAAGATGCCCCCACAGTGTAGCAGAGCTGGCTGTTCTCAATGAATTTATAAAATATTTTCGAAATTGCAGCCTCTTTCACATCTTTTTTTCTTTCATCTCTGTCATCTGGGTTGTCAAATCTGAGTACATGTAAAATGAATAGAAACCTCTCTTTAGTCATGGTACATCGAAAGAGTTCGATTGGGGTAGTCTTTTTTCCACCGAAATCCTTGAACATTTTTCTTCATCATTTCTTTTGTTCGTCGGCCATAGTAGTAGAGATGTCTTCCTCGCTGTAAGTTTTCATTGTCAGTTGGAATGTCATCATCCACTAAATTTTCATTGTCAGCTGGAGAAGTACTAGTATTAGCTGCCAGGTCATTATTCTCTGAATCACTTTGTTCCGATTCTGAAGCATGGTCACTCTGTTCTAAGTAATCTGGGTCATTGTCACTGTCATCAATGTCCTCATTGTCAATGTCTTCATCTAAAATGTCACACAACAAGTCTTTTATTTCAGCTGGATTCAAGGCTTTCTGGTCACTAGTTGTAGTTGTAGGTTGGCTCCTCTTTCGTTTGCCATGAGAAGTGTGAGGTTCAGAGTCCAATGTAAAAATGTAAAATATAATGTCTAATAATAAATAAAATTCATGATATAAATTTAAGAATATAACTGTATGAAAAATAATTAGAAAAAGTCACATAATAAAACTTATTGAAGACCACGAAAAAGTACCACAGTCACTACAATACGTCTAGGAGACCGTGACAAAACTTACGAACTTACTACAATACGTCTCTCAGACCGCGATTCAAGAATAGCACAACACGAACAGTAGAGCAATTTAAGTGTGCTGGTTTCCTTAAGGAAGTTACTTGATCTACGAATAAATCCTAAAACAGAAAATGTAGATTTACAGAGAGAAGTAACGTGTTGAGAAAAAGAAAACTTAGAATAAAAAATTATGCCCAAGTCCTTGATTGTGAATTTTTGTGCGATAATGTTACCCCTCATGGAATAACTGTGAGCCAATTTATGAGCTTCAGTTTTTCTTGTGAAAGAAAACAGTAAAGCATTTATCAATATGAAACTTGAGATTACGATCACTCCAACTTAATAGACGGTCAATGTCCTCTTGAATTTTTAAGCAGTCAGAGATATCATTAACAGGACAAAAAAATTTTAGGTCGTCAGCATAAAGAAGGTATTTACAGTTAAGGATACATTCAGTAATGTCATTAATGAAGATTGTGAACAACAATGGGCAAAGGTTCAAACCTTGTGGCACACCTGATAAAACCAGAAATTCTGAAGAAGAGCAACCACTAAACGAAACATACTGAACTCGGTTGAAAAGATAAGAAGAAAAATCTAATAAGTGGATTAGACAGCCCAAAATGATTTAGCTTGGAAAGAAGTTTAAAATGGTTCACTTTGTCAAAAGCTTTTTCGAAGTCTGTATAGATGACATCCACCTGAGAACCAGAATCCATAGCGGCCAAGCAATATTCAGAAAATTCCAACAAATTGGAGGTAATCGACCTTCCCGGAAAGAAACCATGCTGATGAGGACTTATGAAGCTCTTGACGTGATGAAATAATCTGGAGTATAAAATAGACTCAAATACTTTTGCAGGTGAACTCAAAATAGAAACTGGTCTATAATTCTTGATATCCGACCTTTAACCCTTTTTAAATATTGGAACAACTTTCGCCCTCTTCCAAACACTAGGGAACTTAGAACTACAAATAGAAAGATTAAAAACATGAAGCAGAGGGCGAACCAAATGCTCTGCACAAGCCCTAAAGATATATGGCGGAATACCATCCGGCCCTACAGATCTTTTGGGTTTCAACCTGCGAAGCGCTGTCAATACCTCGGAGTGAGAGACGGTGTCGTGTCATTGTGGGGACACCCGCCATGACCGGCGAGCCGAGCGCTCGACTGCACAACTCCTCCGCACTATTAAAATTACACTGATCATAAACTGAACTAAAGTAATTAGCAAAGCTGTCAGCAATCCTCTCCCCCCCTCCACCTCAGCACCGTCAATACACATTACTGATGGTAAGTTATCAACATTTTTCAACTTATTAATTTCAGCCCAAACTAGCCTGGGATCCACCATACATTTACTCTCAATAGAACGAATATAATTACTATAAGAAATTTTAATTTCACTCTTTACTTGTCTACGTAATTCCTTGTAATCCATGTGGAATTGTGGAATCCTATACTTTTTAAATCTACGTAAAGCTGCCTCTTTTCTCTTAATAAGCCCAATTATTCTTTTGTTAAACCAAGGAGGAAATCTGGACTTAAATTTTTTGATAAGGGCACATAAATATTGATTACACAATTAAATTTACTATAAAAATAATCAAGAGCTTCATGTACGTTCTGAATTGTATAAAGATGACTCCAAGATAAATTTTTTAATGAATCATAAATGGAAAGAAAATCAGCTTTCTTATAATTACGATACTAATAAATGGAATTATCTTTTTGTTTCGAAACGTTCTGAAACTTAAATGTTACATTGAGAGGAGGGTGGTTCTTATCAATATTTACTAAGGGATTATTATCCTCATTTACACACAAATAATCAATATTGGATAAAACTAAATCTAGTGTTTTGCCATTTACATTTAATACGTCATTTCCCATACACAAATTGTGAGACTTCATGAAAAAGAGCAGTTGATTACAAATTTCGCTACTATTAGACAAATCAAACGTTTTTCCAGTAATTGGCAAATTAAAATCAGCCATTATCAAAATATTTTCTTTTTTAAACTGAAATACCTCCAGCTTTTCAAAATAACACATATATTCATTAATTGAACAGTTTGGTGGGAAGTAAACTACAGAGATGACAAACGATTTATTATTAGGAAGTTTCAATTTTAGCCAAATATTTTCACCCTCAGTTTCTAAAAATTCTAACCTGCTAGATTTAATGTGAGATTTGACAGCAATTAACACCCCCCCACCCCTAGACATTCCAGTGTGCAACTGACACCTGTCCTGCCGGTACACATTGTACTCGTCGGTAAACAATTCCGCATCAAACACAGAGTCATTGAGCCAGGTTTCTGTTATCACTACAATATCCCAGCTACATTCCAAAAGTGATAATCTAAAAGAGACCGTTTTCGATCTAAGACCTCTAACATTTTGATAATAAACGCATAATGGCTTACTCCTTAGCATGCAATAATTTAATTATAATCTATAAAATAACAACAATAATAAATAATCAGTATAATACATGCAATTAATTTGATTTTTACAATAAATAACGTAATACACTAAAAAGAATAATTTAAACCTGCATGGTGATAACTACAATAATTGAAACATGCGAGAAATAAATACCTGTACATTAAACTGTGTTTATGCAAGCTTTTCAAGGTCTGCTTTATCATTCACTAGCACAGCTGCGTATCCCTGGTCCTTTCTAAGAAACATCTTGCCCGCGCTGGTGATCCACGCATATTTTAAGTTGTGGCGACTCCTGAAGTTTCGCACCTCCGCCCACAGGATCCGGGACTCCTTGGAGAGTGAGAGGTTGATGTACACTCGTCCCTCGCTGTTGAACCCCAACTCCGATGCAGGAAACGGCTTCTTGACAAGGGACCTCCGACGCATCTTCTCCATGTCGATTCTCCGGCAGAATTTTATTATTATTCCGCGAGGATCAGACGGCTTATTAGGATTTTTAGCGAGCCTATGAGCGGCATCCAACATCGACTCCTCAAATTTGAAGTTGATCACAGAAGATATTTTCCGGATTACGAAAAATAAATTTTCATTTTTATCCTCCGGAACCCCAGATATCTCGAGGCAATTGCTCCTTGAGTACTGTTCAGCAGCCGTCAATCTCCTACTGAGCTCAGAAACTCTTTCCCTCAAGGCAGAGTTCTCACTCTTCAAGACATCCACTCTACCGTCACAGTTGGAAATAGCAGCTGTATTATCACTACACAAATTCTTACAATCATTAATTTGTGAAAAACAAAAATCCAGAGTTTTGTTTATATCCTCCTTAAATGTAGAAATTTCGTTTTTAATTAATGAAATGTCACTCAAACACTGTTTGTTGTCCAATTTAATCTGACCAACATCACTCAAAAGTAAGTTAAGTTTATCATCCACTGATAGCGTTTCACTGCTTGCACTGTTGTGGCGAGTGTTAGGCCGGTTTGAGTTTGGCGCGTTCGGCATGGTTGACAGATGACCGGTCAGTATCAGCAGACGACAACTACCCACGTCACCGCTAGATGCACTGCGTCACGTCGCCTCGGATAACCTCCAAACCGCAAACGCGATTAATTTTTATGTTATACACGGGTTAATCTTGTAACAAAGCACATTGATTTAATGCGAAACTTAGTATTTGCACAATTTACACAATAAATGGACTTTTCAATACATGCAACTCAATAAAACCCGCACAATATGTAAATAACCCAAGAGCGAACTTCACGTGCGATCAGTCATCCAGCATGCTTCCCCCTCCAACCTATATTGTTTGAAATTTTTTATTGTATGGTATTTATTAATCCGTGAAGGGGCGGGTCGCTGTCTTTTCCACCAGGTTTTTGTTTAATATCTTTGGAATGTCAACGTCGTGAACTTCCTAACTTTGTTTACCTTCAAATAGATTTGTATTCTGACCACTTGACTATACTTCACCTCTTTCCTGCGTGTCAATATTTGACTGGAGACTGTTTAAAGCATATACCTGTGGATTCTACCGAGCGTGACTCATGACGGTGTGATTTTGTGGTTTTATCCAGCAATATTCAAGTGCTTTAATAACTTTTACCTGCTGATTAAGATCTCAGAGAGGAGGAAATATTTCACAGTTATATAGTGTTAAAAAATCAAATAACCGTGAGTAAGCAAACCTATGAAATTTAGGAGCGATTAGACGAGAACGTCAAACCTTCTGTGTCGCCCATTGACGGGAGTCTGGACTCAAACTTTTTGTTGGAATATAATTAAAAGAATAAGGAAATGTGCAACATCTGTGACATGCGGAGGGCATGCAATTTTCATAGGCGTGAACTGTGTAGAAGACCAACCTCCTGTTAGTGAGGACGATGACGACTAAAAGACTTTGATGACTTGAGATTTTGTTGCTATTGTACATAATTTTCACATTTACTTATTAATATTACTAATTATTATTATTTATTTTTTATTTGCATTTACATAAAATTGTGTATAAATAATAATGTTGACTATTCCTATAAAAAACTTATACATACGTTTTTCGATTTAGAAAAGGCAAGCTCATTTTATGGATACATTTTTGAAAAAATCTACATCATATATTTACAACCAGAGATAGCACACTACCTACAATGCTATAATATTTGAATTTGCAACATATCTTCAATAAATACACATGTTCATTACCTTTTGCTTTGCATAAGCTTTTGTAAGCTTCTTTCTAGACCGGTGGAATCCACTGTGCGCGACCTCTGATGTAACTTTTTTGACTCGTCCCCTCACGGGTTAACTAATTATTATTAACTGAAATGGTTCATCCTGACAAAAAATACTTTTTTTAATACCCAAATATAGTCTTAAAATCTTCAATAATTAAAAATGAAGCAAATTTCTGTTTTCTATTTTATTGAAGCTACTTAAATCCAAAAAAATTGGGAAAATAATATTTTAATTTTTTACACTAAATGAGCAGGGACCGTGAATTTCAGTAGCGCTTTATGGGTTAAAATATTTAAGATAGAGAAGTGTGTTTTACAGCTAGTTAACCTGCCTAGGCCTGAGGTTTATGAAAATTTGTTTGGCTCCTATGCTATGGAGTAAGATTGTGTGGTACACAACCTTACTCCATAATGTAAAAAAGAACATTCGATTGAAGACTGCAGGTATAATAACCTTAACCTAGTCATTACTCAATCCGGAAGGCAAAATGTTTAAATTGATTTTTTAAGTACATTGAGTCAATGCAATTGATATACTCGGTCAATTTTCAAACGAACTCCCAGTTGCACTTGGTGTTATCTTCTTTGTGGGTATGGGAGCATGTGAGGGACCAATACAGGGGCCAACACACCTTGTTACAAGCCTAACTGTTCCGTCACTATCAAGTGAACGGAGCAGCCAGTTCCTGAGAATTGAAGAGATTCGTTATCCTCTGATTCTTAAGCAGACGTTGCTCAATCTTTGTCATTTCTCGTTCGAGATTTATGGTTTCCACATGGCTATACATGCATGTTGGTGCGCCCTATAGAGAACTCTTCACCATTTGCAAACATTGCGAACATTGTCATACATGATTCCCAATAAACTTAACACAACTTTCTATGAATTTCAACGTGTTATAAATTTTTGGTGTGCAAAATTGGATTATTGCACACACTTTATACTAGGTGATGACAGTGGTTGCAGTCTCCATCGCATAGAGAGGGGGAGAGATGATGAGTTAGACTGTGATGCCAGTTTTCTTGTAGGACATAGCATTCTGTCTCGGCGGCATAGAGAACCCTATTTTACAAATGCTCCTCGAATTATTATTACTTAATCTAAAAACTATTACTAAATAATTGATCTCAGTTTTTATTTTTGTTGATTTGTTT
This sequence comes from Nephotettix cincticeps, assembly GCA_023375725.1. Classification (NCBI taxonomy): domain Eukaryota; kingdom Metazoa; phylum Arthropoda; class Insecta; order Hemiptera; family Cicadellidae; genus Nephotettix; species Nephotettix cincticeps. The sequence goes on along the minus strand of CM041786.1, from coordinate 121,522,710 downwards.
CAAATTTAGATTATATACTGTTAGTTTTAAATAAAAGTCTTAACATACACTATTCTAGTTAAACTATTGCCAATAAATTTTTGGTCTGTATAGTTTCTTATCATAAACCTATGTTTTTTGTACACATTTTATTGCTCTATATTTGATTACACAGTTTTCCTTATACGTTTCAGTGGGAGGCTAAGGTGGAAAGATGCCAAGAGGAGTTTAATAACATTTCCAAAATGATTAAAAAAGAAATGGAGAGATTTGATATTTCTCGCGTGAAAGATTTTAAAGCAACCATAGTTAAATATTTGGAAGAGCAAATGACCCACCAACAACAGGTAACATTTTGATTCTTTACATGACTAACTTAAAAATATTGATTAGATCAGATTTTTATATGGGTTTAAACAATTATTTTCTCTATTTTCATATGCCTTTTGATCAAACTTCTGCAACAATATTTTCGGCGAACAATAACCAATGAATGAAAAGAAATAGGAAGGTTCATAATTTAGAGTACCTACATGATGTAAATATTCTGTAACCTTTCATGAACTGAACATTTTATATTCATGAACTGTTAACAGAAATGTGCGGTCTCAAATGTAAACTATTTTAAAGAGTGGTCATAAGTTTCATACAAATCTGACTAGATCCTCTTAGAGCAAAATTCCAAAAATAAAATTAACTTTGATCCTAGCCTAGATGAAAATTGTAATTTATTAAGTTGTATAACCTCTTAGCTTTATTATTGTATATTAGTTTAAGTTATACTGCATAAGATAAGAAGCAATGTTTTTCATCTTTAAGTACTTTAAGAGACATATTTTGGAGCAATTATTGGTTTTGGATTATGAAATCTGTATCTTTCAATGGTCCAATCTGATTGTACAGATGGTGCCATTAGTCTGTGATCATGGATTTATAACTTTTAATATAATAACTTTTAAGGAATATAAATATTTAATTTTTCAGTCAACTGGCTTAATTTACTTATTTCAGCTGAAAATCTTATAGACAAGCATAATGGTTTGAGTAGGTCCAACTTTTAAAGAACGGTTAGCAGCAACAGAGCCGCGTTGTAACTTGTGAAGAATTTGCACTAGAAGAGTTTGCATCACAAACCTTTTTTTCCATCTGGAAAGGAATAAATTTGTTATAATAAATGATCAAAATAAACTAGAATAAAGAGTTGAAAGGAGTGAGTAATGAATATTATTCTGTACCCCCGCACTGAGGTGTACAGTGTACTGTACTGCTGTACTGAGGACCGACTGACGATATATCGTCACTGATATATCGGTTCTGCGAAAAACACGCTGACAAAATATCGTCAGCTATTAGTTTTTTACTTTCTCCCCTTATACATAGTATATGGAGAAAGTATTGTTTTCGTCAAAATTTTCGAATTTGAGTTGAGGGTGGATATATCCGTTTTGGGGTCCCCTGAATCCAAAAAAGTGGGTTTTGGCGTGATGTCTGTCCGTCCGTGTGTCTGTCTGTGTGTGTGTGTGTGTGTGTGTGTGTGTGTGTGTGTGTGTGTGTGTGTGTGTGTGTGTGTGTGTGTGTGTGTGTGTGTGTGTCTGGATGTGTACAGTGCCACAGCCTACCCCGTTAGTCCGATTTAGATGAAATTTGGCATGTATATATATAGTCACCATATCTCCAGGCGTTTTTTCATTTTTTTGAATTTTTTATTTTTAAGGGTAGTTCACCCCTAAAAACCCTTAAAAAACGTGAACGATCCAATTTTCTCAAAAACGGCTCTAACGATTTTAATTAAAATTTAATAGTTTATAGTGCACAGAGCACTAAATATTTTGACACCACCCGCATGTCTGTAAAAATGACGGTTCAAAAGTTATGGGCTTTTAAATGTCAAAAAAATCTAATTTTTAAATTTTCAGCAAAAAAAATAAAAGTAAAGTATAACTTGACTGGTACCATTGAAACCAGCTTAAAAAACTAAACAAATTTGTATTTTGAATTATTTGTCTACGACTAACGGTTCCAGAGAAAAGTTAAATTTACTGTCCACGATAAACGCAGTACGTTGTCTGAAAGCGCCCAATGTTATTCTTATGGAAAATATAAAAAAAATCAATTTCTTCCTTACTTTCCACCCGTTTTCCATGAAACTTGGTATGAAGTGTAAGGTCAAATCACCGAACAAAACCAGCTCAAAAAAGCTTGGTATTACCGGGGGGGGGGGGGGGTTCCCCCATACAATTTGAACAATAAATTATTAAATGATATTTAGAATTACTTTGTAGAACATGATAGTTTTATTACAGATTGTCTTTTTTAAATTTACTTAAGGGAGAAAGTATGTGTCAGTCCACTGGTACCGTTTATTTATATAATATATGAAATCTTAATACAGTGCAACTCGGTTATTGCGGCCTCGGCCATAACGTCATTTATTTTTAGGTCCCGCCAAACTATATGTATTTACATAGGAAAAAACCTCGGATATATCGTCAGTAAATTCTCAAACCTCGTATATAACGTCAAGAAAATCGGGCCGAGATGAAGGCAACATATAGCTAAATAGAGAAAGTTGTGGTGCAACGTGAGGGCTGCGGCTATTGTTTAGCTACATTCTATTTTTTATAAACGGCATTTTATTGCTGTCTTACCGCTAACCACCCCAACCCCCTCCCCTACTTTATATCCGCTGTCGCCGGTCATCAAGGTCAGTGTCAGTGACTCACGTCGCATCAAAGCACTGTGATGCCGTTCGTACGTACCTACAGTTCGTGCAGATATCGTTAGTTCAGAGTATGTCTTTTACAGTTTGTTTTTCGTTATTTTAATTTACGAATACAGTATTGAAAAATAATGGCAAGTGTTAAGAGAAAGGTTTTGCTGAAGAAAAGGTGTTGCTACCACCCATTGGTAACTAATATTTTTGGCTTAGCTCAGCAGAGAAGGTCGGGGTCGACAAGATCCAGAGAACGACAATGACTGGGTATAAAGGGCGCCACCTCATTTGCCGGATTTAGTAGGGTTAGAATGAGGAACTGTCCCCACTGCAGGAAGATGTAGGCTAGTCGAGCACACTATCGTTAACGGGATTAGTTTTCCCCCAACTCAAATTTAGGCTTAACCAAGTCAGCTGTACAATAGTTATCCCTTGGCTGAGAAATATATATATAAGAAATAATTTGGGCCCATATCTTAATCAATCATTAGAGACTACAGGTAGGTTGGCCGTAATTGTGGTTACGTAATCCAGGTCGATACAAAAAAAAATACAAAACTAATTTAATTCATAACAAGCTTTTATTGCATGCAAAGCAACTATATATATTCCCGACAGATACCTAATAGCATTTGACTGGTGGCCACCACAGTAAATAAATAGACAGGCAATCGGACTTAAGTTAAATAGAGATCTAATAATAAATAAATAAATACATTACATTAATTTATATCTTAAAGGAACCAGATCTATACAACATTTATACAACAAGTACAAAACAACAAGTTCATTAAAAGTCCCGGCTCCCCGCAATTTAATTTGCAAAATAGTCTGCCATTTATGCACCAAAATATCCTAAAAAGTCTTCGCCATCATACAATGGTTATATATAAAGGTTTCACTTATCGGTTGACGGTATCACAGGTCCCTCGGTAGATGATAAGACCAGTTCATGAGGTGCTGTCCGAGGTGTGACGAGATAAGCAGGATGGCAGGCGGCGGCGACGTATGCACCGACAGATAGTGGCCTTAAAACGGTCGTCAACCCGAACCCTTTAACAATAAATCCTCGTTCTCAAAATCAACCTATAGCATAGTCTAATAAAACAATAATATTCATTCCTGCTAATTAAAATAAACAGGTGGTTAATAGGTCTAATTATTAGTTATTTTATTGTAGGTATTTTAATGCTATTTTAATAAATTACTGACTCAAACAAAACAGATAACATGCATATACTAATCTTGTTTCCCTACTCTGAATTACAGACAGTAAGAAATAATAAAAGTTTAATATTCCTTTACATTCAGGACATAATATAGTTACTCAAGATGAACTAAAATTAAGGAGTACATTTTACTATTAGCTCACTTGTACGGGATCTATGTTTGTGAAAACCAATTAAAATTCATTAATTTATTAGCTGGATTTCCAAAATAAATTATGTTGGCTTTTACTTTCAGTTATTCAGCATTTAACTTTTGCTTGGTAAATCGTTAACACTATAATGGACAGTAATAATGTAACGTATTTTAATTAACAACCTAAAATAAATAATGTATCAGAAGTATCAATAATAACCTTGAACATAATAAAACAATAAAATATATAAGTAGTTTCACACGGAACTATTATCCTGCCTAAATAAGCTACTGAACCTTTACAAATATAATAAATTACACAAAATACATGTTAAATAACGATTAATTAATTACTATAAATACAAAATTTTAAATTCAATAAGAGCTGGCCTGGTTAAGCAGGACATTAACGACATGCTAGTTCATCAATAAATATTCTGTAACCTTTTTCTAAATTTCTTGATGCGTCTCAAACTTTAAAATTAACTAGTGTGTGCACAATTCTCACCTCTTAAGTCTTCAAAAATATCCCCAAAATGTCCAACGACGCGTGGGATGACCAGAGGGTGATGACAGGATACGACCTCTCCACGTGGACGGCAGACTACGACAGGCTAAACTCAACGGCTACTTCGTCGCTCAGATCGATGCTGAGTTCGGCTTATCAGTAAGCGCATCGATAAGGCTCGAAACAATGAGCGGCCCTGTGACACTAGTTTCACTTTCATCTTGAGGTTCGGACAACTTTGGGCGCGCTCCAAAATTGATAAATGATTTTAATGAGGTGATCAGTCTCATTTCCGTGGCGTATACAAGATGAGAATTTATAATGTCACAGTGTGAGTTATAAGAGCGTGTGAGGAGGGACGTAAGATAGCAGACATGTGTTCGGGCTTGTTTTCTAAAATCGAACCAACAGTTGAATTCACCAAGCCAAACTTCATTGCAATATTTTCAAATTCGATTTTTTATATAGTAGAGTAGCTCAGTCAGTCCTAAACATAAACTTACGGTGTATTTCAAATTACCTTCATTAAATGTCTTAATTTCATGTAAAAAATGTGTTTCCCTATTTTTCCTCGGTTTTAAATTAAAATTATGTGACCCCTTTTATAGCGTCATTAATTGTGTGGTCCCTTCAATGACGTTATAACCAAGTTCCACTGTATTACCAACAAACACTAGATAAATAATTCTCTGGCACATTTTAATCTTAACTCATTTCATTTTAGATGTATTTGGTTTCCTCTTCTACTTTCTGGATGGTTTTTGTTGTAGCTACAGCCAGAAATAAATAATGTGTTTGTTTGTTTACTCGTGTGAACGAAAACAACATGTGTTGTATCAGCATTTTCTATCATAATATTTTTATTCTTGGTCAAAATCCAATAAAAATTTGCACACATACTCTCTATAATGGTAGTAATAGTTTAAATGTGTTTCATATGGTAAAATCATTCTTTATTTGTTATCTGAGGAAAGTTAAATTAAAAAAAGATTGTATTTACTTCCCTGTGTGAAATAGGTTAGATCATGGATAAGTTAAAAGGAATGGTTTCGGTTCCTCTGAACAGAATTTTTTATAACCAAGATATGATGTCACAAACAATGTGAAGTTACGACTTTACTAACAAAATTACACCACGGATTCAAATTTTTGTCGCGCAAATTGCAACCCCCCCCCAGAGCTAAGACATATCCATCCATGTCAAATAAGAAAATCCATTTCAATTATTATATTATTTGCAGTTCAGATATGTTTATTTTAAAATATAACATCAATATGTCATTATGATTTGCTAGGATAATTAATTATAAGCATTTTAGTAAAAATCAATAACATATCTTAAAAATATGTCTCAGTACAAACCTTTTTATAAACCATTACAAAAATATCAATTTCATATGTTCTTTTTTGCATAGCATACCGACTCATGGCATTTAAAAAAATCAGACCTATAGAAAAATTATAAAATGGCTCTGGTCCTCAAAGGGAGGTTGTCCCTTCACGTATCTAAGGAGGATACAACTGACTGTTACTCTTAATGATTTTACTTACTACTTTATTGTACTCAATTTTTATTTATTTGTAATCACATTTATATTTTTCAGCTTATCAAACACTGGGAGGCTTTTCTTCCAGAAGCAAAAGCCATTGCATGAAGAACTAGATAAGTTGTACTACTGGAGCTAATTTCCTTAAACCTCATAGCACACATTGGTGGTGTATCTTTGGATATTGTAACTCATAACATTTTAAAATTCTTAAATGTTATTAGAGATTTGTCTCTTTGAAACATTTCGTGCTGAGTTGTGAGTTTATAATATATTTGCCATCAGTAGGAAATATAATTTGATTTATTCTGACAATAATCTAATTACTTAAAATGAAAAACTTAAAAAAATCATTTTAATTATTTGTTAAATGTTATTCCCATGCTTAGAGGTGAGTTTCATCACCTAAAAATTTAATATATTTTTATACGAAAAAACTACTCCGTAACATGGCTATTAAAATTTTCAGTTATAAATTTGTTTGCAAAAAGGTCCAAATGAGTTGCAATAGCCATTGATATCTTCACTAAAAACACATTCTTGAAGTGCTTTTTGTATAATCTGTGATATTTTGCCTAGCTCCATCTAAGGCCATAATATTTACCGATATTTTATACATAGTATATTATCCGAGTCTAGTTTTTGAGTTATGAATATATCATTATGTGATGATAAAATAAGAGTTAACACTTAAGTTTTACACTAAAAATGAAAACTAAACATTCCTAAATGATCCAGATTTATAAAATTTAGTATTTTACAGTTCTAGGGTGTCCTTTTTCATTTGTTATAATTCAATACATTAACCCTTCTCTTCAAAGTATTGTACACTGGGCATGTTTCCAAAATGACACTTTTCTGAGCTTAATATTTGTAATTCACCACAATAATGCTGTCATACACTTTATTACATAATACTTGGTTAAGAATTAAGAATAACAAATAAGCAAATTACACCTGAACCAATGATCAGTGATAGGTTAAGCTGTTCACCAAAGTAAGCATTTTCTGTTTAAGTGGTTTAAGATGAAAAATTCAAGTAAGTCTGGTATTTTGCGTATATTATGACAGTTTATTAGTTATAAAGTTTTGTAACACTTGCAATCCAAAGACCTTTTGGTAAATTTATTCTTTCAATTTAAAATCTGAGGCTGCATTGTTATATGCTTTAAAATATCTGCAGAAACAAAATAACAAGTTAATTTGTTAAAAAAAATTATTTTTAAGAGATGAACCAATGATTTGTATTGTATTGATATAGTTATTTTCGCTTTAAATTTGCTATATTAATTACTTTCCAACATACATAATTTTATACATAGTATATTATCCGAGTCTAGTTTTTGAGTTATGAATATATCATTATGTGATGATAAAATAAGAGTTAACACTTAAGTTTTACACTAAAAATGAAAACTAAACATTCCTAAATGATCCAGATTTATAAAATTTAGTATTTTACAGTTCTAGGGTGTCCTTTTTCATTTGTTATAATTCAATACATTAACCCTTCTCTTCAAAGTATTGTACACTGGGCATGTTTCCAAAATGACACTTTTCTGAGCTTAATATTTGTAATTCACCACAATAATGCTGTCATACACTTTATTACATAATACTTGGTTAAGAATTAAGAATAACAAATAAGCAAATTACACCTGAACCAATGATCAGTGATAGGTTAAGCTGTTCACCAAAGTAAGCATTTTCTGTTTAAGTGGTTTAAGATGAAAAATTCAAGTAAGTCTGGTATTTTGCGTATATTATGACAGTTTATTAGTTATAAAGTTTTGTAACACTTGCAATCCAAAGACCTTTTGGTAAATTTATTCTTCCAATTTAAAATCTGAGGCTGCATTGTTATATGCTTTAAAATATCTGCAGAAACAAAATAACAAGTTAATTTGTTAAAAAAAATTAGTTTTAAGAGATGAACCAATGATTTGTATTGTATTGATATAGTTATTTTCGCTTTAAATTTGCTATATTAATTACTTTCCAACATACATAATGCATGCTTGTTATTTATAAATATACATATTTTATTTGTGTAAATTTCTAAGAAGTACTACACATAATAATTATGATAAGATATCTTTATATGTTGTCTATGTATTATAAAAGAGTAAATGTATCGTTTATATAATTATCTTTATTTTAATGAAAAGTTCTATTGCATAATATATTGTAAATAAATTCTATACTAAATGGTTATTTCAATGATTTTTTCCTAACATATACTTTGTATAATCCAATTTCAGTTCTTTACCAATCCTTTACAATTTAAGATTTCTTAATGTTCCTCAATGTTGAAACCAAAGTAGTCAGGCGTTATGAAAAAGACAAATCAAAGTAGCAGCACAAAATTAGATGGTGGTTTGATATGCGATTTTGCCTTGTGTATTGACCCCTGTTCAGTGATATACACAAACAAAGATGAATGAATGTGTCGTCTGCATGATTGGTAAACCTATACGTAGGCTTATTTTTTATTCTTATTGGTTTGAGATATGACAACAGTCATTGACTTTGTAGTTCCATTGGATAGATCAAGGCTGAGAATTGCACATTCGTGTATAAGGATAAACAATTCCATTTGGTAATGGATCTAAAAATTAGGTGGTGTCATGTGACATAAACCACCATAGGACAGACAGTGTTCATGAGTGAAACGTTCCTCTATCTCCAGCGACACTCTGCGTATCAGTTGAGTTTTCATTTACTTTTTTATTTTTATCCTTTCCATTTTGTAAAATGTTGAAAAATTTAGTCAGAAAATCAAAAACATTAAGCAATTTGATTTCTAAGCAAATATTGAGCAGATTTTGTTGAAAACCAAGGTTCTACATTTATTCTATTTTGGAATTGACTTTTTAACGTCTTAGGAGTCAGCATTGTAAAGTGTGTGTATTGACTATACTGTGTACACTAATGATGTAACTAAACAATAAGTGATAAAAATAATAAAAATTAATGTAAAAAACAATTAAAATTTTCTCCAAGAGGTCAAGATAGTTATAACTCATAATATAATATTTACAATTAAGATAGGCTTCAGTTTATTGTTGATAAATTGATTAAGAAATGATCATCCTAGACTTATATTTTTCATCAACAAATCAGCTGATCAAAATTGTTGAATAATAAGAATCCAATACTATAATACGAGCAAGGTTTGTATGTATATATATATTTGCACACGAATCTCGAAAACGGCTCGAATGAATTTCTTTATATTTTGGAAATAACTAATTTCCGAGTAGAAAATAAGTTCTAGATAGGTCTAATGTCCAGGAAAATTCTTGTTTTCTTGTAATATTAAGTTACAAATCTAAAAATTTAACATTACGCTTATGGAGAATCAAATGTAAACAATACAAACCAAAACATCTGTTTATAACCGTTTGATGTTCTTGATTGAAGATGGTGGTGAACAATATGTGAATAGAAGTTTTTCATTAATATTTATTTTATATATGTAATGAATGCAAAATTATCAGGTTACTAAAGAATTTGTATAAACTTAAGGGTAACATAATTGTGCGAAATAAAAACAGAAAAAAGTATTTCCAAAATCTTCCGTGTTTTGATAGAAAACGTATTCATTATATTGCTTGAGGCCACTGTAACAAACCAATTAATAGGTGTAAATTAAATTTATCTTTTCAATCCTCATTCTGTTTCTAACAAAATCAGTTGATCACAGGTTAATAATAACTGCATGGATAATTAAACAGTAAATGATCTGCTAAAACAATTGAGGTTGGCTATAAGACCTAAAACGGCGTCACTCAATGGCAGACGCCGTAGTCCAGTGGTAGTGCGTTGACCTTGTAGAACGAAGGTCGTGAGTTCCATCCCCAACAGTGGCAATACTTTTTGTTCAGTGCTATATTAATTATGGTGTATTAAATTGGTTTTATTTAAACCAATAATTTTATTTAAACATGTTTTCATTGAGTAATAAATGTGTTTTAATTTTTCTAGTTAATTTTTATAATACATTTCTTATTCTATATGAGCAAAGCTTGGTCACCAGGTACTACTACTGTATACAAAGAAATCTGTACATTTTATAAATTTAGATTAGGAAAATTCTTTCGTATTTTAATTTTTATAATTCCAACCAGGTTGATTTTAGTAACAAAACAGGAATTTGGAACTTTCTTTATACAATTGTACATATTAATGCCATTATCTAAATATATAAAACAAAGTCGTGTTAGTTACATGCATTATAACTCGAGAATGGCTGGACCGATTTTATTGATCTTTGATTTTTTGGATTCGTCTCGGCTCCGGTCATGGTTTAGGCATATTCAGTTTCTATAAATTCAATTAGTTTCCATTTTATAGCGTTTTAAATTTCTAATGTTAACCTTATGGGGAATAAGTTTGTTTACAAATTTTCTAAAATCAAAACATTTGATTTCTTAAAACACATGTTGGTTTACTCTCCGTTAGCAATATGCTTTACTATCCAGTGCCATATGAATCATTCATTAATATAAAACTATGAAGTAAATATGTGCAGTACAAAATGAACAGCATTATTCACCACGTTAATAAGTTACGGTTTTTGGGAATTATGTACTGTATTTATATATTTTTTATTTTCTGTATGATTAAAAGTCACGTGTTTATATGTTTGCCAAATAAAATAATTAAAATGTTTATACATATTAGGTTTATTATAATAATCAGCTGTTGAATATTTAAAGCTTTCACAACGAAGCCGCAATACTATTTGACTTCCGAACATGGCCAATCTTAAAGTTAACATGTATTTTCTGTTAGGCGTTACGAAGTTCGCCTGGTCAGCTAGTTTACAATATAAAAAAGGCAGGAAAACTGGTGACCTCAAGATAGGTGCAAGTAAAGTATAGTAAAGATAGGAACAACTTTCTGAATTAAACTCTAGCTTAATTCTTAAACCGGAAGTACCTGATTCCTCTTTCAGTCGATTCTACACCTAATGCAATGTTTGCTTCTTTATAGTTATATACTAGTACAACAGTGTATTATAAAGTGACTAGTCAAGCTTTATCTGAAGAGCTGTACAAGAAGGTTGATTCTAATCCAATGAATAATCACACATCATTATTATAAACAAAAAGTATATATGAAATTGGGTAAATTGTTTAAAAATATTAATTGCAGACTTTTATGTGTTTTAAAATGTTCAGAAAGGTAACAATTATACAGTACATTATACAGTATGAAATAATTTTCACAAACACTATTCATTCTATGAAATAAGACACTTTCTCTACTTTGAAACAATTCACAAGTCCCAAACTTGAAAACAAGAAAGCATTGGGATGTGGTGACAAGAATAGTTGTTTGAGAGTAAAGTTTTAGCAAAATGGAATAAAGCAAAGTGGTTAAAATGCTGTCAGGTTCTCACTTGGTTGAATGTTGGGCTGCGTGGACATCTTCTGCCACTAACAGATCTTCGCCACTATTTGAAATTGTCCCTCGACGGACAAGTTGTGAAGCATTGTTCTTAAGAGAAATCTTTGGTGTAGTCACTACTCTAAATTAGGAATTGTAAACATTGATAGAATAAACAGATTTAAATTGTTACTTTGTTGAATTTTAGAGCTTAAATTAAATACATTGGCTACATGTTTTCTTATGGATCACTTGCATATCCCTTAAAGATTTCTCACACAATTTATGTAGATTATTCTTAGTAGGCTGAACTGAACTGATTTAAATATTATTACTGCTTAAAGTGATCCAACTAGTTTTTATCAAAATTTTATTTTCCTTTTTTACCAAAAATCTTTAAAAATGGTATTTAAACCAGATTAATATTTACTGTTAGTAATTCAGAACTATGACTGCCTACATAAAATTAAAATGTTCAGTATTATCCTCTCTATACTGATAATGATGATGGAATCTACATTCCATCGTTATCATCATATATATATATATATATATATATATATATATATATATATATATATATACTTATATCATATGCTATATTTCACATATTTAACGCATATTTCTTTTCGTAGGGAAAGGATATATGTAAAAGAATTAATTATTCAGAAAGCAGGATTCCAATACTATAACACAAGCAAGGTTTGTATATATATTTGCGGATTTCAATAACTGCTCTAATGATTTTCTATAGATTTTGGAAATAACTGATTTCTGATGTAATCTAATTCATTTTGTCATGGTAATAAGTATCTCTTCTCTCTAAACCAGAATCCTACGACCCGTACAAAGTACGGTCGTACTGATAGTATTAAAATAAATACATACAAGTAGATAAACATGAAGAGCAAAATTGTAGAATACAAGAGTAAGTGTACAAGTGCAATCAGGACACGCCATGCTAGCATTTAATCCGTCTTACCAAGTGCAAGGGCAGAGTGTGAATCAGGTGGGTAAAATGTTGGGGGAAGGAGTGGGAGGGTACAATTGGTGGCGCGATAAAATAGCGACTGGAATGAAAAGTTGAGCATAATAGCAGGCAGGGGCTGGGATTAAAATAGCCCGAGGTCCTCATCAGCCCACACTGCTGCACTTTCTGCATTCAGTTGGTGCTGGGGAATGTGAAGTGGTTTACACTGAGCAACTGAGTCATCAAAACCTAAATATCTTATTTAAGTTAATTTACTAATTTACAAATTGATTGAATTATAAAGTAATTAGACATACAAATTGACTAATTGTAACATAAAAATAATGGTAGTACTTTTAATTGTGAACATGAGATGATACAAGTATGTACTTATGTTCATATTGTGAACATGAATGATATCCACAGCTGGTACTACTTATGTGCCCCTTCAATTGTGAACATGAGATGATATCCACAGCTGGTAGCTTACTTGTGTGCCCCTTCACCCTTGTGAACATGAGATGATCTCCACAGCTGGTAGCTTACTTGTGTGCCCCTTAACCCTTGTGAACATGAGATGATATCCACAGCTGGTAGCCTACTTATGTGCCCCTTTACCATTGTGAACATGAGATGATATCCACAGCTGGTAGCCTACTTATGTGCCCCTTCACCATTGTGAACATGAGATGATATCCACAGATGGTAGCCTACTTATGTGCTCCTTCACCATTGTGAACATTAGATGATATCCACAGCTGGTAGCCTACTTATGTGCCCCTTCTCCATTGTGAACATGAGATGATATCCACAGCTGGTAGCCTACTTATGTGCCCCTTCACCATTGTGAACATGAGATGATATCCACAGCTGGTAGCCTACTTATGTGCCCCTTCACCATTGTGAACATGAGATGATATCCACAGCTGGTAGCCTACTTATGTGCCCCTTCACCATTGTGAACATGAGATGATATCCACAGCTGGTAGCCTACTTATGTGCCCCTTCACCATTGTGAACATGAGATCATATCCACCGCTGGTACCCTACGTATGTGTCCCTTTACCATTGTGAACATGAGATGATATCCACCGCTGGTACCCTTCTTATGTGCCCCTTCAACATTGTGAACATGAGATGATATCCACCGCTGGTAGCATGTGTGACCCTTTACTCCTTAGAGACGCAAACTGAGAGTGATGTCGAAATCACATCGCCACTCTTGAAGGAGCTACTGTTTTGTGGGTCAGTGTTGGGATGTGTTTAGATTGATCTTATACCATAATACGAGCATGGCATAAAATCATGAAACACACATACACGTGCAACACATACTTGAACACATATAATTAATACAGGGTATACTTGTACCCTGTATCCTGGGTATACCTGGTCCATGTGTATGCAATACATGGTGTTATTTTCAACTGTCCCACCATTGTGATCTTGTAATCTAATCGTCCCATAGTAACTTTCAAATGGGGATCATTTGACAGTCATTACCTTTGTTTTTGTAGAGGTTAAAAATATGAAATGTTTGTGAATGACCTCTACTTTCAAATATGGGGTAAACTTATTTTGTCTTATAAAAACTATATATTTTATGCTATTTTTTGCAGTAAATAGCTTATAATTTAAAGACTTTTTTATACTAAATTATATTTTTACATACAACCGTTCACGAACCACAGAGAGACCAAGAAATAATATTATTCAGGTTCTAGATTGATAAGAGAAAATATTACTGCTATTACTATTTATTTCCATCTTTTCATTACTGGATAGCACTGCTATACGTAATCAATAGTTAACCTACATGAAGTAGCAGTTTGTGACTACAGCTGTTATATTTTTTCTATTAGTCTAGGCCTTCATGTATATATTAGCATCTCTTTGGCTCATACAAATTAAGATACAAAAAAGTTAATAAATCTCAAAATTATATTTACTATCCAAAAATATGTCCACAAATTTTGATGTGTTTGGACCACTTATCCTTAAAAGTGTTTGTGTTGTCTCATGTACAAATATTGTTGGTGTACATACAAAACGTACATTACAGTAACCTTCTAAAGGTTACTGTAAGTTTTAGTTTACTAGATCCCAATCGTAGCAAAGATTAAAACACTCTGTTTATCTATATAAATAAAATTAGAGTTATGTATGTATATTGCTTGAAACAATAATATTTTTGGTTATTTTTATGTTTTATGCCTTTAAAAATCTGAAATGGTTCTGTTCTATTTCTGCTGGCTATCTTTCTGTAAAGCTAATCATTTAATAATAAATTTGATTTGAGTAGTACATACTTTTTTTGTATAAAATACATTTATATCTATCATGTTTTGAATATAAATATATAAACATTATTGTTTAAAAATAACATATTGTGATTTTAAAAAGTTAAATTTTTGTTAATTTTGAAAATTATAATTTAAAGACTTTTTTATCTCTTTTTATATTTTTACATTAAGTTCACGAACCACTGAAAGAAATAAATATTTTTTTATATTTTCCATAGAATAAAGATGAAAATACTGCTATATCTATTTAATTTTTCTCTGGATCGTTAATTAATAAAAAAAATCAAATTACTATTTGGTTTTGTTTTTTTCTAGTTTTCTATTCATGTATATATTTTATATTTTTGGCTCATACAAATTTAAATGATTTTTTAATATTTAAAAAAAATTTTGAACTCATTTTTAAAATAATTATTCCTTAAATTTTGTGTCTCATGTAAATTATATGTTTTACATAAAATCGTGTATGAAAGGTTTACTGTTTTTTTGTTTTATAAATATTAAAACTAATTTATAAAAAAACTGTACTATATTTACTATACAAATTATAGTTATGTATGTATACATAAAATTAGAACAACTGAATATAATTCGTTTTTTTTGGTTATTATGTATTCCTTAAAATTAAAGAATTTCTGTGTAATTCTTTTTCTATATCGATAAATTTAATAATGAGTTAGTTATAAAATCGTCACACATTATATTAAAAATACATCTATTAAAAGACTAACGGAAAATAATGTAATTATATAACAAAATTGTGACAACAACTAACAGTGAAGAAGTCAAGGTTTAAGAAAAGTTATGATATTTTAAGACATTTGGACTGCAAATTAAAAGGCCTCATTAGTTTTGGAACCTCTCAGCATCCTAAAGAGGCTCTTTTTATTGAGCTCATATTTATCATTAAAAATGCTGGCCTCTGAAATCTAAATGATTGTTGCTTTTAATAATCTTGTAGTTATACGTGTTGTTAGGATGCAATGCATGTTTGGAAACTATGGAACATCACATAAGTATAATAGATTAATTAACATTGTACATATATGGTTTGTTTTTATATTTGGGTTAAGAAAAAAATCAAAAATTAATATTCACTGGAATATTATTTCAGTGTTTATAAGAATTTATAATCCAAAATTTATTTAATTGTCATTACAAATTGCTAAATTGAGTTTTATAGTACATTTTCTTTGAGATAAAAATTAAAGAAACATCAATGAAAACAATTTGATTTTGTAATGAAATATAATTTTGGTAAAAATGAATATTGTTAGAAAATGTATTAATCTATCTATAATATTATAAAGAAGAGGTGGTTTCTGTATGTTTGTTTGTGGGTTTGTGTGTTTGTGGGTTTGTTGTGGCAAGTGAATGCGAAAAATACTGAACCGACCGGTTTGAAATTTTAGGCAAAGGTAGATCTTAAACTCATGCAACACATAGGCATACTCATTTCCTTAAAATCCTCTCGGGCTACGCCCTGTGAACGTCCTAAGTTTCAATATTTACATTTTTAGAGAATGAAAACATAAAATTACTTGAATGTCAACAGCTGTGAATACTAAAATTTGACAGTTCGAGAAGAAGGAGAAGAAGAAGAAAGAGCTGCCGTGACCGTCCTAGGTTTCAATGTTTACATTTTCTAATGACAACATCCGTTTGCACTATATTTTGACAGTTCGGGAAGAAGACGAAATAAAGTTGATTTTTCAGATAAACTGCTGGATCGAAATTAGTGAATTATTTGAAATAGCGGAATGGTAGATTTTAAGTTTTTTTCCGACGACTGTCTCTATTACATTAATCCTTATCCTCTCCCAATATTTGACATATGTTACTTTGAAATGTTGTAGACACTCCTGTTTTGTCATTTTGTAAACAATGAAGAATTAATTAACAATATCTTAAATGTATCAGTAGAGCCTACACCTTTCAGCCTTTTTAGCCCGTGCGAAGAACGGGTACTTTGGCTAGTTTGACATTAAAGTATAGCCTATACAAGTTAAGTAAGTATACTGCGAGCCCATGTTTTTAAATTTATGTCCTTTTTATCACAAAGGATAATTCAATTATATTTTATTTTCAGTTTGGTTTGTTTCTTATTGTAGTCTGTGCCCCTGAGAAAATTTATACGTAAATATATATAATTCGGAAACCTTTTCTCCATTTCTATGATGCCCTTTAATCTTTTTGGGCCAGTTAAATGTTTAATCGTAAAAACAGATTGAAATAATTTCAATAAAAAATAATTATTAAAATAATTTTTATTCTATTCGACAAACATTTTAATTTTATCCAGGACTATTTCAAGCTAAATTTCAGGTTGAGCAAAAATAAAAAATAAATTAAAAAACTTTTAAGATATAATAAATATTAGAATTCAGTAGAAATTAATAATATCTATCAACTATTAGTTTTACTTGGACTATGAAAGTAATTCATTTGCGTTTTTAATATGTACGTATTAAAAAAAATAATACATGAATATAGAAATAACAAAATAACACATGATCCATTACAATATTAAAATTATATTGCTGATAAAAAATCTGGTATAGAGGGTGAATACAAAGTGTATAAAACAAACGTGCCTCACTATCCAATAATGTGTCAGGCCTCTTCATCTCAACGCGTTGAAACGCCGTCGGCATCACAAGGCTCCCCCACCGCATCATCTCTTTTCAGCCATTTTACCAATGACTAAAATGATTAATAGGCAAGATAGCTGCATTGTCAAAGTAAACCATTGGTCACACAGGTCTTGCTTATCCAGGTACCAGGTGTAAAAGTGCATTTCCTCACTTCTCCTAGGACAGATTTCTTTTACCAAAGTATCGTTAGATTTAAAATTAAAATAACAATTTCTTTTGTATAATGCAACAATTTTATTAAGTAAATGGTTTTGTTGTTATTTAAATTAATTAAAATTAAATTAACCTTCGCCATTTTGGAAATAAAAAAGCAAAGTAAAATAAGTAAAACCACTAATTAAAGAAAATTGCTTAATTTAGCCAATAAATATGTGTGCAAAGTTTGGTTTTTGTAGCTTAAATAGTTCTTGAGATATAATGGTTTTTGTAAAAAATACAAAATTGTGGTTAGCTGCTAAACGACGGACTTTAAACAAATGTATATAGAACATTTTTGGTTTATTTTGAACACTTTGTATAATTGTTTTCGTCATACTGCCTCAAGAAAGATGTTTAAGATGCGTGTGTTGAAGAACCAAAGTTGTTATTTTTCTTCCTAGGACCAAACCTATTATTATGATGATTTTTTGAGTCCTAGGACGCAAAAGATCAATGTTGATACTTTTGATTCGAGGTCAGAATTCGCATTTAATCCAAACAACCGATCAGGAATCGAGGAGGAACTACAAAAATGTAACATAACAGCTGATTAGTCTAACGCGACTAAAATGGTCGACAACTATTGACAATTTGTCAAGTAATAATTACAATTTTTCTGATTTTGGTTCAATTTATTTGAAGTATGAAGAAAAATATACACGGCCTAAAATTTGCTTTTTGAACCATACTCGAATATTAAATGTGCTATCAAAGTTTAATAGCCGAGGCTGTTAAACTTTGTATGTATGTTGCCTATAGTCTTCGAACCCAATCGAAAGATTGGGCTCTGACTCAGAGCACATAAAGGGGTGCAGCGTTAGGTTAAGTGTTCACAAGTTTCTTTAAATTAATACATTACAAGATGGTACGCAGTTCACCGGATAACGATAATAATGTAAGACTGTGGAGAGGAGATGTTTGGAGTGGGCGACATCTGCTTGGGTTACCGGTAGCGCATGGCGATCGTGAGAGGGGAACAGCCACGCAGGGGATACTTCGTAACAATACAACCTAGCTACAAATATTCGTATTTAATTAATATAATTTTTGATTATTATTTAGTATAGGCCAAATTTTATTTGATAATGTGATTTGGTTAAAATATACAATGTACCGTTTATGCGCACCAAACGCACCAACCATTCTAAGAGGACACAGGCCAAGAGCTGCTATGAAGCTATGTATACAGTATACACACGGTACCGTGTATGTATACGTGTCCAGTATGCACACCGGACACCACGACCGGTCTAGGCGAGACACATAGTAGTGTGGCGGAGACAGGTCAAGAGCCACTCAAGTGCCGTGTAATTGCGTATACAGTATACACACGGTACCGTGTATGTATACGTGTCCAGTATGCACACCGGACACCACGACCGGTCTAGGCGAGACACATAGTAGTGTGGCGGAGACAGGTCAAGAGCCACTCAAGTGCCGTGTAATTGCGTATACAGTATACACACGGTACCGTGTATGTATACGTGTCCAGTATGCACACCGGACACCACGACCGGTCTAGGCGAGACACATAGTAGTGTGGCGGAGACAGGTCAAGAGCCACTCAAGTGCCGTGTAATTGCGTATACAGTATACACACGGTACCGTGTATGTATACGTGTCCAGTATGCACACCGGACACCACGACCGGTCTAGGCGAGACACATAGTAGTGTGGCGGAGACAGGTCAAGAGCCACTCAAGTGCCGTGTAATTGCGTATACAGTATACACACGGTACCGTGTATGTATACGTGTCCAGTATGCACACCGGACACCACGACCGGTCTAGGCGAGACACATAGTAGTGTGGCGGAGACAGGTCAAGAGCCACTCAAGTGCCGTGTAATTGCGTATACAGTATACACACGGTACCGTGTATGTATACGTGTCCAGTATGCACACCGGACACCACGACCGGTCTAGGCGAGACACATAGTAGTGTGGCGGAGACAGGTCAAGAGCCACTCAAGTGCCGTGTAATTGCGTATACAGTATACACACGGTACCGTGTATGTATACGTGTCCAGTATGCACACCGGACACCACGACCGGTCTAGGCGAGACAATAGTAGTGTGGCGGAGCCAGGCCAAGAGCCACTCAAGTGCCGTGTAATTGCGTATACAGTATACACACGGTACCGTGTATGTATACGTGTCCAGTATGCACACCGGACACCACGACCGGTCTAGGCGAGACACATAGTAGTGTGGCGGAGACAGGTCAAGAGCCACTCAAGTGATGTGCAACTGTGTATACAGTATACACACGGTACCGTGTATGTATACGTGTCCAGTATGCACACCGGACACCACGACCGGTCTAGGCGAGACACATAGTAGTGTGGCGGAGACAGGTCAAGAGCCACTCAAGTGATGTGCAACTGTGTATACAGTATACACACGGTACCGTGTATGTATACGTGTCCAGTATGCACACCGGACACCACGACCGGTCTAGGCGAGACACATAGTAGTGTGGCGGAGACAGGTCAAGAGCCACTCAAGTGCCGTGTAATTTGTCGTATACAGTATACACACGGTAACCGTGTATGTATACGAGTCCAGTATGCACACCGGACACCACGACGGTCTAGGCGAGACACATAGTAGTGTGGCGGAGACAGGTCTTGTACATTCATATTTACTTAATAGTTTTAAATTAATGAATGATTCAGACGGCATTGCATAGTAAAGCATATTGCTAATAGAAAGTAAACCAAATAGATATAGCCTAAGAAATCAAATGTTTTGGTTGTAGAGAATTTGTAAACAAACTTACTCCCCATAAGGTTAACATTAGACATTTAAAACACCATAAAACGGAAACTTATGGAGTTTTTGAAAAAGATTTTCGCTAAAACCTTCCCGGACACATATAAGGGCAACTTCCTAAAATTTCATGGCGATCGGATGAGTAATTTGATAATGCATAAATGACATACATACATTCATTTTTATATATAGAGATAAATAAGTATTTCCTAATACATTTACTGTAGGCTTTACAATGATTCCAATATACTATAGTATCTTAATTTAAACTTTATGTTCAGTTATAATTTACGAATCGAGGGAGGAATTATTGGTTAATGATGTGCAATAAAAACTTCATTAAATTTGTTTAGTTATTTAAAAATATTATAGTTTGCTATATTTACAGTCATCTCCTTTTATCATCGGTGTTGTTCTAAAGAAAAACATAGGAATGTTTCAGCACAACATATCTACATGAAATAATTAATTTAAATAAACGGAATCAATGGACTGATACATACTTTCTTCCTTGAGTAAATTTAAAAAAGACAATCTGTAATAAAACTATCATATTTTTCAAAGTTTATCTAAATATTATTTAATAATTTGTTTTTTTTTTCAAAAATAATCATCCAATTTCTGAAAATAATAACAAGAGAAACAAAGTTAAATTAATTGTTACAATTTTATGGGTTTTACCCCGGTAAAACCAAGCTTTTTGAATTGGTTTTTTTGGGTGATTTGACCTTACGCGTTATACAAATTTTCATGGAAAACAGTTAGAAAATAAGGAAGAAATTGATTTTTTAATATTCTGTACAAGAATAACATTGGGCGCTTTCAGACAACGAACTGCGTTTAATATGGACAGTAAATTTAACTTTTCTATGGAAACGTTAGTCGTAGACAAATAGTTCAACATACTAATTTGTTTAGTATTTTAAGATGGTTACAATGGTGGTAATCAAGTTATACTTTACTTTTATTGTTTTCGCTGAAAATTAAGAAAATTAGATTTTTTTTCAACATTTAAAAGCCCATAACTTTTGAACCGTCATTTTTACAGACACGCGGGTAGTGTCATATTATTTAGTACTCTGTGCACCATGCACTTTCAAATTTTAATCAAAATAGCGAACTACCCTTAAAACTATCAAATTAAAAAAAATGAAAAAAACGCCTGGAGATACAGTGAGTACATGCCAAATTTAATCTAAATTGGACCAACGGGGTAGGCTGTGGCTCTGTACACATCCAGACACACACATACACACACACGGACAGACATCACGTCGAAACCCATTTTTTTGGATCCAGGGGACCCCAAAATGGATATATCCACTCTCATGTCAAATTCGAAAATTTTGACGAAAACAATACTTTCTCCATATACCAAGGTGAGAAAGTAAAAATCTGGTAGTCAAACGTAAGCATATTTGAGAAGTAACATGAGGTGGTAATGTCGGTGCGGGCGGGACAACCGCAACAGACAGCTGTTTCCACGGAGGTTGAGTGTGCAGCCAGTGTGCAGGTGGTCAGTCCGGGCTCTCTGACTGGTGGACCGTGGGTGATGCGCTTGATATTTGTCTAATGCATCTGTGACATCATGTCTATCACAACTAGTAGTTATACATACATCAATACGTTTATGTCACGACGCGATGTCGTAGTCGTAGGGCCAGGTCCAGATAGTTGTTGTTGTTGGTTACCATTGCCTTCTGTTCCCCTTGTACTGTACCAGCTCATTGCAGCGTCTGACACGTCCAAAACACACATCTGCAGATAAATTTGCCTGCAACACCGGTATGATTGAAAAATAGAAGTTAATGGACCATCGATTTTCGGTCTCAAGTTACAATAGTTTATTTAAAAGGCACTGGAATTAACCACTGAGTTTCTATAGCTACTCAACGAGGTTTCAGCTTTAATAATGGTAATAATAATATACTCTCAGTTCGTTGGCTGGTCAGAAGTCAAGGCGTCTCACTTGTGTTAATCGTGGTACAGTGTGAGAAATCAGCTGTCCAGGAGAACAGTGTCGCCCTCCGACGGTAAATAGTCTTATTAAACTGTCCCGCGTTCCATATTTTCCTCCAGTATTCTTATCTTTTTGAGGAAAAATGAATATCGGTTCTGTTAAGGTCTCCTTGACCGCTAAACATAGTAGCTTATTGAAGAAATTAGATTTTTTAGGTGTGCTTTTTTATGAAATAAAATAATTTAGTATTGAAACATCAGTTGAATATAATCGGAAAGAAGAAAATTAATATGAACTGCAAAAAGTTTCTGATGAACATTCATTTGTTTATCCCGACCAAAATCAGTTTGAAAAGTTGGAGCTAAAGCTAATTCGTCAGCCAGTATTCGGTTAGCACACGGCAAGGATATGATTAGTAATCATGGTCCAGGTCCGGTGTTGTCCGGGACAGGGTGCGAGGGGGGCAGGGGGTGGGTTCAGGGGGTTGGCGACGTCATCAGCGCTGCGCTGCCTCAGTCTAGTCCGTGGTCGCGCCGTGAACCCTGTGTGCGATAAGTCTTCTGGATTCTATAATCTTCCCAACATTTCACCAGGTGAGATCCACACTCTTATTCCCGTTGTGAAAGGGTGGAATTTTTTTTGCCAAACTATCGTAACTTATTTTATACATATGGTCAAAATGCAACTTTAAAATTTTATATTTGTAAAAGTTAAACATTAACTACACTCGCGTATCTCAAGGACAATTTTGGCAACATAAAAGTATCAAGTTTGAACATTTCACAGTCTGTGAATAGTTTTGAATGGATGATTGAAGGCTAAGAAATCAACAAGTGTTCGATTTCTCGCTGTTTCGGGGTCGCGGAGAGTCGCCGGGAGCCGAGCTGCTCCGGCCAGGCTCGTGCTCGTCACACGTGTCCTCTGCATGTCCTCACAACATACTTATCACTCCACTTTTCCTTTTGCAGATAGTGATTTAATTTTGAATCAAAATTAATTTTTGCCACATTATTTTTGGAAGAATTAATAAAAGTTTTTAAAGTAAATTAAACTCGAACTAATCCAGTTAACCGCTTCAAACGAGAAGCACCAGTTTTTTACGGTTGGTATTTCTGTTTCCGGCGTCGAACAAGCAAGTGGTTATGACCTGCTGCAGTCCCTCGCTGACGTCACATATCGACCGGGCGTCAGCGGATATGACGGCTCCTTCTGTGGTTGTGGAACCGCTGCTGCCGCTAGCCTCGCGCTGTTGCTGCTAGCCTCGCGCTGTCGCAGACCTGCCATGGAACGAACAGCTGGCCCCGATATTGTTGTAACAAAGGCCAACTAGTTTCTAACTGATAGTTTCATCCATATAGTCTACAATATAAAATTACAATTAAATCGCATTGAGGACTTGAGAGGGCATTGTGCGAGTATTGGATTTAATTTCAGTTTTGAGTTATAACAATTGAAAAGATATGCAAGGATATATAAAGTGCAAAGATACGCAAAGTAATTGAAAACTTCTATGTATTCGACTTATTTTGGAAATATAGACTGCAATCGACTGATGATCAAACCCAATATTTATATCTGGACCGAGCGCTCCTTTTGTCTGTGAAAAATACTGCATCTCAAGCTTGCAAATACTCTCTATTACTTTTAAGGATCTAACCAAGTGTAAAGCGATACGAAATTAATTAAGTCTGTTGGT
Organism: Nephotettix cincticeps; assembly: GCA_023375725.1. Lineage (NCBI taxonomy): Eukaryota > Metazoa > Arthropoda > Insecta > Hemiptera > Cicadellidae > Nephotettix > Nephotettix cincticeps. Next base: position 121,498,653 of record CM041786.1, on the reverse strand, counting down.
ATAATTTCGCTTTACATAGATAGATCCCTAATTGTCCTAACGTTAACATGATTCTATGCCAGTTTAACAGTCAATAGACATAGCGGCAAAACATAGTTGTTCAGAGTGAGTTTTAAGACATTGGTTTCCTTAAATAAAATTGGTATAACTTTTTAAAATTTTAACTACCGGTACCCTCAAGACAACACATTTGTCCAAATAGGTTTTAAATAACCTAGTATGCATTAATACGTTTCTAATACGTATTATAAAGTAGCCAAAGGAAGTTAAATGTTACAAATGAATTATTATTAAAAGTCATACCATAGATTATTTGAGAAAACATATTACTATATAACTAGAAACAATACTTTTAATTTGATTGTGTGGACACCAGATTCACTTGCTACGACCTTTGAGATGAGGGAATGGATCACATATGTGGTTTACGTACGTGGTTTCGAGGCATTTTATATCGATGTGGTTCCAAGAAACAAGCGATACGAAACATGAAATTTGCAGTTGGGAGAGTCCCAAAGTGTGGACTGCGCGTTAACTTATGGCCCACTTTTAAGATTTCCAGGGTTAAAAAAACGATCAAAAGCTGATGGTTTAATTTTTACATATTCTACAAAATGTGTCTTAGAAAATTGAATGGTGATAATCCCAAATTTCGATGGCCAATCAGCTTCTGAAGATGAGACACGCATTCGGAAGCAATTTTGAAAAGCCTGTTCTAAAGTATCTAAAACAATTCCTCACAACAATAACATTGTTATCCTTTCTAACGACCTCGCATCACCTAGCTCTTGGTTCTGGGAGGAGAATGCATCGAAACATTTTTCGAGGGTATACAAAATGATATGGTTGAAACACTTTAATTTAGTCTTAAACACTTAATTAAACAACTCAATGAGATGAACACGCATGCGTGCCCCCCCCCACACACACAAATTGCGCACTACTGATACAAACACGCACTCTTATAATATGGTACATTTTTCCTATACAAATTTCAATTAAACGTAAAGAGGTACAAATGTATAATCGTCAACTTATTTTGCTGTAACATTTTCAAATTACAGGGCGTTGTTACAGTTTTCAATCAATACGGCTGAATATGTGTTACATGAACTTCATAGTAGGTGAAGTGGAATACTTAATTTTAAAAATAAATTACATTAGTTCTTTGTTTTAGTCTTGTAAACGGTCACACAGACAGTTCTTTGGAAAAATTAAACCACCAATTACCAAATTAAAAGTATATCAGTAAACTCAATACATTCAATTCAGTTAAATGATTAATACAAACTTCTTTATGTTAATTCAAAATTTCACCATAAACACCCATTACAATCAGGACATTATACACATACATATGAAAATAAAAATTAAAATAACATACATAATAAAATTATACAGATACATAAGAAAATAATATTTCCTTAAATAATTTTAGATACAAAATTCAAAGTGTATTTTATGGTGTTTAAGGTTTAGAAAAGGTATTTTTGAGTAATTTTCATATAGCTTAACCCATATAATAGTATATGGGTGGTTCTAGAAAGGTAACAGCGATTTCAGAGCATACTTGAAAGTCATTGAATGGCATTAGAATGGCGATAGAGATTATTAATTGAAAAATATTTTAATCAGCAAAGTGTTATTTAACAGAATTTTTAAATCTATATTTTTATTCGAAATATTAACAGAAAATACCGATTCACAAATACCGGTGGAACTATTGATCTAAAAGTTGCAAACCATATGGAAAGTTTAAAAAAGGGATAATAAAGTCAAACTCTAAATTTATTCAACCAAATTTTAATAATAATTACATAGATTTTTTTAAAATTTAATGGAATTTTAATAAAGCTGAATCAATTATTTATTGCTTTACCTCTATATATAAATTAATAAACTTTTTACAAGAAAATTATGACAATTTTGTTATGAGAGCTAAGTAGAAGCATTTATAACTATCATTTCAAGAAATCAAACCATGATGAAATAGCTAAAAAATGTGTTAATCTAAATAAAAAAAAACACTTACTTAAATCATCCACAAAACTTGAAAAATTGAAGGTAGTAAAGTTATAAATCAATCCTCTATGTTCAAAAAAAATTGTATTAATCTAATCTAATAGCTGAAGTTTTTTGCTATTTAATGGAACCTGATAATAGCTTAACGAAATATAGACACACATTTTGGATGTGGAATAGATTAATGGTCAACGTACATTCAGTTTTAGGCTTTAAAAAATCGATTAAAATTATCGCATACATCTTCTGTATTATCTAAAAACAATTATTTTATTCCACTGTGGAATAAAATACTAATAGATGTACCAATGTTCAGGCTCGAAAAATAAACACATATAAAAATAAATAAATAATGTCTTTATTATTAAGCAGCCTTTAAAGTTTAAACTCTGCTTTTCAAGCTAACTTTCGGCAAACTAATTACATAACATAAAAAATAAAAGCTAATTCTAAAATATACCACAAAAATTATTAGAATATATGATTTTTTATTTTATTTTTGAAAACACTGTAATTAATTGTCCCTTGGATATTAAAAGTATTCTCAAACAAAATAAAATATACTTAATGAAATTTTAAATCGAATTTTAAAACAATTTCAAATCAATAATTAATGGATTGAGATTGAACGTAGTAAACAGTACCTAGGCCTTAGACCTTGGGTTAAACATTTAAAATTATCGTTTCACCATAAATAGCTTAGAAAATTCGAAAATTACATTTACTGGTTCATTTTCTAGTTTATTTATATTGTATATAAAGACTGAAAATTCATACGAACGTATTTTAATACTGCAACTGAAGTGAAATAGTTGAAATTTGTATTTTGAAACGTTAAGGTAGTTTGTATTTCTCTAATATTTGGCGCCCAACATTTGGGATGTTGAAATGTTTTTGGTTTTTATTGTTGTGTCAATTAGGTCCAAAGGTGATAAAGATAACAAACGAAATATAGTGAAACTGTTATCGGAACTTTGTCGCTATTAAATCAGCTCTTGATGTCAAACCGCGGGCGGCTCCTAACTCATCTGCCTTCGCGCTGTGCAAGTCCCTGTGCATTTCACCTCAATTGAAATTTAGTCAAAATTTCATATTTTCATATTCTTGAGTATATATTTCCAAACACCGAATCTTGAAAATTTGTGTTCGAGAATTTGGGTTTTGTTTCGTTAGCAATAAAATTATTAACATATGGTTGACTACAACGTCAGCCGATCGTCAACGCCGTCTTCGAAATGTTGTATCTGGTTGAATTATAACAAACAATCAAACTAAAATATTGAATAAATGCAAAACTATATCATAATTTAGTTGGCTACGAATTTCAAATAAAGTTACATGTTTAAATAAAAAATCCCAACTGATAATATGAAGAAGATAAAGGGGGTATATTCTTTATTTTTATTTAAAATAACGAGTACTTGTCTTTTAAGCGTTTTTATATTGTTATTTTAAGTTTCAATTAGATTTCATATTGAGTTGAGATCAATATGATAGAAAATATGGATTATATCTAACCACAAAAACGTTTTCTTTAAAAGTTAAAATAAATGTGTTTTGAGTAAATTTATGATTATAATGAAAGGCTAAACATAGTAAACAAACCAATCAATTAATTGGCTGGGACTACATAGAACAGGCCCAGCTGTTTTTACATTCAAATTTGGCGATTTTTTCTCCTACAAAAATTTTTTTTAAAATTATGAATAGATCTTGAAAGATTGCCAGTAAAAAGTAATTAACAACACAGATAAATATACTATAGGCAGTCAAATTGAAACTGTAGTAAAGTAGATATGAGATAAATTAAAGGTATTCAGAGCTACAAATCACAAAGGATGCAATCAATATTTTGAATTTGTTCAATACTTGCTTGTAAAAGTAAAAATACTTGTTGGAATAAAAACTATTTTGAATTTAATTATTTTGGAACATGGTAGTATTTTAGTTTGATTATTGTTCATGTCCAAAGCTCAGTGTATAATAACAAGTTTATGAGTTATTCAGACAGATTGAATTGATACTGTCTGCAACTAGGTGGGATGTAAAGCCATAAACTGTCCTCTAGTGAAGTTATCACTTTCCCATAAATTCCGGTTACTGGAGTATTGTTGTTGTTTTTGATCATCTATTTTTTTTTTTTTTTTTTTTTGTATTTTTATTTTTTTTTATTTTTTTTTATTTTTTATTTTTTTTTTATTTTTTTTTTGTATTTTTTTTTTAGCGTTTTCTTTTACCCTTTTTTTATCATAAATTTGTTCTGATAATGTTATTTTTAATTAAATACGATTTAAATTTTTTTTTTAATTAAATACTTTTTAAATTTACATAACGTTTTATTTTTAATAAATACTTTTATTTGTTGGTTATATTTAAATAATTTTTATTTATCTCAAACAATCACATCCGAATGCAATTTTTATTTTGAATTAAATGTTGTTATACAAATTAATTTGGATAAATTGTAAAATAAGCTTTATTTAATGTTATTTTCAGTTAAAAAAAATACGAGTTTAAAATTTTATAAACAATATAATCACCATGATTTATTTTTTTATATTTTTCCAAAAATTAATTCTTTCTTTTATCGTAATTCTACTATTTAGCTACATTGTATTTTACATAAATGGTTATTTTAAATAATTTAACGTTATGTTTTAAATGACGCTGTTATTTTATTTTAACATAAAAATAATAATTCTCAAACAATTCACATCCGCAGCACTTTTTAATTTGAAACTAATGTTTTTGGTCAGGCCATGGTATGTGTTTTATAAATAAACTTTTAGAATAGAAATAAAATTAAAGATAAATGTTAAGCTTTACGCTCCATACTTATTTTTTCGGAAACATAAATTCCGGTTTATTCACTAATATTGACCGGAATTCAATAAAATAATTAAATTATTTTATTATAACGCTATCTGATTAAAAAATATTAATAATACAAATTTATGAAGTCAAAGTTGAAGTTATATTCTCACTAACGGATTTCTGATCTGGTTAAGAGTTTCCATGATTTAATGTAGTAAATATAAACTGAGTTGATTTTAAATTTCACAAAAATATAATTTTGACATCGATATGTCTTAGCTCTGGGGGTGTTGGTGATTTTTAAGATGGAAAATGTGTAACAGGTTTCTATAGAAACTACCAGAGCTATTGTATTGAATTTTTAATATAAAAGAATAAGAACAGCTGTTCAGATGAAGTATATTTTTTCAAAAGTTTTTATCCTGGATCAATGGCTTAAATCATGAACAGAATGTGTAAAATAATATCTAAAGTACGTTGCCTTTAGACATATCCATGATCTAACCTATTTCCCACAGGGAAGTAAATACAGCGTAAACTTTTTAATTCAAGAACGTATACTTGCATTTCGATTCTCGTACCTCCCTCAAATACGTAGTGTACTTTGGAGGCGTCAATTGTATTTTTATGCAAGACGGATTTTCCTCCCTCCGCGCCATATTATAGGTTTATCATAATATTAGTCTCATTATACTAGAAGTTTTTTAGTCTCACATTCACGTTGAAAACACAGGTCAAATGGTTATGCCATGTACTTTGGGATGATTTATTAAATAACACTTAGTTGATTAAGCTCCTAAAAAACCACTAATCTAATCTTAATCAAATTTAAACTATTTCTGTTTCAGTCTAACTAGGTATTTTGAATATAAAATGAAAAAAATTTTGAATGCTGTTTAATAGGTAAATCACGTTGTTATTGTTTGTAACTTCAACGGTACAAAATTAATTATTCTAGGTATAAAATTTATAAAATAATCATTTAATAAAACGTGGAGTTTTCTGCTAACAGAATAAACAAAAGTTTTTGTACCATTTTATATTTTAACGGATACAGACTAATGATAATATTGAAGTTATACTAATAATATTGATACGTTTTATTTTTCACTCACCTTCAATGCACAGGTAACATAACATAATCAGCTGTAACAAAACTGTCCTACCCCAAGTGTGTCGCGTTAAAAAAACTCAGAATATGATACTTTATGGATAATTGCTGTTCCTTTATCATTCAAAATGTGACAGTGACTCGAAGTGTTTTCTTGTACTACCTCGTCTTGGAATAGACCATTCTCACGTTGAAAAGTCAAAAAAAATTATTGACTGACTCATAGCAGAATAATAGAGATGTGAAAACATGAGGGATCCTCTGAACGATATTTAACGGATCGGCTTAACTGGTTGGCAGCGGGCCAGTTGCAACACTGCCCGCTAGGGTGAGCGTCGAGCGGCCTGTTTGAAGTGTTCCGCTCCCGGTGCTTCAAAAGGTGACAATGTTAACGATGGACAGATAACACGTTATTGCGCACAGAATGCTGCAATCAAAGGAACCATACTCGCTCCACAAAAAATTCATGAAATTAAAATTGTTAAAACATGACATGTAGAGCGTGTCTATCGCGTAGTTAGCGTAGTATGGTTGTCGCGTAGTTTTTAAGCGCTCGGAGCGAGATGTTGTCAGGTCCACAATGCTCGTTGACCCGTTGTACGATGTTGCATGTTGGGCTGCGTCGTTGTCGTCGTCAGTCCCAAGGTGTCAAACATGTTCAATAAATGCATACCGTGCCAGATTATTAAAAAATCAGTTACGCGTAGTTTTCAAAACTACGTTTTGTAAGCCTGCATCTAGGCCTACTTACTTATGCCGTGGCTTTTGTGGCACTCCCCAAACCGCCGCTTCGCTGCGCCCCTCTGGCCTCAGGCAACCACGCGATGGCCCTGGTGTCTAGCACTCAACGATTCAATTCCCTGATACAGTTTTAAAATGGTTTCTGTAATATTATAAAGAAGAGGTGGTTTCTGTATGTTTGTGGGTTTGTTGTGGCAAGTAAACGCAAAAAATACTGAACCAAACAGTTTGAAATTTTACAGAAAGGTAGATCTTAAACTCCTAAGGCTACGCCATGTGAACGTCCTAAGTTTCAATGTTTACATTTTCAGACAATGCAAACATAAAAAGTAACAGCTTTGAAAACTAAAATTTGACAGTTCGGGAAGCAGAAGACACGGTTGCTGTAAGTGTCCTAGGTTCTCTAAGTTTCCTACGAAAAGTTCTGATCCTCTACGCTGTAGGTCGAATGATCGAATCCCCTCCGATACACACATTTTTGATCCGGTGTGAAGAAAATTGTATTAATCACTGACTGAAAACTCTGGCTTCATCTCCTCCACAACCATTTACAACCATTTTTTTACTATACAATAAAAAATATTAACAAATAAAGATATGGAAACACCGGAAACGGATACTATTTTTTGGGCTATGTTTGGTTGTTCATAGGTCAGCTCGGTGTTTTGACAGTTCACAGTCACCTCGATTAACACTAATCTCAGGTACACTAATTTGTGAGTAGTGAGTGAGTTACGCAAGTTTTAATAATCTCCCCATTTGAGAACGCCATCTTGAGGCGCAAGGTGAGCAGTGTTTGTGAGTGAGTTACGCAAGGTTTAATTATCTCCCCATTTGAGAACGCCATCTTGAGGCGCAAGGTGAGCAGTGTTTGTGAGTGAGTTACGCAAGTTTTAATGATCTCCCCATTTGAGAACGCCATCTTGAGGCGCAAGGTGAGCAGTGTTTGTGAGTGAGTTACGCAAGTTTTAATGATCTCCCCATTCGAGAACGCCATCTTGAGGCGCAAGGTGAGCAGTGTTTGTGAGTGAGTTACGCAAGTTTTAATTATCTCCCCATTTGAGAACGCCATCTTGAGGCGCAAGGTGAGCAGTGTTTGTGAGTGAGTTACGCAAGTTTTAATTATCTCCCCATTTGAGAACGCCATCTTGAGGCGCAAGGTGAGCAGTGTTTGTGAGTGAGTTACGCAAGGTTTAATTATCTCCCCATTTGAGAACGCCATCTTGAGGCGCAAGGTGAGCAGTGTTTGTGAGTGAGTTACGCAAGTTTTAATAATCTCCCCATTTGAGATCGCCATCTTGAGGCGCAAGGTGAGCAGTGTTTGTGAGTGAGTTACGCAAGTTTTAATGATCTCCCCATTCGAGAACGCCATCTTGAGGCGCTAGGCGAGCAGTGTTTTTTGAGTGAGTTACGCAAGTCTTTATGTAATAACTCCTTAACGGACCTGTCGTTGTTCGTGTTTTGCTTGTGGAGGAACATTTGGCAGCAATCCTCTCAGTGAATCATAATTAATTACATCGTCAAACGGTGCACATCAACAACGCTTAGGCTTACTAATGATGTCAGCCAAAAGAAAAGTCACTCGTAATAATTAACGTAACTTTATTGTTATCTAAACATATTTATTTTAAGTATTTCTGGAAACATTGGTTTATGCAGATCTGACCACAGAAGTAAAGGAAGTTTTAATGATGTAATGTTACACTATTTACACTTTCACATGCATGATTTATTCCAAACATATCTACAGTAGAAATATTTAACTAACATATAAGCTTTATTTATGAGTTAATAATCCAGAATTAAGAGGAAAATGGATTATATTGATTAACATAGTTTTAATGCACTTGTTACAATATATTTTGATTCATTGATCTGGTTTTTGTGTGTATGTGATTTTATTGTGTGCGTGTAATTTATTAGTAATAATTATCAAGATTATTTTTATTAATTATTATTACAAGAGATTGTAATAAAACACCCTCCTAATTTTTTCTCAGTTGTTTTTCTCATAATTTATTAGACTTAAAAGTAATTATAAGTGAAGGTGTTTTTTGAACGAATAGTATGAACGATACTAGAGTAACTTGATGTTGAATATTTTGCAAGCAAAAAATCTAAACATCTAATGTTATTTCAAAGTCGTAATTATTATGTTTGACAGCTATATAAGTTGTAAAACACAATTTTCTATATATTACTGCATTTTACTGATACAATTTTTTTAAGTATCAGGCTGAGTTTGCCAAGTATCAAACCTGTATTAATTTGTTCTTATGAGATTTATCTAGAAAGAAATTTTGGGCTTTTGAAGTTAAAATTTGTGGTTTAAAATAAATGGTTTTTTATACAGGTTATTTTAAACCGGAGTGTGTAGTTTGAGATTTTTATCAAGCTATGGTCAAACCAAAGCTGGTCGACGGAAATTGACTTAGTTTCGATCCTTAACAAATCAATTCATTTTTTTAAATAGAAATAATCGTGTTTAAACGAATTTCAACAATTCAATTCTTCCATAAAACTCTGACATGATTTGTTAAAATAAAAATAAAAATCAAATTATTTGTTAATATTAAATCACCTTGAGAGTGACGAAGTTTAAAATGTAATTATTTTTTTATTATTGGTAAGTATATTTAGGTTTATTACTGTGGATTTTAAATGTGAAACACTAATTGTATGGACGGATGAATATATGAAAAAATATAGTATAATCAGTTTTTTGTTTGTTTGAATTTTCAGCAAATCTCATTCCTTTACAGTTTTTTACAGTTGCTTATGTCCAAAAACACTTATTAAAATAACTTTCTACTATTTATTAATTTTTATACACAAAAAAAGAACAAAACCATTTTTATTCGATACAAATGCAGCTTAGCTATTTTGGAAATAATTTTTCATGAAAATCAGACGGGCCGTAAGCAACTAAGTTTGTTAATTGTAAGGAGGTTTTTCAGATATATTTAAACATATGTACAATGCGTGGAATAGCTTCATAAGCGATCGGGAAGGCGAGATGACCGGTACGAAATCCGTGCGGAATCTGTGATAAACTATAAATACAAGTAATCCGGGTTTGTGTTGTCATGGAATATATGACAATAGTTTCTGCTTGATTTGTCTTGGAATTAGTGAGGAGGTTTATGAAATAATTTCAGGATTGACGGACTATGTTTAATTTTTGTGCAAATCGTATAAAACTAGGTTAGCTTCCATGAGAACTTACACGCTGAACTAGGATGACTATTACTTGTAATCTGCATGAAACAGTAAGTGAACTGTTTAAGATTGTAAAGATTGTGGTCAAAGACAATGTATTGATCAATAGGAAGTTGATTGTATGATCGAAGGTAAATCTAAATCTGAAAATGTTAGGTTAACCACCGCCAATGAGAAAAGTGATGCGAACGTGATTGACAATATCGATACCCATTCTAGAACGACTATCGGTAGTCAAACCGCTAGCAACATATCGAATCATCCGATTGCTAGTGTCTGGGTTCAGGGAAACAAACAAAGACAGGAGGTTATGATTACCAATGAAGATTTATCAAATAAAAACACAAATTAATGAGAAATACCCTTTGTTACAAGAATCTAACCTTGTGAACGACAAGATGCCATGAAAAATGGTAGGCTACAAGAAACAGCAAGTTGTAAATAAACCTAGCCCTATTCAGACGTAGAACAAAAATCAATTTAAACATAGGGAAGAAAAAGTCAATAATAATGAGAGACTTTTATTTTATTTTATTTATGAGGAGAAATTTTTTATTTGTGTCAAGACTTGTGAAAGAAAGTGAAAGATCCAACATCCATCCAAAAAAAAAGATCCAACATACCAAACATCCAACAGTGAAAGAAAGTGATTTAATAGAATTTCTTAGTGCATAGAAAAGTGAAAGTTATGTGGTGGAAAAATTGAACACAAAAAATCCTACCTACAGTTCCATTAAAATAGGTACATCAGAACGTGTGGGGGAAAGCATGTTAAGTGAAGACTTTTGGCCTGAAGCTACTCTCATAAGCACATTTAACTTACCTAGACACAATAAACGTAAATTAAACTCCCAACATACGGTATAAACTGGGGCAAAGATAGCCTAAATCCAGTGGAATCTGTGGAAAACCTGCCTCTGTTGGTGGTAAACCTAATCAGGTTAAAGTATTGCGTGGTAATATACAGTGCATTACAAATAAGGTTACATAACTTGAAATGGTTGCCTCTCCTACGATTTTTTTTCTTTTGTTTGCTTGGTCGAACACTGGCTGACTTCTGGTAATTTATTGTATAATCGTCCTGACTTTACACTGGTGTGCTATCAGGCTCCCTAGTCTTAAATTAATAATGGTTTCATTATATAAACCCAGTGTTAGTAATGATAGTGTGTTTTTTTGAGCAATCGGAATTTGGATTTTCTGTAAAAATACAACCTCAAAATCATAATTTGTGGTGACCTAAATATTGAAGCTAATGGACTAAAGCCGTCTACGTTAAAGCTGCATAACCTACTTAGATCGGCTGATCTCTATTGTACAAATTTTAAGCCAACCAGAGGTAACGCTTGTATCGACTATTTTATTACCAATGTTCAAACTTCTAAATATAGTGTTGAAGTCCATGACTGGACTATATCTGACCATAGTTTTCTAAGTATAAGCATTGATAGGGGTACCACCACCATCCACGGTGTAGGAGATGCGATCATAGAAGCTGAGGCTTATGTCTGCCGCACAACTAATGACCTGCTATTTTTGACTTAAAAATTGTGTTGTTATGATTTGAACTGACCATCTATTTCAATATGCCTTTAGACATTGGAGGTCCAAGATCGATGTAGTTGATATGCTGGTGACTCAGGTACTCAATGGTTTTGAGAAATGTTTATCCACAGGCGCTATATTCTGCGTTCGACTGTGTCGATCGGGAAATCCTATTACAAAAACCAAAATGCTATGGTGTGATTGGCAAACAAAATTCTCTGATTGCATCGTACCTCATTAATTGGTTTCAAAAGGTTTCTGCCAAAAATTCTTACTCTAGTCTTGCTGAGAGAAATTAGGGGTACCACAGGGATTGGTCTTGGGCCCTGTTTTGTTTTTGATAATGATTAATGACTTAGTTAGTTTAATATGTATTGTAGTACAATTTTGTTTGTTGATGATGTTACTTTTCTTACCATGGAACACTCCTCCTGCTGAAATTCTAGCAGAGGCACTGCTTGAGCAAGCAAACGGCTGGTACAGGGCCAATATGTCGCTCTTTAACACTGATAAGACCCGAGTTTCTGCATTTACTCTTAATGATACAACTCTTGATGGGCATAATTAAATCTCAAATTGTGTGAAATTACTTGGAATTCACATTGACTCTAAGCTGTTATGGCATATGCATGTAGGCATGTTTGCAAAGCTCAGAATAGAGTACTCTTTCTAGTAAGAAAAATCAAACAACGTATCTCTTTTGAATATTTGAGAATAGTATATTTTGCTCTTTTCAGAGTTAGATTGCCTAATTGATAGGAATATTCATCCATACAACACACGAGGTCAAAATAGATATAATAGGCTTTTTAATAGACAAACTAAGATACTTTCATCCTTTGAAGCCATTGGCATTAAATGTTTTAATAAATTGCCCTTGATTGCACAGCATGTTAGCATGGACTGTTTTACTTAGTTAATTTACCACAGCTCAGCATTTGTATGTCTTGCTCTTCATAGATGATTCTTGTTATGCATCTAATGGCCAGTAGAGTTGTATTGCTTGTTATGGTTTTTGAGAAATGTCTGACTGTATGAATGATTTTAATTAGGTTATTAATTAATCATTTATATTAATGTATTTGCTTGATTCACATCTGTTTGATATTTCTATGTAATTGACCAAGATTTTATATGAATTCTTATGCAAGTTACATATTTAATTGTCTATTTACTATTTGCTGTTTCATCTTGATATATTTGCAAATTTATCCTTTGTAACTGTATAGTATTCTGGACGAGATCTATTGCATGTAGTAATTGCTTAAAGATCAATAAATATCTTATGTATTACGTCATATAGCTCTGATTTACTTTTACATTACTTTGACACCTGCGGGTATGATATCAGTGACGCAAGTAAGACACAGCTGTCACACTGATCATGGATATCTACAGATGTTCCGAGTCAAAGGAGATCTACCTACCTGTGAGATACAGCAGTTTGACTTGTGTCTCCTCACTCGCTGAGTCAATGGCTCCTTTCATCTTTCACCATTCCTCATATTCTCACCACCACTCCTGAAAAGAAACCTTTTAAGCTATTCATTAAAAATTGATCTATCCACTGAGTTAACAACTCTATGTTCATAGGAAATTTCTGGGAATAATTAAGTATAAGGCTGATTGGAGACTGATTAGTTTTGCCATGAACATGTCTGAGCTCTTGGGGGGAGGTATTGTCAGTCTGTCATAAAAAATTAGAAACAG